>JACYFF010010365.1:47822229-47877548 GCA_017589665.1 Selenicereus undatus | reverse complement strand
TATATATGTGCGAGCTAGTATTTGGGATAGGACATTATATAGGATAAATGGTATAAGGGTATTTGAGTTGTTGATTTGAAGTGCCAGCTATGATTTAATTTCTAGTCACTGGACTATCTCGTAGTGCAATTGCGTTCGAAGTTTGATAGAAAGGGGCTTTCTTTTCATTGACAAGTGCTTTCTTTTTTATTTTCTTCTCAAGTGTGTCTCTATCTCTGTCTTTGTCTCTCCCTCTCACTCTTCCTCTTTAAGCAATGCCTGCAAAACTGTAGCTTAAATTGTCATGGGCGACGAGGAAGGGAAAGGATTGTTGTTCAGAAGAACAACACAGAAATGGCGACTCATAACATAATATTGTCGAACAAGCATCGTTGTGTCAAAAGACGTTGGATATACCGCAAATTTCAAAATGTTGTTTTTCATTCGACCTATGATTGACTTAGAAGTAAAATTTATCATGAATGATTTGTTGTCACATGGTTTTCATGTTTTCTTTTCAAAAACATTTTATAGTTTGATATTAATATGTAAAGCTATAATGATTAATGCCTTAAAATACATGTTGTTGCTGACAAAGTTAGTTTTGTTGATGCAGAATGCAACACCCCAAATATCTAATTCCTTTCTTTATTACTATTGTTAGCATACGTTGTAGCGAAAAACCTAACAGGGGTATTACCGTCGTGTTTCCTTGGTGTAAACACCAAGGTAATTATCGATCAAACTTTAATGCAAAATATTCTTCAGTGATACTTCAATTAAAAGATTCCAATCACAGTTTAGGGAATTGCTAAAACTCAACGAAATCCAATACAAGTCTCTCCTCACAATAAGTACTTGATACAACTAGCCACTTAGTCATCGGAGCCTCGCTCTAGTTTCAAATCCCCAATCCCATGCGCAATCACTTCACCTGAAAAGAAAACATTTCACACAAAATGAGATAACTCAATAATAATCACCCCTAACAGTGAAGGTACGCACACAAATTCATTTTTAACACATTTTAGGGGAAGGGGAAACAACCAAACCACCCTTATTCATTCTCAATTGGCACAACAGTCAACACTTATATATTCTTAGTGATGCACACATTCATACCATTCTTTCGAATGACTTCCTGTTTCTTAAGGGTGACCGACGCCACTGGATCTCATGGCCTGCGCTTGGGTTTAATGCAACCGCTTAACTTAAATCCCAGGCTACTGTCAACTTGGATGGTTACCGCTTAACCCTTTCCTAGCATACTGTCAACATAGATGGTCACTGCTAACCTGACCCATGTCCCAACAAGGCTCGTGGCCGCTCACATGCATGCATTTTTACCTGTGGAGTCACCCATACAATCATTTATTTATACATTCATGCTTATCGTTGTCTCCTTTTTTTTTCCTTTAAAAGTCAAACCAACATATACTCTTTGTTATGACTCAATTCGAACCCCAAGGTCATAATACACACTTCCCTTTACAACACAATCAATTCAATAGCCCACGCTCACTAACTTAGCAAGATAACCCAACCCAAGCCACACAATTATTCCATTCCACATTCAAATGGTAAAATCCATAATTTCACATAAAACAGCATTCAAAGGCAGCCCTTACCACACACATTTTTCAAACGGCGTCAAGGAAGGGTTATGGCATGATTGTTACCTGGAATCCGTACAATTACTACCTCGGTTACTTACAGGGGCCTAATAATCAGCACCTCGATCAAACAGCGCTCGCACGTAGTCAAAATCCTTCAGCTACAAGCCATTTCCTACTTATGATAATTTTTCTACAATCTTTACACATCCTTAGGAGGTCCCAACATAGCTAAGCCCTGAATCCAGATTACCTCAGAATCTGGGTTCAAATTCTAGAGCCCGAAACTTTACGTTCTTGCCCATTCTAGAAAGGTCAGCCTAGCCTCTCCACTATTATGTTTGGTGTTTTCTTGGAATCTGTCCAGAACTAGGTCGTGTTTCTCAATTGCTCTACACTATCACTGGCTACCTAGATCTAGGCAGCGCTCGATATTTCGATCATATCGCACTCTATACTGCTCCGATTGTCTTGATTCAAGGACCAAATTACTCAACACATTCCAATCCATCTACCATAAAAATTTCGTCATTTTTAGATTAGTGCAACTGCACGGCCAAATTTTTAAAGTCAAGGAAAAAACTCTACCCTAACCAATGACATATGACCAATCATCACTCTACCCATATCGAACCCAACGATCCCATGCACCCTTTGATCCAAATCAAGCCAAATTTTCTAACTTTAACCAAAACAATTATCAAGTACCACCTTTAGACTTGCCTTGATTCGATCTTGGGATATGAGCGATTGAACTATCGCACCATTGGAGGTTTAAATACGAAAAAGAATTATAAACTCATATTAAACTTTGTACACATGAAATCCTAAATCAAAACCATATATTAGTAACAAAACATAAAAAATAAATCTAGCTTTTGGTGGTTTTGCATGGGATGCATGGGGGTGCACCTGACTTACCAAACGCAAGGAGAGAAGAGGGGGGAAAGTATGTGGTGGCGGTGGCCCTACGGTAGCTGGTGATAGGTGGCTCCATGGCCTGGTGTCGAAGTACGGAGAAGAAAAGCGTGAGGGAGAGGGAGAGATTGAAAGTGAGGGAGAGAGAGAGTGCCCGGGTGGTTGAGGGAGAGAGAAATTAAAGAAAGGGGGGGCTCCAGCCAGTTACTAGGGAAAAAGAGGAGGGAAAATTTTGAAAAAAAATCTTAAAAGAATTTGGAAGGAAAATCTTGGGTCAAAGGTTAACTACTTTGGTAACTAGTTGTTTAAGTCTAGGGAGGTAAATAAAATTAAATATAAATGGATGAATAAATATTTGAGTCTAGGGAGGGTAAAAAATGAGAAATCGAATAACAAATAATTCGAGGGAAAGTTAACCCGAATAAAATTTTCAATCGATGCTTTAATGAAATAGGTAAAATTTTGAAAAGAAATCATGGAGAAAAAATCTTTCATCTTGGCTTAGATTATGAGGGTTGGTCCACGTCACATGATTCCCCATATTAAATTTCCAGGGTTTTACATAGTACCCCACTTAAGAAAGTTTCATCCTCGAAACTTCAATAAATTGCGACAACTATTATCATTACAAGGGTAAATTTCAGGAGTTTTATCCACTACCTAACTTAAAAACGTTTTGTCCGCGAAACTTATATGCACCTGGTCATGGGAACAAGTGAGAGCATTTGTCTCGCATCTCCTGTTCTGGTTCCCAGGTTACATCCGACGTCTCGTGGTTGGCCTAGAGGAACTTCACAAAGGCCACCGTTTTCCAGCGAAGTTTTTTCTCTCGTCGTTCTAGGATCTACACGGGGTGCTCCTCATATGACATGTAACGCCTCGAAAATGCCGATGACATGATTTACGGAAAACTACAGCAGAAGAAATAATAGAAGGCGTTACCGCCAACCTCATAAGGACAAGGCTCATTGAATCCATTTGATCTTGCAACTCATGTTGAAATCACAATATCTATTAAATTAAAACACTCCAAGACCGAAGTCCATAATAGTTCAACTTCAATACAATCGACTTACTCATACCATTTGCTAACTCCACTCACACTACACAATTATATTGAGCATAGACCCAAGTTGACCCTCAGGTCGATCCCAACATTCATGATATGCTAAATCCACTGTAAGCATCTGATAGCTTTGAAAAGGGCTTGTTCAAAGGAGAAACATGTGATACTTCATCACCTAAAATTGAAAACATGAAAATAATTCGAAAATGTGAGCAAAAACTCAGTACATACATTCCGGTATTGTAGAATGAGCATCGAAAAACTAAATATGTAAAGCCCCAAAGATACATCTATCACTGTTTGCATTTCTTTCACTAGTTCTTCCTAATTATAAATGATAACTCAAATGATTAGGCGTTACCGCCGTCCAACAAGGACAAGGCTTTACTTGTACATGATAAACTGAGCCATAATAATCAATGTTTACCATCAAAGGCACTCACCCATCACAACCTATCAAACCATTTCGATAAATATAGAGAAAGTTTTTCTAACATAAAAACCATACAAATATGTTAAGGACTACACCAAAATATAGAATTCTAAAAAAAAATGTACAGTCTTAACACCAAAAGATATTCCACAATACGGTATTATAATATCTCAACAATAATACACCCCCATTGGATAAAGATTTCCCGACTCACTTATCCTCTTCAGCCGCCCTACCTGCCTGAAGGCGATTCGCTGAACGCTTTCCTAAAACAAAACATGAAAACATCTCGAAATGTGAGCCGAAGCTCAATACATGCATTCCTGTATTGTTAAACATTCATGGAACAAAAACTGGTTGGACCCGTATCGGAATTCATTTTTAATTAAACATAGGGAATAAGATGAATATGAAATTGTGTTGTCAATTATTATCTGATACTGAACCCCTGGTAACTGTTACGATCTGAAGATAGGTGTACACCTGCCAAGCCGATCGGGACCTGGCTTAAAGCTGCGTGTGTAACTGAAGGGCTATGCCCTATAACTGATAACTGACGAGGTCACTAGTTTTGTGATAAATCACTAAGTAAACTGATTCATTGATGTACTTACCAAAACAGTATAATTTTGATAAATATGTGATGATTTCTAAAGATAAAGGTAATGAACGTACCTGAAATTTTTCAATGTAAGCTCACAGAATAATATTATGCACAAAAGTGGAAGGAATGATAGATTAGGCCCGGATTCTGTACAAAATTACCGTTGTAGGAACATACAGTTATCAAAAGTATTTATTCATAGCTAAAACTTTAGAAAAAGCAAAGTAAGCACAATAGAGGCTTAGGAAGAATGACTCATAACTTAATCATCTGACCTCGGATTGAGACTCAAAACCCCAATATAGAAATACTAAGAAGTCCCAAAAATCTTTAATTTAGAACATCAAGCTTGAATCCCTCAATAGGATTCCCAAAATGAGGCTAGAACCAAAGTATGTCAGTTTTGGTCCATTCTGTGCAGTTTCGGTAAAACGATCATAACTTTTTCCAAAGACCTCGGATGAAGGCGATCCAAGAGCCCTTAGAAAGATAACACACTAAAATATCTACCTACTAAAAAAAACATAATTTTTGGTTGGGTTGTGCATTATCAGTTTATTGCCAAAGTCTGCCCTGTTTTCTTAAAATTTCCAGCCCTTACTGTTTTAGCTTTTCCCTCACTTTTTCACACAAATTCTCAACTTAAACCATTATTTAAAAGCATGTAAGCAAGCTTTGGTCCATGCCAACAGCATACAAAATCACCACACTCAAACTCACTTCATAATCATATCCAAAAGAGATCATTTTTCAATCAAACACCCACATAAACAAAGATTAAGGCTAAATTAATCCAAACCATGCATTATTTGCCGAAACCCTAGTTTACGGCCAACTTGGACTCTCTCCAACTCATGTCAAATCACCAAAAACATCAACATAAACACCAATAGATTAAACGATGACCAAATCAAAGATAGAACAATCAAAATCCAACACTTTAACATTAAGCTTGCATGATCAAAGATTAACCCCAACCTAGCATGCTCAAACCTCAACACCACCATGATCACCATCAAAATAACTGTTATTTCTTATCAAAACATTATGATCAACACTCAAAAACATCAAAACAAAAATCAAAACTAAGATAAAAATCAAAACCAACAAACCAAATTTCGGGATTACTCACATTGAGTGCAAGGAAGTTAAGATGGAGATGAGGTTTAGGGGTTTTGATGATGGAGGATGATAGCTTGAGGTACTAGGATGTTGTGGGGGCTGAAAACCACCAAGACTGGCCGGAAAAGTGGCTAAAAAATCACCCAAAAGGGCAGCCCAGTTCTACCTGCCGTGAGGGGGGAGAGAAGGACGAAAGAGAAGATGATTTTGGATTGCTTTGAGCTTTGTTGACTAATCCGCACTTGGCTGAGTTTTTATATAGTAATTGCCACCCTTTAAACTAACCATGGTTAAGTTAACCATGGTAATTAGTGTAAAAGCATAGGCAAACTTATTGGGCTTCAAAACGGCCGAAATAAATTGGGTTGAGGAATAAAATGCTTCATAACAATAACGTTTTACGAAACTAAAAATTACAGCTTTGTAATGTTACGGAAAACAAAATAAATTACTTAGGTTAAGCTTGTTAGGGCCAACTATCAATTCTCCCAAAGTTTTGTTAATCAACTAAATAAAAAATTAAAATCCGAATTGCTAAGTGAGGGCCCAAACAAAATTTTTCTACCGGGGTGAATAAATGAAACAAATGAAATGAGAGAAGATCAATTATGAACATGAAGTAATTAAATAAATTAACATAATTAAATAATTTTAGGGTTGGGCTGTTACAACCTTCCCCCCTTAAGGAGTTTCACCCTCAAAACTTATGAAAGTAATATGAAACTGAATTGCTCATTATTATCTGGATGTGAACCCCTTGCAATGATATGATCTATACATAGGTGTACACCTGCCAATCCGATCAAGAGTTGGTTTGAAGCCGTACGGGTAAATGATGGGTTGACGCCTTATAGATGAAAATTGATTGGGTCACAAGTTAAATGACACATCACTGTATAAACTGATTCATTGATAAACTCTTTAAGAGTTGTAACTCGATAAACATGTTTTGCTTTCTGAAAATACAGGCAATGGACGTACCTTGAGTCTTTAAAAAATGTTATCTAACTTGATAAATATGTTCTGACTTGATAACACTTATGCATAATACGAAACAATAACTAGGCCTTGACTCTGTTTCATAAATGTCATTATAGGCATGTGTAGTCCGTAATTGATCGTTACTCGCATAATTGAATAAGTAAAAGTATGCATAACAGGAATTGAGTAATTAAATGGTATACATAACTTTGGTATTTCAATATAACTTCAAAACTGAATTGGTGAAAGTAATTAAATTTGATATAAAGTAAATGAAAGTAAAATAGACAACAGTAATATAAATGAGATTATGAAGGAAAAGGCCTTGATGGTGACAAATGAGGGAGTGGTTGTAGCCTTTTCTGAGATAGGTTGTTGATATCGGTTTAAGGCTCGCTGATGTATAGCTTGGTTCAAGATAACAACGAGTACATTAGATTGGATTGATTGATAAATATATTTGATACATTCTGAAGTGAGTGAGTAATAAAGGTTTGAGGACAAGAGAGATATATCTTGGTTCAAAATATAATAAACTGTAATAACTTGGTCTGATAAATATGGTTTCTGAGTCACAACTCTTCTACTTCTCATATTTCATTCATGAAGGGCTGCCGGCAGCTGCTCCCATAAAGAGGGAGAAAGGAGAGAGAGGGTGTGTATGTGTTGTTATGTTTACTTGGCTAGAATGACCCCAAAAATACTTGGCTGAATTTCATCCTTCCAAAATATCTTTTTTACTAATTAAAATTAGGAACAAATGATAGTACCTAACTTAATTTAATCACACAAAAATTTTCGGGCCAAAATTTTAACCCAAAATGAGTCAGACCGCAAATCGGGCCCAAATGAATTAGGCCGCACTTAGTGAATTTGAGACCAAATATTTTTGCATGGCTAAACATTAAATTTTTGTGACATTATGAAAAATAATTTAATACTCAATCATAATCATCGAAGCCTAATATTGATTCACATGAAATTTAATCAATCAACGAAACTTGAATTAACAATCCATGAAACTTGAATTGCATAATGGGACCCAAATGAAATATCCTCAAACCAGGATGATTAAATACGATAAATGAATGAGAAAAATTTAAATGGCATAAGGTAATTTGGCAAATATACAAATTGAGTGTAATTGAATTAATAAACATGATTTGGTTAAACAAATGACCATGAGTGATTAAATCCATAAACAAGATAAATTAAATGTATAAACGTGATTAATTAAATAAATAAATATGATTTAAATAAATAAATATGGGTTACGATCGGGTTATTATAGGCTTCCCCCGTTAAAGAGTTTCGTCCTCGAAACTTATGACGCTTGCCAAATGTATGCATTGCTGCTTTAGAAAACAATACATGGGCCCTTGGTTCCCGTTGCTTCCCTCTGAAGAGGTATAATTTGCCCAATGTACTCCGACTAAGGGTGTCTACGTATTGTACAACTACTTAATCCCATGTTTCAGTAGTAGATCCGGATACTTCTCACACAATAGCCTCAATGAACTCAAGTACTGTGATCCAAAATTGATATTTTCTTCGAAAGAAAAGAACCTTGTTACTAGTGAGGAGGTGCTCACTACTGGTTCATCACCTTATCCACTAATGGAAACTGATGTATACCCTGGTAAGTACTCACATACTATTACGAGCTATAAGCACGTCGTATACGTGTTCGGGTTCAACAGGTAGGTGTAACAAACAAGCTACAGGATTTAACTTTTCAATGAACCATAAGGCCCCATGTAACTAGTCCCCACTTGTCCTTTGATAATCGGTCTCTTACTACTTTGATTAGAAAAGCCTTTTGAAATACTTCATAACCCATCTGAGACTTTGGTTATTTCTTTGTTTTGCAAGGACAACCCTTCTGTCGACCTTGTATCACCTCAACTTGTACTGGAATTTTTTCTCTTCATGCTTGCTTGGGTTAGCTCTGACCTTATGCTCAATGTTTCTTCTGGCTTACAACAATATAATTAGACAGTGCTTGACATAATGCCCTTATCAAAATGTCCTCATCTGATATTCCTACTGCATTACATGATCTCCCTTCATCAGACTACTCAAGGATCTGCTCCCGGTCGATAATGGGCAGTGAGATGACCATGGTTAGGGATAAGAGTGTGCAAATTCTTAGCCAAGCGAATCATTGCATACAAAAGAAATGAGTAATGAGACTAGAAAAGGCTAATAAAGGGGAGATTATCATAGGGTGGTTAAAATAAGGATAACCATAAGTGTATCATAAATTCTGAAATATAGTGACATAAGAAGTGTGGTTTATAAATATGGATCATAAAGGGTCCAATAAATAATCAACTAAGGAGAGAGATGACGAGGTTATACTTGGCTTTAGCTCACAAATTGGAAACAAGATGACAAGCAATGGAGCTTCAACTAGGTGGCTTAATAGCCATAAGCAATAAGATAAGTGCAGTAGATAGATGGGACAAGTAATGCGCAACAAATAGATAGATAGACTAGATAAGCAAAGTGTAATAGATAAACAAATAGATTGAACAAGCAAAGTGCAATGGATAGATAAATGGATTGGACAAAAAAGTGCCAATGGATAGATAAATAGATTGAGCAAGCAACAATAGGAACATGCCTTTACTCATATGAAGTCAATTTGAGTACAACAATAAGATTAAATAGAGACTGCGGAATTTTATTTATCAGAATGTAAGATATATGTGTGGAAGTTGAAGTTCAAAATAAAGAGAGTAGGAGGATTATGACAATCGCAATCACCCACACCAATGAGAGTTGAATTGCATTATGAATTTAAAACAAGTTATACAAGCTTAACATTTGGAATAAATTAGAAGTAAGGTAGATATGTGAATCAACTCTCAACGGAATGAACTACAACTCATGATCATGAAATAAAGATGGTGAAGGTCAAGAGAATTGGAATGTTGACAACCATATAAGGTCGAATAAAAATATATTGCACATTTAACAATGGGTTTGCAAAGACGTGGAAGATCACGCTAATAGGAAATCTTGGGTTGAAATGTAAGGGAGATTAAGCAATATTGGGTAGTATCAAGTTTTGAAGATGAGAGAAGCAAAAAATTTCAAGAAATATGACAAAAGGCATTCTTGCAAAAGATAAACTGTGGTTGCATGGTTTAGCAGTGATATCCGAACCTCAAATCATTCCAGGAAAAGACTTCTGTTATTGGCAATTAATCCCATAAATAATTTATTCAAGGTATAGGGCACTTGTTTTTTATAGCGATCTCGTTCAACTCTCTGTATGCAGTACACAACCATAAGGCTCTGCCTCCTTTCTTCACACATATAAAACTAGGGTTTCCCATGATGGCACACTTGATTAAGTAACTCCCTTCGGTAGCAACTCACTTTGCTAAATCTATAATTCCTTGAACTCCGGTGGGGGCCATGTGATAGGGGCTCTGAAAATGGATTGAGCACCTAAAAATAGGTTGATCTGAAAATCAATGCTTCTTAGGGAAAAATAGTGCTGAAAGTCCTCATATGACAGATCTCTAAATTCACAAGCTATAATTATGGATATCTATACACCGAGTGTGGTTGGCAAATCACTAATATTCAATGCATTACTTACACAAGAACTCACTTGCTTGCACAGTGTAATTAGGGCAGATAAAGGGTTTTTCTTCCCTTAGTCCATATAAACACACGTCTAGTCTTTCCTCATTTCTTAAGCTAACCTAAAGATCTTTACAAGTCATCTTCTATAAGTACACAATTAGCTCATCCCCATAATGACAACAAGGTCTGCCAATCAAACTGGATTGAATGCCCAATGAATATGTTTCCAGCAATACTATATATAATACATTCAACTGTTTACTGGTCTCAGTAAATTTAAAAGACAAGGGGACGATCCAAAGTGTAAAGAGATGCAACCACACCATGAACTCCTGCGAAGATATTCCTCTGTTCGTTAAAAAGAGAGGCATGTAAGTTGAATGAATGAAAGGACAAAGATTCGTAATTAAAGAGGTAAGGCATACAAATGTCCTGCATATACAAGACATGCAGTTTATTCATGATGGTCATGATAGTAAAGTAAATGAATGATGTTATGAGGTTGAGAAAGAGTATAAAGTAATGAAGGTAAAGAAATGTGACAGATTCCCAAAGCGGCTTTTGAAAAGTCACACGTTATCCATATGTGAGTAAAATGATGCCGATAAGGGTTAGCAATACCAAAAGAGAAATTTTACTCATCTAGTGTTTGAAAGGACAACACGTCAAGATGAATGAGTCAGCATTATGACTGAACATGATGACATCCATCAATATCATATTTTGCAGTAAATGAAGTCTTGTATAGGCATACAAACTTCAAAATTGCATGCAAATGGAAATACCACAAATCATTGTTTATCATTCATAAGATAGGCTGTACTAGTAAAGAAAGAATTGCCTAAATAACTTGAGTAACGACATGCCGTCATGGACATGGAGTACTATGCCACCATGACACTACGATGCTATAGAAACACGAATGATAAGCATACATTTAGTTGATGAAAAGGCTTTCAATGACTAGGTCTGACGCAAGCAAAGGCTTTCCAAGCAATCAATAAATAGTGCCCAAATAGAAGCAAGGAGTTAAAGTAGGTGTCAGCAAAAATGTAAAGCATAGTGATGGATGAACTGGAAGTAGAATGGGTCAAATATGCTTAGGAAGAACTGCAAATCATATAGTAATGCATATCGGGGGTCATCATAGGCTCCGTTATAGAAACAGAGAATTAAACGGTTATGATTGTGAGGGTTTGAATCGCCTAGAAGAAAGGTTGCTTAGATATATTTGAAGAACTCCCCACAAACCACATATGAGAGATTTTTTTATTCTTTTTTTTTCATGAACACTCCATTACAAATCAAGAGAGTGTTAATGATAAAGAAATTATGCCTCTGAACAATTCCAGGTAACTAGGGCAAAAATAAGTCAATGACAAGTAATGAGAGCATTGCTGATGTGAGGTCCTAATGTCAAGACCGGATAGTTCCGATACATGGTAGCTTAATCTTACTTATACCACACATATAATGCCAAGTAGCACACCATTGGCGACAAATTGGTATCACCATACATAAGCACTAATTGTAGTGTTTATCTCATACTGGTTCACTTCAAAGATACTGCGCCACAAGGCATTTCCTCATCTAGAGGTTTGCATCTAACTTGACACTATATTAACCCCTTAAGAAGTTGCAAATGGCATCCCCACACCGAGTTTCAACCATATATTAACACACCTCAATAAGACTTTCAAATGATGGGGCAAAACAGACAGAGTTCTACCTAAAAATTGAATAAAATCCAAGTTTAAAGCCTTACAATAGATACCTGAAATGGAGAGAGAGGCACTTCAGTAGCCCAACGGCCACACGTCGGAGTTCATAACTCAACAGGTCACACACTCGAAGTGCACCATTGCAAAAATTTAAATAAATGAGAAGAATGAAACATATAATACATCTCCCAGAAAAATGAGAGCATGTTTCATTAATAGGTCACCCAAATGGTTCCATACTCCACTTTGCTAATTCTTAAATCTCAAGATATTACCAAATGAATGAGTCAGCCAAATGGAAATGGTTCCTCCATATATGCTTATACATGTGAACTTATAGTCAATAGCTCATTTAACTACTCCAACATAACTCATACACACCTTGATAACTAACTCATAAACACTTGATAGCTCACAGTGGCTCTTAAAACCATGCTCTGATACCAAATCTGTAATGCCTCCAAACTATTGATGGGTACCTACATTTGCCATTCATTTAATTAGCAATAATAATGAAAATGAAAGTAATATGAAGCTGAATTGCTCATTATTATCTGCATGTGAACCCCTTGTAGTGATATGATCTATACATAGGTGTACACCTGCCAATCCGATCAAAAGTTATCCCGTAGCCACACGGGTAAATGGTGGGCTAACGCCCTATAGATGGAAACTGATAGGGCCACAAGTTAAATGACAAATCAATGTATAAACTGATTCATCGATAAACTCATTAAGAGTTGTAACTTGATAAACATATTTTTTTTCCCGAAAGATACAGGCAATGGATGTATCATTAGTCTTTAAAAAATGTCATCTGACTTTATAAATATGTTCTGACTTGATGACACTTATGCATAATAGGGAACGATAACTAAGCCTCGACTCTATTTCATAAGTGTCATTGTAGCTATGTGTAGTCAGTAAATGATCCTTAATCGCATAATTGAGTAAGTAAAAGTATGCATAATAGAAATTGAGTAATTAAATGGTATACATAACTTTGGTATTTTAATATAACTTCAAAACCAAATTGGTGAAAGTAATTAAATTTGATATAAAGTAAATGAAAGTAAAATAGACAATACTAAGATAAATGAGATTACAAAGGAAAAGGCCTTGATGGTGACAAATGAGGGAGTGGTTGTGGCCTTTTCTAACATAGGTTGCTGATACAAGTTTAAGGCTTGCTAATGTATAGCTTGGTTCAAGATAACAGCAAGTACACTAGATTGGCTTGATTGATAAATACATTTGATACATTCTGAAGTGAGCAAGTAATAGAGGTTAGAGGTCAAGAGAGATATATCTTGATTCAAAATAGCATAAACTGCAATAACTTGGTCTGATAAATTCATTAGATATAAAATTCCATCCGAAATGAATCATTCAACTCAAAAGAAGCTATTAAGCTCACTGAGCTTGGTATTTTCTTTGTAAAATCCATAAATAATTCAAAATTCATAAACGAGCTCCCAAATTGTAATACTTGTCTCCTTGTTTCTTCTAGATCAAGCTAAAAGCTCCATGAATATTCATTTCCCCCTTAAATGACCTTACTTGGCCCAAATACACAAAATGAATTCATTATCAATCTCACTCAATCTTTATTATTACTATTTACACAATTACTCAAAATGCTTTCAAACATCATCCAACTCAAAATACCTAACCAAAGTTCATGAAATCTTATAGGAAATTTTAAAATAATATGTAAAATCTACAAAAAAAAATTCTAAATTTTTCGCCTAGTATATGCTGCACAAAAATTACAATAACAACTCAATTGGCACCAAAGCAGGTCAGTTCACTTTAAAAATTTATAACTTTCACCCTAAACCTCAAATGGAGACCTAAAAGCCCAATATAAAAATAATAAAAAGTCCCAAAAAACTTTCATGTACAACACAAACTGTGATTCCCACAATAGGGTTCCCGAAATTGGGCTAAAACACAAGTGTGCTAGTTTTTGGTCTAATCTGCACAGTTTTGGTAAAACGACCATAAATTTTTCCCCATACCTCGGATTAAGGAGATTCGAGATCCCTTTGAAATCCACCACACGGAACGATCTACTCACCAAAAATTATAATTTTTGGTTGGTCCATGCGTTACCAGTTTATTGTTGAAGTCTGCCCTGTTTTCTTGAAATTTCCAGCCCTCACTGGTTTAGTTTTCTCTTCCTTTTTCACATAAATCCTCACTTGAAATCATTCCAAGTCACCAATAAAATCATCAAAATTATCAATAAAAATAAATATTATAAAATCAAATACAAAATAATCATCATAATCAATCCATAAATATGATTTTAACTTAAGCTTGCATGAACGTGATCATCCCTAAACCCTAGGTCAACTTCACCATGAACAACACCAAAATAACTGTTATTTCTTATCAAAACATCAAGATCAATGATCATAAACACCAAAATAGGAATCAAAACTAAAATAAAAATCAAAACCAACAAGATCAAACTTCAAGATTACTCACTTTGATTGCAAATAAGTTGAGATAGAGATGACGTTTAGGGGTTTTGATGATGGAGGATGATAGCTTGAGGTACTAGGATGTTGGGGGCGGTTGAAAACCACTAGGGCTGGCAGGAAAGATAGCCAGAAAACGTCCATGAAGGGCTGCCAGCAGCTGCTGCCATGAAGAGGGAGAAAAGAGAGAGAGGGTGTGTATGTGTTGTTATGTTTGCTTGGCTAGAATGACCCCAAAAATACTTGACTGGATTTTATCCTACTAAAATATATTTTTTGCTAATTAAACTCAGGCACAAATGATAGTAATTCACTTAATTTAATCACATCAAAATTTTCGTGCCAAAATTTTAACCCAAAATGAATCGGGCCCAAATGAATTGGGCCGAACTTAATGAATTTGAGCCCAAATATTTTTGCATGGCTAAACATTAAATTTTTGTGACGTTATGAAAAATAATTTAATGCTCAATCATAATCATCGAGGCCTAATATCGATTCACCTGAAATTTAATCAATCAACGAAACTTGAATTAACAATCAATGAAACTTGAATTGTAAAATGCGACCCAAATGAAATATCCTCAAACCGGAATGATTAAATACGATAAATGAATACAAAAAATTTAAATGGCGCAAGGTAATTTGGTAAATATACAAATTGAGTGTAATTGAATTAATAAACGTGATTTGGTTAAACAAATAACCATAAGTGATTAAATCCATAAACATGATAAATTAAATGAATAAACATGATTAATTAAATAAATAAATATGGGTTAGGGTCGGGTTGTTACATGATAGGTCTTCTTGAAGCTGTATGGGGTCGGGTTGGATTGCATGAGAGGGATGTGGGATGTACTTCCATAGCTATTACATATGGAACACGTTCTGTACCTTGGAAGTTCAGGGGGTAATTCTAACCGATATGCTACCTCCCCAACTCTTTGTATGACTGGGTACAGCCCCATGTACCTTGGGCTAACTTTTCCTACCATACCAAATTTTGCAATTCGTTTGGTTAGGAATACTTTGAGGAACTCCTGATCGCCCACTTGAATTCTAGAGGCCTACGCCTTTGGTTGGCGTAGCTTTTCTAGCGGCACTCATCCGTTCTTGAATCACCCGGATCTTATTAGTAGTGGCTTAGATTAATTCTAACCCAATGGTCAGAGCTTTATCCATTTCCTACCAATAGAGACGAGTTCTGCACCTCCTCTCATATAGTGCCTCACACGAGGTCATCCCAGTACTTGCATGGTAATTGTTGTTATAGGAGAACTCGATCAACGCCAGCTATTCGTCCCACCCTTTCTTGAACTCCAGGGTGCAAGCCCTCAGCATGTCTTCTAGTGTTTGAATCGTGTGCTCAGTTTGCCCGTTCGTGGCTGGATGAAAGGTAGTACTAAAATGTAATAACGTCCCAAATGCCTCCTGTAGCTTATGGTAGAAACCCGACTGAAATATGCTATCCCGGTTTGACACTACGGAGCTGGGCACTCTGTGTAGTCGCACTACCTCTTCGAGGTATGCTTGGGCTAGCTGGTCTCGGGTTAAGGTATTCCTCATGGCTATAAAATGTGCCGTTTTCATGAGCTGATCCACTATTACCCAAATTGCATTGTTCTTCCTCCGAGTTAGTGGTAAGCATACCACAAAATCCATGAACACTAAATCCCACTTCAACTCAGGGACGTCCAACGGTTGTAGAAATCCCGCCAGTCAATGGTGTTCAATTTTCACCCCCTGATAGGTTAGGCACTTTGCCACATAGTTGGCCACTTCATGCTTCATGTTGCTCCACCAGAGTGTTTGTTTTAGATCTTTGTACAGTTTATTTCCCCATGGATGCACAGAGTGTGGCGTATTGTGACCCTTATCCAGAATCTTCCTCTCAAGCACCTCTACGGCGGGAACACGCACATGGTTATGGAACCTGATGGTACCATCCTCACAGGTCATGAACCCGGGTGCTTTCCCCACAAATATTTCCTCTATGAGGGTTTGCTGTGCTTCCATGGCGCAAAGCATAGACTTGGTCTCCAGGGGGACCACATTAAGCTCCAACCTTCAGAACTCCTCACACAAGTCACTAGACAGTGCCAGCAAGCAATTTAGTGCTGGGTATGGTAGGCGACTCAATGCATCAGCTGCTACATTAGCTTTTCCCGGGTGGTACTGGAAATGGACATCGTAGTCCTTTAGAAATTCTAGCCACCTTGTTTGCCTTATATTCAAATCTTTTTGGGAAAAGAGATATTTAAAACTCTAGTGGTCAGTGAAAGCCTCGTAATGTATCCCGTACAGGTAATGGCTCTAAATCTGCAATGTGAATACAACAACCGCTAACTCTAGATCGTGAGTCATGTAGTTCCGATTATGGATATTCAGTTGTTAAGAAGCATAGGATATGAGATGATCATCCTGCATCAGCACGCTTCGCAATCCACTCCTAGATGCAGCGCTATACACCACAAATTCCTTGTCGGTGGTGGGTAAGGCCAATATAGGTGCACTTGTTAGTCTTCTCTTAAGTTCTTGGAATGCTTCCTTGCATTGCTCCGTCCATTCGTACTTAGCAACCTTCCTGGTCAAGTTGGTGAGCGTGGTGGCTATCCTTGAGAAGTTTTGGACAAACCTACGATAGCACCTAGCCAAGCCCAAGAAACTCCTCACCTTTTTCGGGTTCTTAGGTCTTGGACAATTCATTACGGCCTCTATCTTCTAAGGGTTCACAGACACTCCCTCGTTGGATACCGCATGCCCTAAAAATGCCACTTTATTTAACTAGAATTCACATTTGGTAAACCTGGCATACAGCTCGTTCTTCCTCAATACTTCCACGATGGTCCTCAAATGGTGGATATGATTCTTTGGGGTCCTCGAGTAGATCGGTATATCGTCTATAAACACCACCATAAACTGGTCCAAGTAGGTTTTGAAGACTCTACTCATAAGGTGCATGAATGCTGTTAGGGCGTTAGTGAGCACAGAGGGCATCACTACGAACTCATAATGCCCATACCGGGCGCGGAAGGCAGTCTTAGGTATATCTTCGTCTTTGATTTGGAGTAGGTGATACCCCGAACGAAGGCATATCTTAGAGAAAGTCCCCGCACCTCTGAGTTGGTCAAGGAGGTCATCTATCCTTGGTCAAGGGTAATGGTGTTTGACTGTTATCTTATTCAGCTCCCTATAGTCTATGCACAACCGCAGAGATCCATCTTTCTTCTTCAAGAATAATATTGGGGCTCCCTAGGGTGACGTACTTGGTTCGATATACCCTTTTTCTAACCGCTCGTCTAGCTGTGTCTTTAGCTCCTTAAGCTCCGTTGGAGCCATTCGATAGGATGCCATAGAGAAAGGGGTGGCTCTGGGTATCAGATCGATTCAGAACTCTACTTCTCTAAATGGTGGCATGCCAGGGATCTCCTCTGGGAATACATCCGAAAATTCCCTCACTACTGGAATGTTTTCGATAGAGGATTCAACAGCCTCAATTTTCACTATGTTACATAAGAACCCTTCGCATCCTCTTCCTAGCAACTTGCGGGCTTACTTTACGGTGATCAACCTCACTCCAAGTCTTGAGGCCTTACCTTTGTGTACTATTTTCTCCCTATTTGGCCCCCTTAGGGTCATTCTTTATTTCGGGCAGTTTATCTGAGCATGATATTTTGCTAACCAATCCATCCCCAAGATGACCCCAAAATCAGTTAACAAGAACCTATACAGGTTTGCCAGAAAATCATGCTCATATATTTGAATAGGGTAGTTCTCATTTAGTTCCTCACACCTTATAGTCATCCCATTAGGGAAGATCCTGGATAGTAAGGAGGATTCACAGGTTGGTACTTGCCCTAGTGTTACAAATAAAGGAGTGCGTAGCACCAGAGTCAAACAAAACACCTAAGGGTTGAACTTGGATAGAAAATGTACACATTATAACATTCGGAGCATCATCCGCTTTTTTCTTACGGTTCACGTAAACTCTGCCTCCATTATTTTGTGGCGGCTGGTTTGGAGGTCGAGCCTGATTCTGTTTAGGTACTCGGCCCTGCTGGCTAGGGTTGGCTGCCCAGCCACCCTTGTTCTGGAAGTGCAGCTGGGACTGCTGTCCTTGTCCCTTGTGACCTTGGCTAGTATGAGGTGGGGGATGTGGGCAGTCCTAGATCTGATGTTGCGTGCTTCTGCAGGGGAAACACCTCTTGGCGGACGACACACCCAGGCGTAATGTCCTGGCTTCCTGCAAGCATTGCATGTCACCCAAGGTTGAGTGTTGGGGTGCTGGCCCCCACGTATGTTATTGTAGTGATGCTTTTCAGGAGGCCTCTTGTACGGTTCTTGCAAGTGGAAATTTTCTCACTGATCTCCATTGCTTTTAATTTCATGCTGCTCGTTAAAGTAATTGCTTCTCTCCTTCATCGCCCTCTCTACATTGACGGCGGTATAGTATTGGTCCACATATGAGGTGCACTGGTATACCGACATCCTCTCCTTGATGGCGATGTTGAGTCCAGCCTCGAACTATTCATCTTGAGCCTCTTGTCAGCTACAAAGGCCGGGGCGCAGCGGAAAAGCTCCATAAACTTTGAGGCATACTCTAGCACACTCATGCCTCCTTGTTGCAGCTGCTTGAACTCGTTCTCCTTCGCCTTCTGGAGGGAGACAGGATAAAAGTGATTCTTGATCAACTCCTTGAACTTTCCCCGACTAAAGCCAGGCTCGTACTGTCTCCCTCGCACCGTGGCCCGCCATAGGTTGGCCTTATCCTTCAGGTAAAACACCGCAAAGCCCACTTTCCACTCCTCAGGGGATTGGAGGGCATCAAACAACTTCTCTATGCCGAATCCAGTCCTCCAAGGCTTTGGGGTCCGGGGTGTCATCGTATACAGGTGAGTTGTGACTCGTAAATCTCTTTAACATATAGGAATTATCTTCCTCTCCCTAGCCTATATTAACTTCAAAAGATGCTACAGATGCTTGTTCTGGCGCTGCAGTTGTTCCCTTTGCTTCTGTAGTAGCTCCAATAGTAGTAGGTTGGTAAGTTCTGTCCTATTAGGTGGGTTGGTTTCTTCCAGCTGACTGCGAGACCCATTCCCATTCCTGGGGTGGAGGGCTTCCAACTGCTCCCTGAAGTGGGATATGGGAATCTTCGAGTTCACGGGGGTCCTTGCAACGGGGTGGGGCCCAGTGTGAGATTCGTCATTATTTCCCACCATCTTGTTTGGGAAAGAAGTCTTGTTTAGTTCCTCTACTAATAGTTCATTACACACGTACTACTATAATTCAGCAAGACATCACATACTACTGCATCATGCAAAACTTAACTTATACTTTTGTTCATAATCATATCAACCTGGCCATGCTCATGTGGTCCAATCACTTCATCACATGTCTTATGCACACCACATTGGCATCACATTCACAGAGTTAACATCAAAAAAAATAACAACACTAATAATCAAGTGTCTTAAAAGAAATTTCAATTGCATTGGTTTTAAATTTCAAACATTCCATACCAATATTGTTCATTACAGAAATGATCAATCACTTAATTAGCCCACAGTGGCTTAACAAAAGAACATTAAGATAGCTAATAGCATACTCCAAAAAAGCAAAAATTTTAAGTAACTACTAGCTTTTACTGGCCAGGGGCATCCATCGGGCAGGTACCCTAACATATACCACCACATCTTCCCCACTTAGCAGGGGACCTCAGGCTTAGGTTGTTCCTCGATTGGGTCTTCCCCCAGATCTTCCTCTACTAGCTGTTGCTCTTCTGGGTCCTTGCCCTCTATGGGTTCCTCATCCTCTAGACTCTCTTCTCATGTTCTTCCTCGGGGTCTTCTTCCTCTATGGGGTCCTCTTCAGGGTCATTCTCCTCCAACGGTTCCTCCTTGGGGTCTTCCTCTATATCCTCCTCAGGATGTACTTCCTCCATTGGGTCCTCCTTGGCATCATTCTCCTCTAACGGTTCCTCCTCAAGGTCCTCCCCTGGGTCTTCCTCGGGTTCATACTTAGCTGAGGGTTCCTCTCTAGGGTTTCTGTCCTCAATGGGTTCTGCCTCCAGCTCAACCTCACTACCTTTAAGCTTGTTCTCCCCTATAGACTCATCATCCTCGATATCCTCCTCCGGTGGTGGTGGTGGTGGTGGCGTGTCATCTTCAATATCAGAGGTGGGAGGCTCATCATTGGGACCTATGTCTATAAGGTATTCCACCAACCCATCCATATCCATCACCATTGGTTCCCATTACATAAGCAGCACTCTCCAAGAAAATGGTATGGCCTATTCTTAGGGTGTAACTTCTTAACCCTAAAACGCCACAGTGGGTCACTTGAAAGGGTCTTAAGGAATAACTAGGCTTGGTTGTGGTCAAATCTTAAGCAGTCATTTGAGATTCCCAATAATCTCCCCTGGATAAAGATATGAATTCGTTCTAAATGGCTCTTTAGGCCAACTCCAGGCATCTTCCCCATCCTCTCATGACGGCAATGCCGCCCCATACATCCACAGTGGTCAGTCGGGTTCATCCTAGACGTTAGTAGGTTCACCTCAGATACAAAATAACAAACAAATAATCAAGCATATGCAAACATGCTTCCCTTTTCACATCCTACACTCACACTCCGAGTAATCCTTAGGTCTATAAGGTTTAGCTGTTGGTTAATTACAATCTTTAAGGCGAGCCTTTAGGTCAATCAACCTGGCTCTGATACCACTTTGTAACACCCCGAATTTCTAGCTCCTTTCTTTAATACTAATATTTTCCTAGGTGGTAGTGGAAAACCTAACGGGGGTGTTGTCGTCGTGCTTCCTTTGTGGAAACACCAGGCTGAGTATCAATCAGGCTTTAATGCAAATCATTCTTTAGTAATACTTCAATTAAAAGATTCCAATCAAAATTTAGGAAACTACTTAAACTGAACAAAATCCAATACAAGTCTCTTCTCACAGCGACTACTTGATGCAACTAGTCACTTAAACGTCGGAGCCTCGCTCTAATTTTGGATCCCCAATCTCATGCGCAATCACTTCACCTGAAAGCAAAACATTTTACACAAAAATGAGATAACTCAACGACAATCACCTCTAACAGTCAAGGTACACACACAAATTCATTTTTAAAACATTTTAGGGGGAGCGAAAATAATCAGACCACACTTATTCATTCTCAATTGACGCAACAGCCCACACTTATATATTCTTAGTGATGCACACATTCATACCATTCTTTTGAATGACTTCCTGTTTCTTAAGGTTGAGTGACCCCCTAGATCTCATGGCTTGCGCTTGGGTTTAACACAACCGCTTAACTTAAATCCTGGACTATCGTCAACTTGGATAGTTACCGCTTAACTCTTTCCCGGCCTACCGTCAACATGGATGGTTACTGCTAACCTAGCCCCGTCCTAACATGGCACGTGGCCACTCACATGCTTGCACTTTTACCTAGGGAAGGCTAGTGGCCTTCGACATCACAACATAGCTCACAGTCTAACCCATACAATGATTTACTTACACATTCATGCTTATCCGTTTCTTCTTTTTTTTCCTTTAAAAGTCAAACCAGCATATACACTTTATTATGACTCAATTCGAACCTTAAGGTCATAGTACATGCTTCCCTTTACAACACAATCAATTCAGTGGCCCATGCTCACTGACTTAGCACGATAATCCAACCCATGACACAATTATTCCATTACACGTTCAAACGGTAAAATCCATAATTTCATATAAAACAAAATTCAAAGGCAGCCGATAGTATGGTCATCACACACATTTTTCAAACAATTTCGAGGAAGGGTTAGGGCATAGTTGTTACATGGAGCCCGTACAATTACTGGTTCGATTACTTAATTGGGCCTAATAATCAGTACCCAGATCAAACAGTGCTCGTACTTAGTCCAAATCATCACGAACCACAACTACAATCCATTTCCTACTTATAATAGTTTTTCTAAAACTTTTAGACATCCTTAGGAGTTCCCAATGTAGCTAAACCCTGAATCCAGATTCAGTCAAAATTTGGGCTCAACTTCCTCAACCAATTTCTCAAGTTGCCGACGTCAAAACTCCAAGTTCTTGCCCATTCTGGAAAGCTCAGTCTGTTAACTACCACTCTTATGTTTGGGGTTTTATCAGAATCTGTCCAAAACTAGGTTGTTTTTCTCAATTACTCTACACTATCACTGGCTACCCAGATCTGCGCAACCCTCGGTATTTTGGTCATATCTATTGTATACTTGTCCGATTACCTTGATTGAAAGACCAAATTACTCAACACATTACGATCTATCTACCATACAAATTTCATGATTTTTAGATCAGTACTACTCCGTGGCAAAAATTTTAAATTCAAGGCAAAAACTGTCCCCTAACCAGTGACATTCTGCACATACCTAGACTTTATAGTAAACTCCTCTTAGCCCACGTTTTACATACAACCAATCATTATTCTACCCATAACGAACTCAACGATCCCATCCCCCCCTTAATCCAAATCAAGCCAAGCTTTCTAACTTTAACAAAAACGATTATTAAATACCACTTTTAGGCTCATCTCGATTCGATCTTGGGAGAGAAGCGATTTAATCATCGCACCCTTGGAGGTTTAATACGGGTAGGAATTCCAGTAGAGGTAAAGTTGTCTACAGCTGTATCTCCCCATACCCCACGAAAGCGGGACCCACACTGGGAGCTGTTGTTGTTGTTGTTGTTACCCTTGGAGGTTTAAATATGAAAAAGAATTATAAAACTCATATTAAACTTTGCATACTTGAAATCCTAAATCAAAACCATAAATTAGTGATAAAACATAATAAAAAAATTAGCCTTTTGGGGTGTGTATGCATGGGTTGATGGGGGTGCATCCCACTTACCACAAGCAAGGAGAGAAGACGGGGGAAAGTATCGTGGTGGCGGCAACACTACAGTGGCTAGTGGCAGGTGGCCGGTATGGCCTGGTGTCGGCGTACGGAGGAGAAAAGCGTAAGGGAGAGGGAGAGCAAGAGAGGGAGATATTGAAAGTGAGGGAGAAGGAGAACGCCCATGAGATTGAGGGAGGGAGAAAAAATTAAAGAAAGGGGGGACTCCAACTGGTTACTAGGGAAAAAAAGGGGGGAGAATTTTGAAAAAAAATCCTGGAAAAATTTGGAAGGAAAATCTTAGGTCAAAGGTTAGTTAATTTGGTAACTAGCTGTGTATGTCTAGGGAGGTAAATAAAATAAAATATAAATGGACGAATAAATATTTGTGTCTAGGAAGGGTAAGTAAAATTAAATATAAATGGGTGAATAAATATTTGAGTCAATAATGTGAAATCGAATAACAAATAAATCGAGGGAAACTTAACCCGAATAAAGTTTTCAATCCACGCTTTAATGAAATAGGTAAAATTTTGAAAAGAAATCACGGAGGAAAAATCTTTTGTATTGACTTGGATTATGAGGGTCGGTCCACATCACATTATTCCCCATATTAAATTTCCAAGGCTTTACATAGAATTTGTTATCGGATATTATAGTATTTTCCATTTTAAGGTTTTGATTTATGACAGCTGCGTCCAGTAAAAGTTCAATCCTCTCACATCTACAGGTTAGAGCAACTATAGTTCATTGGACACATCGACATTGGTGTTAGAATTTCCTTATTTGTATGCCAATGGCTTGAGAAGGAGATGCCAACCGCTAGTAAAAGAAAGTAAAAGAGCATTTGCCTTAGGAGGCGATAATCATTCAACATTTGGTACCGAATGGTTGTTTTTTAAATGAAAATAAGTTGCTATGCAGACGATGTAAGGAGTTCTGTACTAGCTGCTTCAGCAAATGAGTTTGCTATCTTTAGAAACACATAAAGTAAAGAAACTTCTACATTAAAAAGAACATAAATTACGAATTGAGCACTAGTTTGAAAATTATTTTAATAACCGGTAAAAATAAACATAGATTTGTTGAACATGTCAAGCCAAAAAAAAAAAAGGATTATAGAGTTACAATAAATTGAATAGCATTCAAAAAAAAATCAATATGGAACTCTACAAAATGAATACTCAATTGGAAAAAGAATGAGTATAAAGCTAGATAAAAAATGATTATCCATTTCTTTAAAAAAAAAAGAACATTCAATTACTGAGAAATAAATGTCAAATTATCCAAAAATGAATGTAGTAATTTGCATATATTCACATCCCATAATTTATTTGCTAGAAGTAGCTTTCAGAATAGAGGTTCTATGAACAACAATTTTACTTTTGTACTCCAATGTTTATGTATTGGCATAACTTGAACTAAATAGTCTTAGGACCTACAACGTTTAGAAGACTTGGTATTTAAATGTTCTTCAAAATAGAGTGAATAGAATTTCTTGATCCTACCTGCTAACATGTATTTAATAGCTATAGTTTAATTTCACTATCAAGCGATCCTTACTTTGAAGTGCTCATTTCGAACTTACGATAAATATTGTTGTTTATGATGTTATACTAAATATAATGTGCGATAAAAAACATTGTCTATAACTATTGCCTATGAAGTTAGTCAATATGAATATAATGCAGCACAAAAGATATTATCTAGATACTCATGCTTTTATAAAGATTGAATAATGGCTAAATGGAGACTGAATGTACTTAAGGGAAAACTATATCTGTTGGTCTCCATCGCAATTGTTTTAAGTTACAACTTCATTTAATTTTGATAGTGCTTATTGGCATATGCTCTCATCTTGCCTTAATCATTATAGTGACATAGTTAAGTCGATCGTGTTTGATTAGGTATTTCGCACTTACCACCCCTCAAGCTTTAAGCATTAATTTTCTCCAACCCCGCTTCTTTTGTATTGATTTTTAACTATCTTGAGGTTTTACACTTTTGATTTTTCACCACCTTTTGAAGTTTTTTTTCTTTACTTCTAGCCCAAAACTATTGAAAATTATGGAATTCCCTTAATTTGAGTAAGATATGCAATAAAACTAATTTTGGTGTTTTCCAAGAAAACATGCCTATTTTAAATTATTAGACTTCTTATAATGACTTTACTAGCACTAATTATCACATTCTGTTACTTATATCGTAAATACTATATTTTATGTGGTTATATGCTCACCATGCTTAATGATATCATTAAAGCTTAATTAGAGAGTTTTGACCAATACCTGAACTTAGTTAGCATTAAACCCTGAAGTTCCTCTAACTCCTAGTTTATCAAGATTGTTAATCTCAACCACACCTCCCTTAGATGAGGCCTTTGCCACTAAGCAAGTTTTTATATTTTTATGATAGTGAGATTTTAATCAAGATATTATAATATTTAGAGCATAAGGTTCAATTGAATGACATTCCTTACTTGGAAAATTCTTTTATTGAAAGGTCAAAGTTGAAATATGACAATGGAAAGATTTGAAAATGGACTTAAGCTATTAACATCTTCATATGTGTCTACTGATAGAGAAATAGAGACACCCGACTTCTCTTTTGCTCAAGTATCCTCAGCTGACCTTATTCCTTCTCAACACTTAGCCTCTCCTTTTATAGAGGAGATTGACTATATAGGATACCATAATGGTATACATTAATATTTTCGTATGACTACCAGTTGCAGTCACGTGGCTACAGTAGATTGCATTAGTTTACTAACTTCACACTTAACAAAATAGTATAATAATGGGGTAATAACCTTTCATAGCCTTTAATGTTGACAAGACTAATCATCCATATTGAGATTCTGCATGCCTTCGTCTCCAATAATGTGTTCCAATCTATCAATATCTAGATAATCATCAAAATCTTCATCAAGTTGAAGATGCGTTGAATCCTATTTTTCAAGTAATTCATGAAAGTATCTCTTTCCTTTTTCTTATAAGAATTTTTCACCTCCAACATTAAAGAGATAATCAAATACATCTTCTGAAGTAGCTCATTCAACCTTTATATATTTGTTGAAGTCAGTATGATAGACGAAAGTAGTGTTCCCGTAATGCTTTAGTGTTCTTCCTTGTTCAATTAATGCCCACATTTGATGATAAATGTTGCAAACACTTATGGCTCTTGTTAAACTAGGATCAGTAACTACTTTTTATCATTCTGGAAATGACTCTTGTCATTGATTGTTGGCATCGTCTAAATCAACCAATTGAAGGCGATAATAGGCTAGTTAGACTTTTTCGTTTTCTTATTCAATTACCGCGCAATGTAGCCTGACATACTGACTTCTATTGTTTGAAATTTTTGGTGGACTATTAGGGGATGTAAGAATCCCATGGATCCTTTTAAACATGCACTGTTAAAACATAGTTTATCTTGAGAAAAATGGGTATTTTGGATATGGGACTTTCATAGGGTAAGCTATCATTCTATATTCCTAGACTTTCATGATGGGGTCATCTAAAGAGATTGAATTTGTTAGGAATCTAACACCACCAACTCTAGATCTATCAAAAAGAATATCATAGTACTCTATGACTGTCAAATATCAAAAGAATAATTATGACAATAGTCAATGTAGGTTATATACCAGTCGTTGAACCATTTTTTTTTAACATATAAACATATTTTTTCTTTAATATCATAAGAGCACCTTAGATAATTCATTTATAACTCTAAGAGGCTTAATCTTTGTACTTTTAGATAGGCAGAAGATAGTAGACCTAAGTGTGATCTACCTTTTATACAAAATTCCAAAATATACACAAGGATTCTACTAGAAGGAGAAACCCGTTCTAATAGTAATGGTAATTGATTTTGAATCTCCTCCTTTTCCAGTAGGAGTCCTGCTATGATAATTACAATTGACGAGTTCACGAGTTAAACTATCAAATAGAGAATTTGTCTATCCCTGTATATGCTCAATAGAGAAGGAAAATTGGTTAAGCCATAATTGCTAATGTAGGAGTCGCCCTTATGCTTGCATGTTTGATAAATTCTTTTTCACAAAAACCAAGTATTCCATTACATTCAGTTCGAATACAAAATCGTTTTGGGGCTAAAAAGATTAAGAATTTTTCAATTCCTCTTATGACTTGAAGGGTTTCTTTTTCCATCATGGGATAGTTGCATTGTCATTTATTAAAACTTCTACTGCAATATTTGCTGAGTTTTCCCCCTTCTTTGATTTTAGTACTTCACTCTAATGGTCGTTGCTAAAATCTGTCTCAACAATTAAATCATCTCCTTCTTTTGGCAAATTAAGAACATGAAGATTTTTACATATTGTTTTGGATGTTTTGAAGCATCTTCGAATCACAAGGGGTCTACGTCCAACTTACTTCTTGATAAGTTCTCAATGTGCACTCTATTATGAGGTCATTTTGTGGCATTTTTAGGGAGAATTATGTGTTTTATGCTATATTATACACCCCTTTTTTGGTTTCATGCTCAGGTTTGGTTCTCTCTTGTATTTTGCAGGTTTTTGGACCATTTGACCCTAAATTTGACCACAAATGAGTGTAGCTTGACTCCCCATGGACACCTCCATGTCACTAAGCCCATGGAAGGAACAAAGAATAGAAGAGTCAAGAGTATTGAGACAGAGCTCACCACGGATTGTCCGTCGTGAAGGCCACGGACCGTGGCGAGGCCATAACTACAAGCCTGTTCATTTTCCTTCATCGTGTGGATGAGGTTCATCGAGTTCTTCTTTAAATAGGGTTATTTCATAGCAGATGAGGAGACACATAGCAAAAAAGAGAACTCTTTCTCTCTAGTTTTTCCATTCTTTTCCATTTTTCAAAGTTTAGTTAAGATTTCTAGTAGTTTTGAGTGTGAGTGCTGAAGAAGTACTTGTCATTTTGTAGGCCTTGCATAGTTTGGAAACCCTTGAAGGAACTCCAGTTGCGCTAAGTTTTCTTCTCTCAACTATGCTTAGTTATTGTTAATTTCAACATAGGTGAGTGGTTTTCTCATTCTGGGGATTGTTAGCCAAGTATTGATATTGGAATCTCTAATCTTTACTTAGTTGTACTTGTTCTTGATTGGGATTGGTTGAATTGTATCTTATGTGTGAAATTGTTGTGATTAAATTTTAGCCAAATTCATTTGCTAATTCTAAATAGTTAAGTGAAGGACTGAAAGGTGAAACTTGTAATTTGATCAACAAGATAGGACTTGACTTAGCAATACTTAAAAGAGAATTTCTTATTAAAAGGATCTTTAGCCATCAAAAATCCATAACTTAGACTAAACAAGGACATTTGAAATAATGATAATTGGTTAGTTTGGGCAATTCAATTTATTTCGAAAGAAGGCTAAATTCTAAATGAGATTGCACACCTTTCAATCTCCCATTATAGATTAAGTACATGATACATTTCATTGACCACATATTTTCAAGGTGAAACAAATCCCTAGATGTTTTAAATTGATTGAATTTTCCAATTAGGTTATATTGTCGTTCAAACTCTCAATTCAAATTTGCTTGCTTAGCACTTTTATAGGGGAAAACTTGATAGATTACAATTCGTCTCTGTGTGAACGATATCTTTACTAAACTACAACACATGTGTGCTTCCAAGCTTAGGTAACATTTTTTGCAACTTTGCCAGGGACCAAATTAGTTAGCCCTTAGCAATTGGCTAAACATTTTATCATTTTTGTTTTCTTTTTCTGTATATTTTTTATTTGAGTTGTAGTTTTCTTGCTAATTTTGTAGATTTCTCCCTTATATGCAAAGTCCCTTTTCTTTTGAATTTGATCCAAAAATCGAAAGGACTTTTCACTCTAAGAGGAAGAAATTAAGGGTAGAAGAGAAAAGACTAGAGCCTCAAATAGTTTCTTCATCGATGGTAGGAACAGGAGGTGACCAAAGAATGACACTCTGGAATTTTTTTACCCTAGGAGTCCAAGGCATTTCCTCGAGTATCGCTCGACCAACCATATAACTGAACAATTTTAAGCTCAAACCAACCCTTACATCAATGGTAAAGCAATCCCGATTCGGAAGCACCCCATTAGAAGATCCAAACTTACACCTCTCAGTCATTTCAGAGGTGTGTGAGACATTAGGGCTCAATGGAGTTTGTACTGATGCCATCCCCTTGCGCTGATTTCCCTTTTTACTTAGGGATAAGGCAACGGTGTGGCTTCACTTGTTGCCTCCAGGATGCATAACCACATGGGACAAACTCACAAAAATGTTTCTTGCCAGGTTCTCTCCTCCAAGTAAGATGACAAGCCTGAGGAATCAAATCACTACTTTCTCTCAAAAGGAAGATGAGATGCTCTATGAAGCCTGGGAGCGATTCAAGGATCTTTTACAATTATGCCCTCTCTATGGTCATCAAAGATGGATGATTGTGCAAACATTCTACAATGGAATCACCCAAACCATTGAGGTCTACTATTGATACGGCAGTAGGAGGTACTTTTATCAATAAAACTAAAGATGAAGCATATAATCTTACAGAAGAGATAACTCTTAACAATTTCCAACCCAGGCGGGTTGGAGGTAAGCTGGAATTAGATGCTATTCCTATGCTTTTTGTATCAAAAATTACAGCAGTTGAGTGTTATTATGTTAGTTCAAGTACCCCTTCCCTATTATGTGATATATGTGGGTTAGTTGATCATTTGATTGTGCATTGTCAAGTGGGTAGTTCTTTTGCCTAAGATGTAAGTGATCAGGTCAACCATATGAACAACTATCACCCTAGACCAACAAATCACCCTTTCTCTAGCATATATAATCCGAGTTAGAGAAACCACCACAATTTCTATTATAATTCTGATAAGTGCTTAACGTATACATCATTTTAGAGTAGTTTTGTTACATTTTAAGGAGAATATTGTGCTTTAAGTTATTATTTATACTCCTATTCTTAATTTATCCTTGGGTATAGGTACTTTATGTGTTTTGTAGGATTTTAAGTCTTTTTACCCAGCATTTGACCATAAATAAATGTATTTTGACCTACCCCAAGGACACCTATGTCCTACTACACCTGTGAAGCAAGAAAAGAGCAGAAAATCAGAACCAGCCCAGACCACAGTTAGCCCATGGTGAATGCCATAGACCATGGTGGAGGTGTAACTGATGGTCTCTTCATTTTCCCTCATCGGGTGCTGAGACTGATTTGGTTTTTCTATAAATAGGGCGTCGCTCAAGCAGTAGAAGTAATCCATACCTCAATCATCCCATCCATCGCATTCCATTCTTTTCCTCTTTTCAAGTAGATTAAGATTAATTTAGATTAAAAAGATACTGAGATAGAGTTGAAGGATTTGCACGACGGTTCAAGCAGGATCTTGGCTGAGCATCTCTTTTCTCTTGTCTTCTCTTCTCTTTTCTCTTTAGATTTATCGTTTTATATGTTTAATTTAATCATGTTTATGTAGTTTTATTTTGTCAAGGGATTTAGTAGTTTATGAAAGTGTTGTTAGATTACATTTAGATTTAAAGAATTGTGCTTGTTTTCATGATTGGTTTTGATTTTGTTCTATCAAGTGTTTAATATTTTGTGAGTTGATTTATGGCCAAAATTTGCTTGCACACTTGAAACAATCGAGTGAACATTCGAAAGAAGACACTTAGTTGTTGGACTTCTCATCAAAACCTATTGTTGCATCTTCTCGAAAGAGAGATTGCCAAGTTGGGAGGACTCAAATTAAGTAATCAAAAATATTATACTTGGATTAAGCCAAATTAGCTTGAAAGAGCGACATTTGCTCAGTTTAGGAAAATTTAGTTGCTTTCGAAAGAACAGATTGAATTTCTGTATAGATTGGAATTCCTCGAAATTAACCAATTAGAGAAAGGCACATGTTTATCATTTTGATTCAATTCCCTTTCATAACTACACAAATTACTAGGCATTTTCTCCTTGAATTAGTGATAGTTGTTTCCTTATTTTCGTATTTTTAATCTAAAATTTAGAATTTCGCTTAGCATACCTTTAGGGATCATAACCAAGTAGTTTCACTGAGTTTATGTGGGATCGACCTTGAACAGCTAGAACGCCACCATGCGCTTGGAGCCGTATCAAGCTTTAGCACCATTGCCGGGGAACTAGCGTTGCATATTTGGTTTTTCCTGATAAGTTTGACTAAGCATTTTGTTTTTCTTTTTAAAAAAAACCGAAACAAATTTCAAAAAAATTAACCCAAAAAAAAAACAATTTGAAAAAACAACAATGGCAATTTTCCATTTTCCCCAATTCGAGCATGAATTATTTTGAAGGTATTTTAAACATTTGAATGTTTTTCTTACTCAACGTCGTTATTGTGTCAGTAAATGAGAAATTTTAGACATTGTTGATGAAGTTGTCAATTCTGAAACCCATATTCCTTTAGAATATTGGGATTTTCATGGTAGAAATGTTGATAATACATGGTATTTGATTAAGTGGATTGTTTGGGATTCATTTGAATTTGAGAAGGCTACTGTTATTTCTAAATATTCAATTTCTCTTCCTTGCACATTCTATGCTAGATCCTATTATGCTCCTTTTTTGTGTGATTTGTGTAATTCTTCTAACCATGCTACTAATTTGTGTCCTCATTATGCATGCTATACTCAACCTTATTTTCAATCACCCATAGACAATAATAATGTTGTCATATCCTTGCATGATTCATCCTTGCCTTTAGGTCAGTGCACAGGGCTTGAAGTGGGTGATCCTTTCGGATTTGATGCTAGGCTTGATGTTGTTGATGCATGTTTTGAGTCGAAAGATATTTTCGATGAGATGCATGATCTAGATAAGACTCCTTTGGAGGGGTCACGTGATGTGTTTGTGCGTGAGGAGTTTCCTAGCCCGGGTTTTGACGACTATGTTTTCCCTAATCCCCTTGATCATTCACAAGTTTCACCTATATATTTACAACCCTCTCCTTCCCCTAAGTATGACATTGTTACGCCAATTGATAATTCTATGATCTGTAATGTTAATAATGATTTGGGCTATGAGGACAAAATGTTTAATGTGCTTGGGGGAAACATTGATAATTTTCTTTCCTAGGTTACTTTAGTGGGTATAATGCCTCACTTGACCCATATTGCATAGGCCTAGAGGACTTGCCTAGGAAAATCATATGGACTACATGCTTTAATCCTTTCTATGGTTTTCCTATGGGCTTTGATAAGGTTAAGAGGATACTTAGACTCTTTCGTGTGATTTTGGTTATTGCCTCTTACCTTTTATTTCATAAATTGTGGTTCCAAGAGTTTTATAAGCTCTTGTGTGCTTTTGACAGCATCTGATTTAATGAGTGGAGTCTTGAAGTTGAAATGCTGTGGCTAATGCTCCATTTGCCCCATTTATGAGGCTGCATAGCTTAGGTGCGCTCTGTACCTGACCTGGTGAGATCGTTATATTTGTCTTTCTTTCCCTTTTCTTACTTTCTTTCCTTTGCATAATAATGTTTTATCTAAGCATGGTGGAAGGGTAGTTTATATGTTTTCTATTTTGATTATTAGCTTGCATACATGATAGACCATATAGTTTTCAGTTTCTTTTTGTCTTCATGTCGCATTTAGTTGATTTCAGGTTTGTATATAGGATTGCATTTAGAGATGGTGTGGATGGTGTGAGATAACCTCCAATGATGCTTTTGTTTAGGAAAAATAGCTTCCATGAGTTTGAGTAACTTTTAGTGTGTAATCCCTTTTGGTACGAAAATGTTTGAAGGTTTTGTAAATACTTCTTGTTTTGACCCTTGTCTTGATTGAAAACTTTGCTACCCCCTAAAGTCATTAGCACTAGTGTCTGTATATGGACTCATTTTATGAGCTAATTGAGACTTTGGTAGATATCCCATTAGATTTTGAGCCTTATTTCGACTAATTCATTATATTTAGTTTCTTTCATGTGTGTGGCTCTTCCATGTTGCATCTCTAGAACTTGCCTAGACCCTTGCTCAAAACGACATTGGCATATGCATCGTTGATGATATGATAGAGTCATTTCTTTCTTTGAATATTTTAGCCACATAGCCAAATAGTCTACCTTTGTATTATATGTTTATTTCCTTTGCTAGCCCCTTTCAGCTTATATCCGTCTTTGCTGTGATCCCTTCATATTAACCCTTGGGTAGACACATATTCCTACCTTTAAGCCAAGTCTATGGAGCAACATTTCATCTACGTAGTGGTTGGTTTTGGGGATAATTATGTTTAAGATGGCTTTGGTGTGTTGGTTTGTTGAGGGATTGATGATATTGAGCATTTGTTTTGGTTCCCTCTTGTTTGGATTGTCTACATATATTTGGTTGTGAGTTGATAGGTAGTGATCCTATGCGTTTTAGTAATTGCAATTTTCTATTATATGCTCACATTGAGGGCAATGAGTGATTCTAGCATGTGGGTGTTAGTCATTATATTATCGTTTCAACTCCCAAAAAAAAAGAGAAGAAAATCATAAAAGAAAAGGGCAAAAAAAAATCATGTTGCAAGAACAAAAAAAAAGAATAAAAGAAAAAGAAAAAAGCAAAAAAAATAAAAAAGACCACGAATAAGTGATTGGCATTGGATACGTACATAGCTTGAGTTCTTTCTTTGTGAACTCATTTTCTATGTAATTGATTGGGAGATGTTCATTGTATTTTGAGATTTAGAGTGTTGGTGAACTTTTTGGTTAATTAATGGTTTGTTGGTTGCTCCCTAGTCTATTGGCTATGTAGCTCCACATTACCCAAATGCATTTGTCTACTCCTTTCCCCTAATCTTTCAAGCCCACATTACAACCCATATAATGTCCTCTTGATTGTCTTGTGCACATTGCATTTTAGTGGTAGAGAATTTGAGGGTCTTGGCAAACATATGGTAGATTGCATATTTGGAATGAGTCTTGAGTGAAACTTTATATATTTTCGAACACATGAGCAGAAGTGGTCCACATTTCCCAAAAGTGCAGTTCTACCAGTCCATTTGGCTCTACTCAATCTCATGTGCTTGCATGACATGCTTTGTGGTTCTTTGGAGGATATCAAGTTTGATATTGAGCTTATGGTCTCAAATTTTTTCGAAAACCTTCTTTTTCTTCTGATTTTTAAACGTTTTGTGCTCTCGTTTGGGTTGCTGTTGATTGTTATTCTTGCTTTTGACATGCAATGGTTTGCCTACTTTAAAGAGGTTTCATGTTTTGAGTCCTAGATGCATCTACCCTTGTTAGTTTTCCTTAGTGTTCGCTTGAGGATGAGCAACGGTTTAGGCATGGGGGAGTTTGATATGTGCTTAATGTACACATCATTTTAAGGTCATTTTGCTACATTTTTAGGAGAATATTGTGCTTAAGTTATTATTTATACTCCTATTCTCGATTTATGCTTGGGTATAGTTGTTTTATGTGTTTTGTAGGATTTTAAGGCTTTTCACCAAGCATTTGACGATAAATAGATGTATTTTGACCTCCCCCACAGACACCCATGTGTTGCTACACCCGTGGAGCAAGAAAAGAGTAGAAAACCGAACCAGCCTAGACGACGGTCAGCCTGTGGAGGTGTAATTGCTGGTCTTTTCATTTTTCCTCATCGTGCGGCTGAGATTGATTTGGTTTTTCTACAAATAGGGCATCCCTCAAGCAGCAGCAGTAATCCACACCTCAATCATCCCATCCATCACATTCCTCTCTTTTCCTCTTTTGAATGAGATTACGGTCAGCTTAGATTAGAGGGAGAATGAGATAGAGTTGAAGGAAAGATTTACAAGGATTTCACCTCGAGTTTGCACGAGGGTTCAAGCACGATCTTGGCTGAGCATCTCGTTTCTGTTCTGTTCTCTTCTCTTTTCTCTTTGGATTTATTATTTTAGATGGCTAATTTAATCAAGTTTGAGTAGTTTTATTTTGTTTAGGGATTTAGTAGTTTATGAAAGTTTTGTTGGATTATGTTTTGATTTAAACAATTGTTCTTATTTTCATGATTGGTTTTGATTTCGTTCTATCAAGTGTTTGCTATATTGTGAGTTGATTTTTTACCAAAATTTGCTTGCACACTTGAAATAATCGAGTGAACATTCGAAAGACGACACTTCATTGTTGGACTGCTTGTTAGAACCTATCGTTGCATCATCTCGAAAGAGAGATTATCAAGTTGGGAGGACTCCAATTAAGTAATCGAAAATATTATACTTGGATTAAGTCAAATTAGCTTGAAAGATCGACATTTGTTTAGTTTAGGCAAATTTAGTTGATTTCGAAAGAATAGACTGAATTTCTATATAGATTGCAATTCCTCGAAATTAACCAATTAGAGAAAGGCACATGTTTATCATTTTGATTCAATTCCCTTTCATAACTACATGAATTGCTAGGCATTTTCTCCTTGAATTAGTGATAGTTGTTTCCTTATTTTCGTATTTTTAATCTAAAGTTTAGAATTTCGCTTAGCATACCTTAAGGGATCATAACCAAGTAGTTTCATCGAGTCTCTGTAGGATCGACCTTGAATAGCTACAACGCCACCGTGTGCTTGCGGCCGTATCAAGTTTTTAGCGTCGTTGCCGAGGAACTAGTGTCGAATATTCGGTTTTTCCTGATAGGTTTGACTAAGAATTTTGTTTTTCTTTAAGAACAAAACCGAAAAAAAAATTTTAAAAATTAACTCAAAAAAAAAACAATTTGAAAAAATAGCAATGGCAATTTTCCATTTTCCCCAATCTGAGTATGAACCATTTTGGAGGTATTTTAAACGTTTGAGCGTTTTTCTTCCTCAATGTGGTTATTGTGTGAATAAATGGGAAATTTTAGACATTGTTGATGAGGGTGTCAAAAGTAAACTTGTATTCCTTTAGCATATAGGGATTTTCATGGTAGAAATGTTGATAATGCATGGTATTTGATTAAGTGGATTGCTTGGGATTCATTTGAATTTCAGAAGGCTACTATTATTTCTAATTATTGAATTTCTCATCCTTGCACATTCTATGCTAGATCCTATTATGCTCCTTTTTGGTGTGATTTGTGTAATTCTTCTGACCATGCCACTAATATGTGTCCTTGTTATCCATGGTATATTCAACCTTATTTTGCATCACCCATAGACAATACTGATGTTGTCCTATCCTTACCTCATTTATCCTTCCCTTTAGCTTAGTACAAAGGGCTTAAGGTGGGTAATCCGTTCAGATTTGATGCTAGGCTTTATGTTGTTGATGCATGTTTTGAGTCATAAGGTATTTTAGATGAGGTGTATGATCTAGATAAGACTCCTTTGGAGGGGTCACGTGATGTGTTTGTGCATGAGGAGTCTCCTACGCTTGGTTTTGGTGACTGTGTTTTTCCCCATCCCCTTGATAATTTACATGTTTCACCTATGTATTTACAACCATCTCCTTCCCCTGAGTATGACATTGTTGAGCCCGTTGATAATTCTATGATTTGTGATGCTAATAATGATTTGGGCTATGAGGACCAAATGTTTAATATGCTCGGTGGAAACATTGATAATTTTTTTTCCCTAGGTTAGTTTAGTGGGTATAATGCCCCACTTGACCCATATTGCATAGGCCTAGAGGACTTACCTAGGAAAATCACAATGGACTACATGTTTTAATCCTTTCTATGATTTATCTATGGGCTTTGATAAGGTTAAGGACACTTATACTCTTTGGTGTGATTTTGGTTATTGCCCCTTACCTTTTATTTTCTGAATTGTGGTTCTAAGAGTTTGATAAAATCATGTGTGCTTTGGCGGCGTCTAATTTAATGATTGAGTCTTGAAGTTGAGATGGAGTGGTTGATGCTCCATTTGCCCCATTTACGAGGTTGCACAGCTTAGGTGCACTCTGCACCTAACTTGGTGCGATCGTTATATTTTGTTTTTCCTTCCCTTTTCTTACTTTCTTTCCTTTGCATAATAATGTTTTATCTATGCATGGGGGAAGGGTAGTTTATATGTTTTCTATTTTGGTGATTATCTTGCATACATGCTAGAGCATATAGTTTTATGTTTCTTTTTGTCTACATGTCGCTTTTAGTTGATTTTTAGGTTTACATATGGGATTGCATGTAGAGATGGTGTGGATGGTGCGAGATAACCTCCAATGATGCCTTTGTTTAGGAAAAATAGCTTTCATGAGTTTGAGTAACTTTTGGTGTGTAATCCCTTTTAGTGCGAAAATGTTTGAAGGTTTTGTAAATACTTCTCATTTCGACCTTTGTCTTAATTGAAAACTTTGTTACCTCCTAATGTCATTAGCACTAATGTTTGTATATGGACTCATTTTATGAGCTAATTGAGACTTTGGTAGATATCCCGTGAGATTCTGAGCCTTATTTGGACTAATTCATCATATTTAGTCTCATGTTTCTTTCATGTGTGTGGCTCTTCTATGTTGCATCTCTAGAACTTTCCTAGACTCTTGTTCAAAACCCCATTCGCATGTGCGTCGTTGATGATATGATATAGACATTTCTTTCTTTGAATATTTTAGCCACATAGCCAAATAGCCTACCGTTGTATTACATGTTTTTTTTCCTTTGCTAGCCTTTTTTAGCTTATATCCGTCTTTATTGTGATCCCTTCATATTCACCCTTGGCCAAACACATATTCCTATCTTTAAGCTAAGTCTGTGGAGCATCACTTCATCTATGTAGTGGTTGGTTTCGGTGATAATTAAGTGTAAGATGGCTTTGGTATGTAGTGGTTGTGTACATATATTCCGTTGTGAATTGATAGTTAGTGATCGTATGCCTTTCAATAATTACAATTTTGTATTATATGCCCACATTGAGGGCAATGACTGATTCCAGTATGTGGGGGTTAAGCCAAAAATCATATATTGTTTTATTAAATAATCCACTACTTCGGTTATTAAATACTTCTTATAGCATAGGGAAGTAGGGATCGATCCACTAGGAAAGATTGTTTTAAAAAGGCTAGCTTAATCCTAAATGATTTTACTAATCCAATTTGTTAAATCTAAACTTAATATTCTAAAATAATTAAAATCTAATGAATAAAAATCTGGAAAAAAACACCCAATGATGCTCCTAAATATTTTTGATTATATTCATGAAAGAAAACAGTAAAAAGTTTTCCTAAATAATCTAGAAAAATAAAATCAGAATAGTAATTGAAATTTTAATTAAAAATCAAAACAACAAATAATAATTAGAAAACACATTTTAAAAATGTCAAACAGTAATCTAAACTTATCACCATCAATCTTCAGCCCCATCAATAATCACCAAGACCTCACGACAGCCGCATCTGCCATCAATCTCAACCCCACGCCTAACCCTCAACCACGACAGCCCTTCAATCTTCTCACACGATCACCATCATCTTCATCTCTACACACCCAAACGCCTAAGCCCATAAAGCCCACGACTGCTTCTCCATTCTCAACCCTCAAGATCGGCTACTTTCCTCAACCACGACAGCCCTTCAATCTTCTCCATTCTCACCATCAATCTTCATCATCATCGTTTATCATCATCGTCATAATCGTACATCCCCAGCCTCTCCACATTGCTATATTAAAGCTAATAAAAATAGAACAAAAATTAACAGACTAATCAAATTAACTCTAAGCAACAAATAATAATCAAAAGTTGTCAAATTTATGAAGAATACTTAGTATAATCTCAATCCACCATGCAAATTAATATTTATCATTAACACAGAAGTTAATTTCATTCATGAATTAAACTGTAGAAGATATCTGCAGCGGTTTTTCCCCGTTTTTCCTTATATTCTAGTTTAATTAGGTACAACCCTAATGTAAACCCTACTAATTTGATAATCTTTACACTAGCGCAAAAGTTTAATCAAGCTAGAGCATTAACAATTAGAAAAACATCATTTAACATTTTGTAACCAATTTACTAGTAAATCGATTTAACAAAGTTCTAAAGCTATTATCTAATTAAAAGAGATGGGTGTAGAAGACATCCACCGGCGGTTCTTCCCCGTTTTTCCTTATATTCTAGTTTAATTAGGTCCAACGCTAATGTAAATCCCACTAATTTGATAATCTTTACACCAACGCAAAAGTTTAATCAAACTAGAGCAATTAAGAATTAGAAAAACATCATTTTACATTTTGTAACCAATTTACCAGTAAATCGATTTAACAAAGATCTAAAGCGATTATCTAATTAAAAGAGATGGGTGTAGAAGACATCCACCGGCGGTTCTTCCCCGTTTTTCCTTAGATTCTAGTTTAATTAGGTCCAACGCTAATGTAAATCCCACTAATTTGATAATCTTTACACCAACGCAAAAGTTTAATCAAACTAGAGCATTAAGAATTAGAAAAACATCATTTAACACTTTGTAACCAATTTACCAGTAAATCGATTTAACAAAGATCTAAAGCGATTAGCTAATTAAAAGAGATGGGTTTGAGTCATCCATAATTAATTAGGGTGATACCTAGGCATAAAAGACTATAACTTTTACATATTATGGTCTTCTAAACTATCAATTCAAATTGTATTAAACTAACTAGCATGTATTCTAATTGTTTTAACACAAATTTCATAAACGATAAGCGCTAATCGCTATAGAATCATGAATATGAATGAACTACGCAATAAAGCATAAGACTTGTTTCAAAATAGTAATTTTAGCATGACTTCAAGAAGATTATACTAAGCATAAAGAAAATCACTCACTCATATTAAAAATTAAATCACAATAATTAACCAAAGGTTTCATGTTTAATAATATAAAGAGTTTAAACTAATTAAACAAAATAAAAATAACAAATAAAACAAGAAAAATTTGACAATATAGCAACGTGGAGAGGCTGGGGGTGTACGATTATGACGATGATGATAAACGATGATGATGAAGATGAGGCATGAGGAGGTAGCAGGTTTATGGTGAGATTTAGATGTGATGAGGAAAGTAACCGATCCTGAGGGTTGAGAATGGAGAAGCAGCCGTGGGCTTTATGGGCTTAGGCATTTGGGTGTGTAGGGATGAAGATGATGGTGATCGTGTGAGAAGATTAAGGGGCTGTCGAGGTTGAGGGTTAGGCGCGGAGTTGAGATTGATGGTAGATGCGGTTGCCGTGAGGTCTTGGTGATTATTGACGAGGCTGAAGATTGATGGTGATAAGTGTCAGGGAAGCAGCAGGTTTTACCCCATACCACGGCTGCTTGCTTGGAGGAGCCACCCACGCTTCTTCACGCAACCATATTCTCCACGCCTCAACTCACGCTGCCCTTCAGCACCATCATCATATATAATTCGATTGTATTATATATATTATTTCGTCTAATTTGCTCTATTTTATATATTTTTCAGGTTTAGCATTAATAAAATAAAGAGGAGAAGAGAAGACGTCGAAGTTCAGGTTTTACACTCTTGCCTATCAAGTCGGCCAAAAAATAATAATTTATGGAAAATATTATTTCCATAATTATTTATTTGGGTCAGGGTTACAAGAGTTGAAGAGAAGCTAGAAGTCTTGGGGAAGAAGGAGTATAAGAAAAAAAAACCCAAGCTACCATCCCCACCCAAATACATAACCCACTTTAACCTCCAGGCGATCTCCCATCATTCCTCACGGCTGCCTCATCTCCATGCACACAATCTACCATGCAACCACCCAAATCACCCTCATCCTCACAACACAAACACAACTGCCCTCTTCTCCTGCACAACCCACGGCTGCTCCATCCTCACGCCACCCCAATCTCCTTCTCCTCATCACTTTCAATCACGCCCTCCCCCCTCACCATATCACACCCTCCTCCCTCATCAGCATCATCACAAACCATCATCATCTTCAATCTGAAACCCATGGCCTAACCCCAATCAACTCACGATAGCCATAAAAAAATTCACAGCCACGCCACCCACCCCTCCAGCCAAAGTGTAGTGTTCCTTTTTCTTTATTTTTGATTACTTTATTTTATTTTAGATTATTTTATCTTGTTTAGTTAGTTATTAAACATGATTTATTTAGGTGAATTTTGTGATTTTATTTTTAACATGAGTGAGTAATTCCTCTGTGATTAGTATAATCTATTTGAAACCATACTAAATTAATTATTTTGAAACAAGTTTCATGATTTATTGTCTAGTTGATTTTTATTCATGATTCTATAACGATTAGCATTTATCATTTATGATATTCGTATTATATTAATTAGAATGTATACTAGTTAGTTTAATACGAATTCATATGATAGTTTAAAAGGCTTTAATACGTAAAAGTTATTGTCTTTTAAGCACTAGTATCACCCTAATTAATCATGGATGGCTCAAACCCATCTCTTTTAATTAGGTAATCGTTATAGATCTTTGTTAAATCAATGTGCTGGTAAATTGATTACAAGGCATTAGATGATGTTTTTCTAATATGTAATGCCCTAGTTTGATTAAATTCTTGCATTGGTGTAAGGGTTATCAAAACTAGTATGGTTTATATTAGGGTTGGACCTAAGTGAACTACAATATAAGGAAAACCGGAAGATCCGCTGGTGGGTGTTCTACAGTCTAACTCATGGATAAAAATCGATTGTGTGTTGATGATAAATATTAATTTGCATGGTGAATTGAGATTATACTAAGTATTCTTCATAAATGTGACAACTTTTGGTCATTATTTGTTGCCTAGAGTTAATTTGATTTGTTTGTTAATTTTTATTCTATTTTTATTAGCTTCAACATAATTTCAATCGAACCCCCCCCCCCCCCCAAAGTATAGTCTTTTAGGAGTGTCTGGGTAATTTTAGATAGTTTAGATTTTGATTTTCAGAGTTTTTATAATTTTAGATTGATTTATATTCAGTTTTAGTATTTAATTACCGGCTTGTTAGAAATTAGACTAAAAATTGTTTTTTTTTTTTATCAATTCTTAGACTTATATAGTGTCCTATTCCGCCCATATTTAATTTCGTAATGTTTGGAAATTATTTGATAATTTTTCAGAATTATGTTGCGAAATTGATATGTGCAGGTTTATAAGATATTAATTCTGAAAATTTCGATTTTAGTTGTTAATTCACGATTATTAGGTATTGTTAAGTCCAGAAAATTGTGTCCTAGAATTAGGGTAATTTTCTTGATTATTTTCGTATTTATATTTGTGCAAATTGTTTTATTTCTAATTTCAGATTTAATATTCTGCATTGATATTCTGTGGTACTTTTCTGATTTGATTTTTCTAAAATTATTTGGATATAATTGAGGAGTTAGAAGCTTATATACCTGAAGAATAATATTTTAGGTTACTGTTTTGCATTTTTAATATGTATTTTCTGATTATTATTTGCAGTTTTGATTTTTAATTAGAATTTCAGTTACTATTCTGATTTTATTTTTCCAGATTATTTAGGAAAGATTTTTACTGTTTTCTTTCCAGACTATAATCCAAAATATTAAGGAGCATCATTGGGTGTTTTATCAGATTTTTATTCACACTACAAAAAATAATGCATCCTCCCACTTTTGTATCACCACACTTAATTAAAGTGTGGAGAGAAAAATGATAAGATTTAGTAGTTGTTTGGATTCGGCATTTAATAAGTGTGGGTAAATTATAAACTTATTCTAATACTTATTAAGTGTGGAGAATTTAAAATAGCATTTATATTTATTTTTTATTATTCTAATGAGACAAATTGTACAAAATATTTCAATAATTATATCAAATATTAATCAATTAAGGAAAATAAAGCTTCCAATTTATTATTACCCGCACCTTGCCTTACCCCCCGGCCCCCTCCCCCCACAAAAACCAGCAAACTAAAGTTGTTGAATCCCTAAAACCACCACTGAAGCAAGCAATCCTTTGAATACGCATGAAATGCTCAAAAACCAGCAAATCCTCAACAATTTGCCTTGAATAAACATCAAAGCGAATCAAGGTGAATCAATTCAATCTGGGCAGTGCGTTGGCTGAGAAGCAGGACACGACAGAGATGTGGAGAAGTTGGGGGAGGGACGAAACAGCAACAGTAGATGCGTTGAAGAATTGGGCATCGAATCCTCAACAATTTGTCTTGAATAAGCATCAAAGCGAATCAATTCAAACAATCTGGCCAGTGCGTTGAAGAATCTGGGCAGCGCATTGCATCTGGGCATCAAGTTGAATCTGTCAATGAGTAGAAAGGTAAGCTGACCTCAACTATCAATCCCATGCATACTTCCCTCTTTGGTTTTGTTATTAAAGTTCAGTCTTAATTTGATTTTGTAGTTCCAGAGTATGAATTTCTTGATTGTAAGTTCCAGAGTATGGATGCCTTCTCTGGCACTGTCATCCTCTTAGCCATCAACTGATTATGCCTACAGTTTGTGCTCATAACAGTGTTGGATGACATGTTTTGGGGGGGTCACTGATTTGAGCATGCCTCCTTTTTACTGATTTGTAAGAAGCTTCTTTTTCCATCTTCTGATTTGTTGCAATTAGGGTTTCTTCTTTTGGTGTCCCAATATCAAATTTGGGCATGTTTTTGATAGAATTACACATGTTCAAGCATTATAATTGTTGGTTTTGGTCAAAATTTGGTCAATTTGATTGGCATGTACATGTTTGCCAAGTGCCTATTTTGTCGTCTGGAGAACAAACTGCAATGGCCGATGGGGTGAGGAAATTATGGACCAATTGCTTCATCGTCTTTGGATTTATGAGTATGTTCATGGCTTTGTGGAATAAATAGTTCCAAAGAGCAAAAAGGACATCATCATAGACACTGCTTTGCTGCTAACGGTAAATCTTGCTGTCAATACTTGGTTAATGGGGCAATGTGGATGGGATTATTATACCTTCTTTGTTGTTGATAGGAATCTTGCCTTCTGAATTATGAGGCCCGGAGTAGTTTGGGTGTGAGACTGTTTTATATGCTAATGTTTATTTTTTTTGTTGCAACTAAAGTTTAATTGGGTTGTTTGATACTTGTTTTTTGCGTGAATTTTTCTGAATTTCAGTACCTTTTGATGTAATACACAAATATCATATCAAGTTTTTACATAGGACAATGTGAAGCACTAGTTTAGGGGTTCAAACACCATCTGCCAGTCCACCCATTTTTTATGTCAGAACTTCTGCTGTGATTATTGTAAGAAACTGATTTTCATATGTCCGTTTGTTCTTTTAAGGATCTCTTTGGTGAATCGTTTCATTCTTAGGTGTTTATTTGTTCCAACTTATTCTGGTTATTTCTTTATTCCAATTTAGAACAATTCAATTAGGTTCATAGCACGAGACTTGTCTTGGGATTCGTTTTTGGTTGGGTGAAGGGGGTTGTGCTTAGCATTGAACCTGTAGACCTTTGCTTGGTTGAGTTTCTGGATGTATAAATTCTAAGTGACCTCTATCATTTTCATGAACGTCCCAGTGTTCATTACTGATGGAAGCTTTCTGGGTGGGAAATTCTAATGTTTCCATGTTGTTATTCAAGAGAGCTAAATAGAAAGACCATAGATCAAGCTACAATTACATGAGAAACTGGTGAATTTTCCAAATGGTGATGGTCTATACTCTTTATATTGATAATTGCCTTCTTACGCATGCTGATTTTCTTTGCTCAACAATTTGTATACCCTGTTCCATGCCACTCACCCTAGAAGTGAATTTGGGGCCATGTGATAATAGGGAGACTATGTTACTTGTAGGAAAGATTTACAAGGAACTTATTGAAAGCATTGATAATGATTGTTGCCTAGAGTTTTTGCAGCTGACACTTTGAGAACGATACAAATATTTGGAGAGTTGTGCTCTATTTTTGCACCAAACTTTGGGGTCCAAGTTCGTGTGCCAGGTTTGAGTGAGTTAAATTCCTTTTCTAGTTTCGTTTCTTTTTTTTTTCCTCCTTGTGATAAGAATTTGGACCATTGGCTTACTTTCAATGTGATTATATACTAAATCAATGTAAGTTGTGAGTGTGACAACCCCTTCCAACTATTTCAATGTCTTACGTCATCAGGTTGGTGTGCTTAGTTGCTTCTTAATTCATTTTTTTATGAAATTGATCTTTTATTGGCTTATGTTTTTGCCTTGCCATCATCAGATATGTAAAGAATTCTGTCAACCTCTTATTATGATGTCTCCTAAGATTTAACTCCAAATGTACCCAATCCTTATAATTGATTGCGTATTGATAGTGTTTTCTTATGCCAAGCTTGGGATAAGTTACGAGGTCGCTCTTTTGTAATTTACAAATAATGCAATAATCATCAAGCAAAGAGGAAACAACGCCGAATTGTGATATTATAGCTATAAAACAAGTAGAGAATGATTACTTATTTGCATATTACTCAGTTTGTGACTTGAAATTTGCTTCTATGTTTTGTTTTATGCTGAGAGTAATTAAGTATTTTATTTCACTAATTTATCTTTTTTTGTAACTATTTCAAATGATTTCAGGTTGCATATAAGGATATACAGAATGACTTGGTTGACATGATGCTCGACATGATGCTCAAAGAAAATTAGAAGTATGCTTAGGGGATAGCTAGTAAATTGCATTTTTTGTTTCTTCTATATATCAAACTTTAAGATCAATTCAATGTGTACACTTTGATACATTTTAACTTTTGATAAATACAAATGATGTATATATACTTTTTTAAGGATATGTTTGTTCGTACATATGCTTTTATTTTTGTATATATATGTGTTTCTATAAAAAAATTCCAATTAATTTATTAATGCACAATGTCTGTGATTAATATAGAATTTAGAATAAACTCTATATTAATTACAACCGTCATATTTTTTTAAAAAGTGTAATAATTTGACAACACTTGTGAATGTGGAGAAACTTTAGGCTTTCTACATTTTCAAGGGTGGGCACAGTGTAATTTGACCACATGTAATATGTGGGTAATTAATTTTTCTCCACAATTAGAAATGTGGACAAATAATTCTCTGCCTACACATGCAATAAGTGTGGAGAAAATATCCTCACATATATGATCCCCACACTTGACACAAGTGTGGGCAGCTACTATTTCCACACTTATAAGTGTGGGCAGAAGCAAAATTAAGTGCGGAAGGAAACATCATTTCCTGTAGTGTCATTAGATTTTAAATATTTTAGAATTATTAAGTTTAGATTTAATAAATTGGATTAGTAAAATCATTTAGGATTAAGCTAGCCTTTTTAAAACAATCTTTTCTCGTGGATTGATCCCTACTTCCTTATGCTATAAAAAGTATTTAATAACCGAAGTAGTGGTTAAATTTGTAGCTCTCGACAAGCGTTACAAATTTTGCCGCCGTTGCCGGGGAAAGAAAATTAAATCATTAGTTTACTTCTATTTAATTTTACTGCTCTTACTGCTTTGTTTTTATTTTAATTTTTGCATATTGCCCGTGGTGTATGAAATTAAGGAGTGGTAAGGAAAATGGGGAGGACAAGGAACCACCATTGAAAGCTAAAAACAAAGAGAGTCAGCCTAACCCAGTAAGTTTTAGGGTTAAAGAAGTAAGAATGTCTACTCTTCGAGAACTTGCTGCTCCTAACTTAGAAACCCAACCAATGTCCATTACCTATGCTATATTAGATAAACCCTCGAAACTGAACTCTGGATTCATCAATTTATTACCTAAGTTTCATGGATTAGCTGGAGAGGACCCATACCGATAAATTAGTGAATTCCTTATTACTGGCTCTGCTATGGTGCCTGAGGAAATTTCTGAGGACCAAATTAGATTGAGAGCCTTTCCCTTTTCTTTGCTTGGTAATGCTAAGGATTGATTGTGTTACATGTCTGTTGGATATTTCTCTACATGGACTGCATTGCATAAATCATTTTCAGAAAAAAAATTTCATGCATCCCGTATTGGATCTATTAGGAAAGACATATGTGCAATCAAACAAATGAATGGGGAAACTTTTTATGAGTATTGGGAAAGATTTAATAAATTGTGTGCTAGTTGTCCCCAACATCAAATAATTGAAGAACTATTGATTCAATATTTTTATGACGGTTTGCTTCCTATGGAATGTAATATGGTTGATGCTGCTAGTGGAGGGGCTCTAGTTAATAAAATGTCAGCAGAGGCTAGACATTTATTTAATCTAATGGCCCAAAATACTCAGCAGTTTGGTGCTATGGAGTCATAAGTCAAAAGGGTCAATGAGATTGATTCTAGTTCATCTGTAGAGAATCAGTTATCTTATATTACTTCTATGTTAACTAAGATAGTCACTGGGGCAGTACAAAAAGCAGTTGTATGTGGCATTTGTTGTCTAGAGAGGGATCCTACTGATGCATCTCCTACACTTCAAGAGGGTAATGTTAATGCTATCTATTCTAACCAAGGTCAAAGGAGGTATGGTCCCTATTCTAACACCTATAATGAAGAATGGAGAGACCACCCTAATCTTAGATATGACCCTCAAACCAATCCACCTGGTTTTGACCAAACGTCTCGTCAACCTTGTAATCAAGATAGGACCAACTTCTTACTAGAAAAAGTTCTTAAGAAGATGCATGATAGGTTCCAGATTTTGGAGACAAGTCTTAAGCAGGTTCAAGAGAGACAGACTGCAACTAATATCATAGTTAGCAACTTGCAGGCTCAAATGCAAAATAGGTTACCATCTCAGCCTTACCCTAACCCTAAGGAGAATGTTAGTGCCATAACACTTTGAAGGGGGAAAGAATTACAAGAGCCTAGGAAGAGTAGAGAATTAGAACCTGAGTTAGAAGGCAAGGGGACCGAACCAGAGTCAGATACACATTCTTATCAAACTACTAAGGAAATAGGAGAGAAGAAAAGAGAACCTTATAAGCCAATTCCACCCATTCCTAGTAGATTTAGAAACCCTACTTCTAAGGTAAATGAGACTAACCAAGAGATCTTAGAGACATTAAAGAAGGTAGAGATCAACATGCCTCTCCTTGATGCCATTAAACAGGTGCCTCGTTATGCTAAATTCTTGAAAGAATTATGTACTACTAAAAGAAAATTAGTAGGGAATGAAAAGGTAAGTGTGGGGGAAAATGTGTCTGCAGTTTTTCAAAGGAAACTCCCCCCTAAGTGCAAAGACCCTGGTGTGTTTTCTATTTCTTACAAAATAGGAAACCTTTACTTTGATAATGCTATGCTTGACTTGGGTGCTTCTATTAATGTTATGCCTTGGTTTGTTTATGACAAACTGAACTTAGGAGATTTGAAGAAAATTGGAATAGTGATTTAGTTAGCTGATAGGAGTAGTATTTACCCAGATAGAGTGTTAGAGGATGTCTTAGTTCAAGTGACTGAACTTATGTTTCCTGCTGATTTTATGTGCTGAACATAGGTGATGCATGTCATGATACTCCCATGTTGCTTGGCAGGCCATTTTTGAAAACAACTAGGACTAAAATTGATGTGCATGAAGGAACATTAACCATAGAATTTGATGGTGAAGTGACTAAATTTAATATTTTTGATGCCATGAGATTCCCTGCTGATGTGAATTACGTGTATGCACTTGATGTTATGGCTGAGTTGCCCCAAGATATTTATGACTTATCTAATGAGGATGAATTTTTGACTGTGCTTACTAAGAGTCTTGATCATGCTGAGTTTTGAAAAGTGCCTTACCAGATTTATGATGATTTAGTAGAAGAAATCCAACTAGAGGATCTAGGAGCTTCATGAAGCTGAGCCAACGACTATAAACAAAGGCATTGGTTGGGAGGCAACCCAACGTTTTTAGGGAAGTACCCATTTAATTTTGCTTTTATTTTCATTATTTCTATCGTTTTGCATGCATTAGGGACAACGCATGACTTAAGTGGGGGGGGGGGGGTGCATCCTGTATTTAATTCCTGTAGTGTTTTATTCTTGAAAAAAAAAATTTCTCTCTCTTATAAATAATGCATGATATGAGTTTATGCTAGGCTTGTTTGGTTAGAAATCTTTTTTTAATAGCTATTTTTGAAGTTTATTCTTCAATGAGTAAAGACTTCTAAGCATGCTAGCTATCTTTTAGAGAAGTTTGAGTTGATCCTCATATATCTCTTTAATGAGTAATTATCATGATTATCCATCTTATTTTATCATGTTATATAGCCGTACAAAGGTAATAAAATGACCTACCCATCTCCTAGACTATTGAATTAGTTCAATAACTCATTAAAATTGTGACTTTTCTTGTCTGTTTAAAATAAAAAAAAGGAAAAAAAAGTGAAAAGGAAAGGAAAAAAGGTTAGATTACCAACATGGGTAGGAATAGGTGGCTTGGCACCTTTTCCCCTTAAGTTTAGGTCTCAAGTGAGCCTTATGTATGGAGTAACCCATGATTGGAAGAGTCATACCCCTTTCTGGGCTGATCAATGACTCGTACCAAACTAACAGTAAAAAAAAAGAAAAGAAAAAGAAATAATGATGAATTATTTGCTCCAGCACCTTTATTCGGGTGAGTGTGAGACAGGGAATGTTTAATTTCTAAGACCCTATATGGGCCTCGCCTCGAATATGTGCACAAGTGGAAATTGAAGAAAAAAGAAAAAAAGAAGAAGAAGAGAGAAATAAGTACAAGGCAAGTTAGAATCAATTCAATGAGTTATTCTACCTAGTTCGATTGTCTCTATAGCCATACCATGCCTCAAATTTTTCTATCATAAATTTTTAAGACCTCTTGATCGGTATATGCATATTTAGAAGAGATGGATAATTATTGATCTTGTTATTTCATTATGGAAATATTGTGAGGCTGATGAATAAACTCTCTGATGGTGGTTGAATGTCTAGTAGCTATTCACTTGTAGGAGGAAAAACTAATCACTTTTCAATAAAACCATTTTTAAAGCAAGCTAAGTCTTAGTATGAACATCATATTTATGCATGACTTTATAAGAAGGGAAGAGGGTCAGTTTTATATATTATTTCGTCTAATTTGCTCTATTTTATATATTTATTAGGTTTAGCATTAATAAAATAAAGAGGAGAAGAGAAGACGTCGAACTTCGGGTTTTACACGCTTGGCTATCATGTCGGCCGAAAACTAATAATTTATGAAAAATATTATTTCTATAATTATTTATTTGGGCTAGGGTTACAAGAGTTGAAGAGAAGCTAAAAGTCTTGGGGAAGAAGGAGTTTGGGAAAAAAAAACCCTAGCTACCATCCCCACCATAAATACATAACCCACTTCAACCTCCAGGCCATCTCCCATCATTCCTCACGGCTGCCTCATCTCCACGCACACAATCTACCACGTAGCTACACAAGTCACCCTCATCCTCACAACACACACACGGTTGCGCTCTTCTCCTTCACAACCCACGGCTGCTCCATCCTCACATCCTCACGCCACACTAATCTCCTTCTCCTCATCACTTTCAATCACACCCTCCCCCCTCACCATATCACACCCTCCTCCCTCATCAGCATCATCACAAACCATCATCATCTTCAATCTGAAACCCATGGCCAAACTCCAATCAACTCACGGCAACCATAAAAAAATTCACAGCCATGCCACCCCCCTCAAGCCAAAGTGTAGTGTTCCTTTTTCTTTATTTTTGATTACTTTATTTTATTTTAGATTATTTTATCTTGTTTAATTAATTATTAAACATGATTTACTTAGATGAATTTTGTGATTTTATTTTTAACATGAGTGAGTAATTCCTTTGTGCTTAGTATAATCTATTTGAAACCATGCTAAATTAATTATTTCAAAACAAGTTTCATGTTTTATTGTCTAGTTGATTTTTATTCATGATTCTATAACGATTAGTATTTATCGTTTATGATATTCGTATTGCATTAATTAGAATGCATGCTAGTTAGTTTAATACGAATTCATATGACAGTTTAAAAGGCTTCAATACGTAAAAGTTATTGTGTTTTAAGCACTAGTATCACCCTAATTAATCATGGATGGCTCAAACCCATCTCTTTTAATTAGGTAATCGTTATAGATCTTTGTTAAGTCAATTTGCTGGTAAATTGGTTACAAGGCATTAGATGATGTTTTTCTAATACGTAATGCTCTAGTTTGATTAAATTCTTGCGCTGGTATAAGGGTTATCAAAACTAGTAGGGTTTATATTAGTGCTGGACCTAAGTAAACTATAATATAAGAAAAAACGGGGAAGATCCGCTGGTGGGTGTTTTCTACAGTCTAACTCATGGATAAAAATCGATTGTGTGTTGATGATAAATATTAATTTGCATGGTGGATTAAGATTATACTAAGTATTCTTCATAAATTTGACAACTTTTGATCATTATTTGTTGCTTAGAGTTAATTTGATTAGTTTGTTAATTTTTGTTCTATTTTTATTAGCTTTAATATAATTTCAATCGACCCTCCAAAGTATAGTCTTTTAGGAGTGTCTGGGTAATTTTAGATAGTTTAGATTTTGATTTTTAGAGTGGTTATAATTTTAGATTGATTTATATTCAGTTTTAGTATTTAATTACCAACTTGTTAGAAATTAGGCTAAAAACTGTTATTTTTGTTCTTTTTCAATTTTTATTAGTTCTTAGAGTTTATATAGTGTCCTAGTCTGCCCATATTTAATTTCCTAATTTTTGGAAATTATTTGATAATTTTTCAGAATTATGTTGCGAAATTGATATGTGCAGGTTTTCAGGTTATTAATTTTGAAGATTTTGATTTTCAGTGTTAATTCATGATTATTAGGTATTGTTAAGTCCAGAAAATTGTTTCCTAGAATTAGGGTAATTTTCTTGATTATTTTCGAATTTATATTTGTGCAGATTATTTTATTTCTAATTTCAGATTTAATATTCTGCATTTACATTCTGTGGTATTTTTCTGATTTGATTTTTCTAAAATTATTTGGATACAATTGAGGAGTTATAAGCTCAGATACCTGAAGAATGATATTTTAGGTTACTGTTTGACATTTTTGATATGTATTTGCTGATTATTATTTGCTGTTTTGATTTTTAATTAGAATTGCAGTTACTATTTTGATTTTATTTTTCTAGATTATTTAGGAAAGCTTTTTACTGTTTTCTTTCCAGAATATAATCCAAAATATTTAGGAGCATCATTGGGTGTTTTTCCAGATTTTTATTCATTAGATTTTAATTATTTTCGAATTATTAAGTTTAGATTTAATAAATTTGATTAGTAAAATCATTTAGGATTAAGCTAGCCTTTTTAAAACAATCTTTCTTCGTGGATCGATCCCTACTTCCCTGTGCTATATAAAATATTGAATAACCAAGGTAGTGGTTAAATTTGTTACTCTCGATAAGCTTTACATTATTATATGCCTACATTGAGGGCAATGAGTGATTTCGGTATGCGGGGGTTAGCCGTTATATTTTTTTTTCGTCTCCTGAAAGAAAAGGAAAAAAATCATTAAAGAAATGGAAAAAAAAATCATGATGCAAAAAAAAAAGAAGGAAAGAAAAAGTGCAAAGCAGAAAAGAAAAAGAAAAAGCAAAAAAAATAAAAAAGGACCATGAATAAGTGATTGGCATTGGATACGTACATAGCTTGGGTTCTTTCTTTGTCAACTCTTTTTCTATGTAATTGATTAGGATATGTTCATTGTATTTTGAGATTTGAAGTGTTGGTGAACTTTTTGGTTAATTAATGGTTTGTTGGTTGCTCCCTAGTCTATTGGCTAAGTAGCTCCACATTACCCAAATGCATTTCTCCACTCCTTTCCCTTAATCTTTTAAGCCCACATTACAACCCATATAATGTCCTCTTGATTGTCTTGCGCACATTGCATTTTTGTGGTGGAGAATTTGAGAGTCGTAGCAAGCATATGGTAGATTGCATCTTTGGAATGAATCATGAGTGAACCTTTATATATTTTCGAACACATGAGCAAGAGTGGTCCACATTTCCCAAAAGTGCGGTTCTACCAGTCCGTTTGGCTTTACTCAATCTCATGTGCTTGCATGACATACTTTGTGGTTCTTTGGGGGTTGTAATGCCCCGAAAACGCTAATGACATGATTACTGATAATTGCAGCGAAAGACTTAGCAAACGAAGGCGTTACCGTCGTCCTGATAAGGACAAGGCTCACTGAAACCATTTAATCTCACAACTCGTGTTTATAATCACAAAATCTAGTAAACTGAAACACTTCAACACCGAAGGTCATAATAGTTTAACTATACCATGTACTAACTCACACCCATACCACACAAGTACTTGACCCTAAGGTCAGTTCCAATATTCATGCTATGCTGAATCCACTGTGAGCATCTGATGACCTTCAAAAAGGCTTGCTAAAAGGAGGAATATGTGATACTTCATCACCTAAAATGGAAAACATGAAAACAATTCGAAAATATGAGCAAAAACTCAGTACATACATCTCTGTATTTGTAAAATGACCATAGAAACACTGGTGATGGGTACCCGTCTTTGCAATTCATTTAGTTGGCAATAAAAATGAAAATGAAAGTAATATGAAATTGAATTGCTCATTATTATCTGGATGTGAACCCCTTGCACTGATATGATCTATACATAGGTGTACACCTGCCAATCCGATCAAGAGTTGGCCTGAAGCCGCGCGGGTAGATGATGGGCTACGCCTTACAGATGACAACTGACGAGGTCACAAGTTAAATGGCAAATCACTGTATAAACTGATTCATTGATAAACTCATTAAGAGTTGTAACTTGATAAACATGATCTGCTTTCTGAAGATACAGGCAATGGACGTACCTTGAGTCTTTAAAACAAAATGTTATTTAACTTGATACAAGTCAGCTGTTTCATAAATGTCATCTGACTTGAGACATATGTTCTGACTTGATAACACTTATGCATAACGGGGAACGATAACTAGGCCACAACTCTGTTTCATAAATGTCATTGAAAGTATGTGTAGTTAGTAAATGATCCTTACTCGCACAATTGAGTAAGTAAAAGTATGCGTAACAGAAATTGAGTAATTAAATGGTATACATAACTCGTGTATTTCAATATAACTTCAAAACTGAATTGATGAAAGTAAAGTAGTCCCCAATGAGATAAATGGTATTACAGAGGAAAAGGCCTGGATGGCGATAACTGAAAGAATGGTTACGGCTTTTTCTAAAATAAGTTGTTGATACAAGTTTAAGGCTCGCTGATGTATAGCTTGGTTCAAGATAACAACGAGTACACTAGATTGGCTTGATAAATACATTTGATACAATCTGAATTGAGTAAGTAATAGAGGTCTGAGGCCAAGAGAGGTATATCTTGGTTCAATGGCACAAACTGCAATAACTTGGTCTGATAAGTCATAACATCCCTCCTCTCACATTTCATTCATAAATCCATTTTATCTCATTGAACTCATTAGAAGCTATTAAGCTCACCAAGCATGGTATTTTCTTTGTAAAATCCATAACTGAATCAAGCTCAAAAACAAGATAAAAGCTCCATAAAAGTCCATGAATATTTATTTCCCCCTATAAATGACTTGGACCAAAATACCCAAAATGAGTGCATGATCAATCTCACTTGATTCTTTTTATTGCTCTTTATACAGTTACCCAAAATACTTTCAAAAATCACCAAACTCAAAATAATCAGCCAAATTTCGTGAGATCTTACAAGAAATTCAGAAATAATATGAACAGTCTACCATTAAAGTTTCAGAATTTTCCTCCAAGTATACACTGCACAGAAATTATAATAACAACCTAGTTTGCATCCAAGCAGGTCAGTTCACTTCAAAAATTCATAACTTTCAGTCTAGACCTCAAATGGATACATAAAACCTCAATATGAAAATATTAAGAAGTCCCCAAAAACCTTCATTTACAACTCAAAACATGATTCCCGCAATAGGATTCCCAAAATGGGACTAAAACACAAGTGTATCAGTTTTGATCTCATTCTGCGCAGTTTTTCGTAAAACGACCATAACTATTTGGACAGACCTCGGATTAAGGCGCTTCAAGAGGAATTTGAAAGATAACACACTGAACTATCTACCTACCAAAAATCATAATTTGG
>JACYFF010010365.1:47808223-47821829 GCA_017589665.1 Selenicereus undatus | reverse complement strand
TATCCAAACTGTAAACAACTTCACTAATACATAAGTACTAAATTCGTATCTAAAACAGGGCAGATTTCTTCAAAATTTCATAACTCAGGGATTACAACTCCAAAATTCATGAAAGTTTGCCAGAAAATCCCAAATAATATAGAGAACCTACATTAAAAATTTCCGAATTTTTGGAGAATCCTTTGATTTCCAGAATTTTCGAGAGCAGCATTTAAACAAATGCAAAATCATAAAAATCATGCTCTTGATCAAATACCCATAGCTCCAAACATCTCCAAACTCAATAAAAATTGTGCAATAACTATCAATTTGATCATCCAAGCAAAACCAATAAAGAAAACAACCATAAAACTCAAGATAAAACACATTAGGGTTTGGGATATACCTCACTTTAAGCTTGAATTAGATGAAGGAGGGAGCTGTTTTGAGTGAAGTAAATGGTTGGGCATGATAACTAGAAGCAAGGGGAAGTCGGGGTAGCCGAGAAGTGGCCGGAAGCCACCCAAAGTGGCGGCACAAGGGGCAGCAGCTGCTGCCCCTGTTTCTTCTTTGAAGGACAGAGAGAAAATGCGGGGATGGGTTTGTGTTTTGGGCTGAATATTTGTATTTATAAAGTGCCACTTAGTAGCTACATGTGGCTGAAAATTATCCCCCCAAAAATTGGCTTTTTACTAATTAAAATTAGGTGCTAAAATGAGTAATTGGTGAAATAACAAAAGTTGGTAAGGTTTTGGGCTTTTGTTTTGGGCTCAAAAAGCTAAATTGGGGTTTGAAAAAATATTTGGTGTGTTGAACAAAAATAAAAATTTGTATTGCTCGGAATTACATTTTAGCGAAGATAAGAAAATAATTAATCACTAATTTATACTTACCGAGGCCTAATATCGATTCACCCGATATTTATTCAATCAACGAAACTTCGAATTAACAATCAATGAAACTTGAGTTGCAAAGTGGTACCCAAAATGAAATATTTCCCAACCGGGAAGATTAAATACGATGAATGAAGGTGGAGAATTTAAATAACATGATGGAACTCGTTAAATAAATAAATGGAGCGTAATTGAATATAATGAATATGATTTGGTTAAACAAATAACCCTGAGTGATTAAGTCAATAAACATGGTAAAGTAATTGAATAAACATGATTAATGGAATAAATAAAAATGATTTAAATAACTACATAAATAAATAAATATAGGTTAGGGTCAGGTTATTACAGGGGTGATCAAGTTTGATATTGAGCTTATGGTCTCATACTTTTTCGCAAACCTTCTTTTCCTTTTGATTTTGGAATGTTTCGTGCAATACTTTGGATTGCCGCTGATTGTTATTCTTGCTTGTGACATGCAATCGTTTGCCTACTTTAAAGAGGTTTCTCGTTTTCATTCCTAGATGCATCTCCCCTTGTTGGTTTTCCTTAGTGTTTGCTTGAGGATGAGAATCGGTTTAGGCATGGGGGAGTTTGATAAGTGCTTAATGTATATGTCATTTTGGGGTCGTTTTGTTACATTTTTAGGAGAATATTGTGCTTTTAGTTATTATTTATATTCCTATTCTCGATTTATGCTTGGGTATAGTTGTTTTATATGTTTTGCAGGATTTCAATGCTTCTTACCCAGCATTTGATGATAAATAGATGTATTTTGACCTCCCCCACAGACACCCATGTGCTGCTACACCCTGTGGAGCAAGAAAATAACATAAAACCAGAACCAGCCCAGACCACGGTCAGCCCGGGTGAATGCCAAAGACCATGGTGGAAGTGTAACTGCTGGTCTCTTCATTTTCCCTCATCACGTGGCTGAGATTGATTTGGTTTTCCTATAAATAGGGCATCCTTCAAGTCGCAGAAGTAATCCTTACCTCAATCATCCTATCCATCCCATTCCATTCTTTTCTGCTTTTCACGTAGACTGGGATTAGTTTAGATTATAGAGACAGTAAGATAGAGTTGAAGGGAAGATTTGCAAGGATTCCACCCCGGGATTGCACAATGGTTCAAGCGCGATCTTGGCTGAGCATCTCTTTTCTCTTCTCTTCTCTTCTCTTTTCTGTATGGATTTATAGTTTTAGATGTTTAATTTAATCGTGTTTAAGTAGTTTTATTTTATCTAGGGATTTAGTAGTTTGTGAACATGTTGTTGCATTACATTTTGATTAAAGGAATTGTGCTTATTTTCGTGATTGGTTTTTGTTTCGTTCTATCAAGTGTTTGACATGCTGTGAGTTGATTTTGGCCTAAATTTGCTTGCATACTTGAAACAATCGAGTGAACATTCGAAAGATGATACCTGGTTGTTGGACTGCTTGTTAGAACCTATCCTTACATCGTCTCGAAAGAGAGATTGTCAAGTTGGGAGGACTCGAATTATGTAATAAAAAATGTTATACTTGGATCAAGTCAAATTGGCTTGAAAGAGCGATATTTGCATAGTTTAGGCAAATTCAGTTGATTTCGAAAGAATAGACTGAATTTCTATAGAGATTGAAATTCCTCGAAATTAACCAATTAGAGAAAAGCACATGTTTATCATTTTGATTCAATTCTCTTTCATAACTACATGAATTACTAGGCGTTTTCTCTTTGAATTAGTGATAGTTATTTCCTTATCTTCGTATTTTTAATCTAAAGTTTAGAATTTTGCTTAGCATACCTTGAGGGATCATAACCCTGTAGTTTCACATAGTCTCTGTGGGATCGACCTTCAACAACTACAACGCATTACAAATAATAATCCATCCTCCTGTATTTGTATCACCACACTTAATTAAAGTATGGGAAGAAAAATGATAAGATTTGGTAGTTTTCTCGATTCCACATTTAAAAAGCGTGGGTAAAGTATGAACCTATTCCTATACTTATTAAGTGTGAGGAATTAAAAAGAGCTTTTATAATTACTTTTTGTTGTATTAATGAGGCAATTTGTACAAACTATTTTAATATTTATTCTAAATATATTAGCTAAAGGAATAAAGCAAACAATAAAAAAAAACACAAATATCTAGCAAAATAAAATAATCTCATGAAAGATCAATTAGCAGGTACTTTGCCACCCTATCCCCCAAGAAAGCAAACATAGCTCAGCGCTTAATGAATCTGTAATATCTGTGGTCTTTATTTTTACATTGAGCTTACTATCGTATGTTACGACATTGTAAAATCATATTTCACTCACTAGATAAGTTAAATTAATATCGACGTGCTTGCGTAAGTGATAATTTTATTAAAAAGAATATTATTGTTGTTGTTATTATTATTGTTATTATTAGCTTTGAAAATGTTACGATAATTTCAAATAATCTTCAATAAGAATTATTATCATGTACTAAACCGAGCAGATTCCCGAATACGACTAGATTCTTAGAATTAGTTTCTTTGATTATTAAATCGAACCTTAATATAATCGGGGACTAGTAATCGACGAAAGATTGTATTAATAATTTAGGTTTGGAATATGAGGTACAGATGGTTGGGCAAGCTTTGAACAAAAAAAAGAAGGAAAAGAGGGGGCATTTTGGTCAACACAAGCCAGACCCACACTTGGCTTCTTCTTCCTCTTTTTCCTTGCGTAACCCCGAGCCCCCATCTCTCTCCTTATGCTACTCTCCAAACACGCAGCGACAAGCACCAAAACTCCATCAATTTTTACTCAATGCAACTCGCAATTCCTCACATCCGACCTCCACAACATCAAACAAATTGATTACTGAGTGTTTTGGGAGAAATTAGTGAGAGACCACCACATTTGTGGTCTGTTCGGGCAGCGATTTGAGGCGCCAAACATTTGCCCAACCTCGGCCTTGCAACCCCATCTTTAGCCACTCTAATTCCTCTATACATTGGGGTGGAATTTGCAGCACAAACATCATTTGCAACACTGGACTGGAGAGTAAAAAATTCAGTCGATTTTGGGTCTATTAGCTGGGTTTGGGCGTGATAGCAGCAGAAGGTCGAATTCTCGGTTTTCAAGTGCCCAATCCATCACAAAAGCCCTTAGAACGGGTCCTTAGCTTTGATTCGAGGTGAGTTGTTCTCTTTCAACTAATTATTAGTAATTTCAAATGAATTTCAATGATTATAGGTAGTTCAAGTCTAATTCCAAAAATGCTATTAGTAATTAGAGGATTTGAGGCTGAAATCTAGTAAAAATGGTAACGATGCTAATTTAGGGTTCATGCGTGTTGAATTGATGCATAGTCTTGCTAATTAATCAATTTTGGGAATTGTAGAGAAGGTAGATTATGCTCTAATGTTGTTGCTAAAATCAGTTTAAATATGTTTAAATTCTGTTTTGGCGATGACATTTTTATAAGATGCTTGTGGATATTGGCTTTGTGAATTAAACGATTAAGTTGTTATGATACTAAACTGAGCTTGGTAGTTGGATGGTTTAAGGTGGAACTAATGATTGATTCGAGGTTTTTGTGGACGCTGTTGTGTGAGGAGGGAGCTTGGCTTTGATATTAATCGCAATCGTGTGAATTGTGAAGTAATTGTGGTATTAGGTAGGTTCTGCTGAAACTGTTCCTGTGAAGTGAAATGAACATGCTATTTATGAACCACTCTCTTCTTGAATTGATAAAATAATGTTATGTACGAACGCGCCACTTTCGATACGAAAGTTTTTGTAGCTAAATGTTAGAATTTTGTATCTAAATGGCATTAGAAATGAACTAGAAATGAAAAAAGATTTGCTTCAAAAAGCACTGTCGTAAATAAGAAAGGAAACGAAATAGGATTGGAATTCTATTAGATATGAAATTCTGTTTTACAAAATCTATACAATTGTCCAATTCCCTGGTACATGCAAGACGTAGGAAATACAGATGAGTCAAATACATACCAAGCTAATATTGTATTTATACATAAATAAATGTTACAACTTGGTAACAAAATTTCAAGAATCAAGTGTATGGCGCCAAGACCAACTATCAACCACTTTACATCCAAAAATTAAAGCAACACTAGAGCAATGTTGCAAGTGCACCAATCTATGCAACAGACCCAAGTTGTAACTACCAAGTCCTACCATATATCGACCTAACTAAACAGACACCAAGTCCATGAGTAATATGAGTTGATCCCGATTGAGATCCAAGTTCCAAAATGCCTAAATGAAGGGGGAAGAGGCATGGGGAGACCTATAAGCTAAATCCCTCGGAAAGCGAGATTCACTCCTTGCAATAACATCCTTGGTTTGCTTAACTTCCTCCTTTGTCAAAGTAAGCTCCTCTCTAGTGGCATTGAGTTGTTCTTCTGATTTTTTCAAGCGACTCACCAACTCCCTCCTTTGTCAAAGTAAGCTCCTCCCTTACCAGCATTTACGATAGATACTGGCAGAAAAACTAAATTACATAAGCAGGAAACCCAACATAAGAAAGTCCTATTGTATTAATTGTATCTTTAAGTATTCACCAACAAATCAAACCCCAAAGAATAAAAGAGAATATTTAAGGAACACAATAAAGATGCTTACTTAGACAGACTTTACTCGCTTGTCACAAAATACTTTCTCTGTCCCTTCCTTCCTAATATGAATTTCCTTAAAGAGCTCAACAGTAGTAAGCACTTTCTTATGTCTTATTGCCTTTTCAAAAAAAAAAAAATGCTGCTACAATAACGAATATAGGAATTCGAAACTTATAAGTATAGGTGCAATATTACAATTTTCCTTGTAGATTGTTCAGCAGATACAGAGCCTGAAGTGTGGTCAGTCCCTACTTTAGGATCAGTTCGCTTGTTAATTGATTGCATTTGTTTGCTGAATTTACCACCGTAAAACAAATATAAGTAGCAGCAATATAAACATGCTAATGGTATCAACATCAACAGTAGTACCATTGTATAACAAATACAACTATCTAATTGTGGATCACATCACAATGATTTTAGTAGTTCGTTGAATTTCAAAAATCTTTGCAGGGAAGCTCACATATGTTTAACTTTTAAGGAACTATGAAGTATTAAACAATCTCTCAATCTAAAACAAGGCCATTAGAAGTTGTGTTTGACTATACTTTGAACTGATTAGTTCAAATCATTAATAGTTCACTAATAAACTTGGTTGTACAAGATCACACGAGCCTAATATATTGTAGTATTGTTACATTTAGGTCAATAAAAAAGCAATGCACTCTACTTTTTTCTAATTACAATTATCCATATCTTTATGAAGAGAGCTTTATATCTGTTGGGATTTTAAAAGATCAACACCTAATATATAAGGGTAATTTTTCCCGAAAGCATTGAGACTAACCTAATGCTTTTAGTAGCTGATATATGTCCATGCTGCAAAACTGACCTCTTGGTATGTTGCCTGTAACTAGTCAAATTTATAGTCTTTACAACATTTCCAAGATGTATCAAGAAAAGGCGTCAAATTAATCTTTCTTCTAGTAAAATAAGAATATAAAAATAAATGATAAATTCATTTTAATTAATTATGAGACAAAGTAAGCATATAATTACATAACATCAGCACAAATCCAACCAACAATAATTCTTTGCAACATTCTCCATCTTGCACATTTTAGAACAAACTCAGATGAAACTATCAATCATCAATGCCCTTTTTGTGTCCTCTTTCTTCTCTCGTATCTCTGTATTTATGTATAAAATTGAGGCAACACAAGAAAAGGTTAAAAATACAGCATGAAAATGACTCAGTCACATAGTTTTATTGATTCTTTTCTTAATTAACTAATCAAAAACTAAACTGTATGGATTTACCTCTGATATTGATATTCAATCACCCAAAAGCAAAACAAATGAATGATAAAATTGAATGATACCTCTATCAAAAGCTACAAATGAGCAGATTGCCAAATTTTACCATACGCATTTTTATATCTCCTCTTGTTCACTAGAGTAGGGGTAACGCGATAAAAGATGATATGAAATTTCTCAAGAATCTCCTTCAGCATCTATCTTAACCCTTTTCAATCAACATCTTCACTAAAATCCCACCAAATGCATTAACGTCACTACTTATATGATTGAAATCCCCTTTCTGTTACCCAGTTTGACAGTGTAAATAAGCAAAGCACATAATAAGGAGTATTTCACATTCTTACCCTGTTTGTATGATTCAAATCCCCTTCCTATTAATTTATTCAGGTGAGGAATAAATCACTATAATAATTGTGCTTATAGTTCTCTATCTTATCTTCGATCATGGAATTTATTAATTATACTTAGCTTGCAATTATTCTCTATCCCCTTATCGATTGTCCCATTTTTGACTTCTTTTCTTTTCTTTGGTTATATTTTTCCCATTACTAAGCGAATTAACAAATTTTCCAATATTATGAATGGCCAATCCTTCCCATGCGGAGCAATTGTAGCGAGTTATTACAAAACATTTGTGTAGGGGTTGCATACTGGATGTTCTTGTCCCTTTATCGATTGCCCCATTTTTGAATTTTTTTCTTTTTTTTTGGGTTATATTTTGCCCTTTACTAAGCGAATTAACAAATTTTCCAATATTAAGAATGGACAATACTTTCCATGTGGAGCAATTGTAGCTAGTTATTACAAAACATTTTTGTAGGGGTTGCATATTAGATGTTCTTGTTATTTTTTGTTTATTTATCTTGTATGAAGTGGTTACTTTGACATGTTTGTCATCCGATTTTGTTAATGGGTTATCTTATCTTCATGCATATTCTTGGTTGTGGTTGTATTATTGATTGAACCCTGTTGTGGTTCTATTGTTGGTTGAACTTGATTGGGGTTCTATTGTTTGAATGAATTCACTTGGGTTCTATTGTTGATTGAACTTGGTTGTGATTGTGTTATTGGTTAAACTCAGTTGTGGTTGTATTATTGGTTGAACACAATTGTGGTTCTATTGTTAGTTGAACTGACCTAGGTCTTATACATTGTTAGTCGAACTTAGTTATGATTCTATTCTTGGTTCAACTCTGTTGTGGTTCTATGGTTGGTTGAACTCTCTATTGTGTGTCTTTAAACTTGATTTTGTCGAGTCTGCATCTTAGTTAATCTCTTTGGTTATCTTTTCTAATAATTCATTTATTTTGTGTGTTTCAATTGTCTAACAGGTTGTATTTGTGGAGCTAACATCTCTCAGTGAAGAAACCGAAGAAGGAGATTTTATTCTTGGATGTTAGGCATGTCTTCAATGTATAGTTTTAGGTAGTATATATATAGAGTAATAAAATGTTCAATCAGCTACCTACAACAAAAACATTAGTAGGATGAATTCAAAACAATGCAAGAATATTTAGTTTAATTACCTTAGTCTTTGTTGTTGTGTCTACAATCAAAATGTTTTTAGGCACGAATGCGTAATTTATTTAATTGATTTTTGATCTATTTTAATTTGTTGGTTTGTTAATTTTATTCATTTATGCAGGGTGATGCCACTGGTAATTAGTATAAAAATTTTTAATTAAAAAAAGAACAATTGTGTACAATTGTTCTATTTTTAACTTAATAAGTTTTGTATTAATTACTATCATTATTTTTAAAAAAACTAAAACGACACTAGTAACACATTTAAGTGTGGGGAAAATTATAACTTCTTGCATGTTCCAGAGTGGGCATAGCGTAAAATGGTCACACATAAATTGTGGGTAATTAGTACTTCATCCGCATTTATAAATGTGGGAAATATAGGTCTACACGCATTTCCATTCAGTGTGGAGAACACTTCCACACACTTATCTTCCCCACATTTAGCCTAAGTGTGGGTAATAGCTATTTCTACACTTATAAGTATGGTTAATAGCAAAATTAAATATGGAGGGAAGCAAGCTTTTTTGTAGTGACACCACCGTGTGCTTGCAGTCGTATCAAAGTCCAATGCCCCGCTCATGCCCCAAACGAATTTTGGACCACCACATGTATTTCAAAGACCAACACATCCTCAACAAGCACCTCAAAAATCCAACTTAGAGTCTGTGAAGGAGAATATGCTTTTGGCACAACAAAAGCAATTTGCGTACATTACGCAATTGGCCTCTGAGGTTGATGTGCTTGCTACTCACAATAAGATGTTAGATGCTCAAATAATCAGCAAGCTACATCTTCATCTACACCTCTAAGTAGATTGCCTAGTGAACCCGAGTCTAACCCCTGCGAGCAGTGCAACTATGTTGCATTGAAAGGAGGGGTAGAGGATCCTGAAGACATAACACTTGAAGAAGGTAGAGACGTGATCGTGGCTTGGAGTAAGGAGAAAAATGATGAGGGTGAGCCTAAAATTTTTAAAGAGAATGATGGCTTTGAGATTCCCAAAGTCTTTCCCTCTATGCTTCTTGACCCAGGTAGCTTTTTTACCACTTGTGTCGTAGGTCAAGTGAAGATTGAACGAACCCCATGTGATCTTGGTGCAAGTGTCAATTTGATGCCCCACTCTATGTTCCATAAGGTTCATTTGGGACCATTACAACCAGTACCCTTTTCAACCCAATTAGCACATAGGTTTGAAACACGATCTTTGGGTATGTTGGAGGATGTGCACGTAAAAATAGGAGATTTTTGGGTGCTAGAAGATTTTATCATTACTAATATGACTGAGACTGACGATGCCCAAATTATTCTTGAGAGACACTTTATGTCTAGTTCAGGTTGTACTATAGAAGTAAAAGGGGGGCGGATAACATTTGATGTAGGGGGTGTTACGCTACATTTTGTTTTATGAACGAGAAAATCATTTCCCCTAATTCTTTCCTATCTGGCATACTTCCCCTTTCTCCTGAAATTGAGACAGAGGATGGCTAGAGTTGTCCTGACCCTTCCAATTTTGATTGGATTTCGACTGAGGATCCCAACCAGGGTTCAGGTGGTGTTTGCTGCTCCTATATCACCTAGCATACTCGAGGTTGAGACTTATGCTTCTAATGAGTCCTCCATGAGTGATTATTGTAGGGTCGCTCAAGTACTTCTTTCTTTACCTCCTATGGAAGGAGTCGATTTGGATTTTGATATTACGATTGAACATAATGAAGCTACGTCTGATGGAGCCTGGAGTTGATTTGTTTTGTATGATGATGGTATGCTTCAGCATAAGTTGATGATGAAGAAAGACCTCCACCCTGAGTATCTAAGGTGGTACCTTCAGTTGAAAGACTTCAATTTTGTGGTTCGCGATACAAACGATGCATGTGGTGCAGAGAAGTCCGACGCCCGCACTCTCATTGAACCCAAACCCGAATAAAGGAAATGTTGAGCTCCTGAACTTAAACGAATGCTTCTTGGGAGGCAACCTAGGTGTTTGTTTTTCTTTTTCCTTTTTGTACCCTTTTTTATTGTATTTTGTGTTTTTGCTATTTAGAACCTTCACTAGAAACTATAAAATCATAAGAAAGGCATAATAAGAGGTTTTTCATAACCTCCACGGACACCTCGTGGCCCACCACAGTTTTTGAAGGCTCTAACAAACAAAAGAAAAAATGGGGAGAAAAGAACAAGAAAACCGGAACCAGAGCTTACCAACACCACGGTCCATGATATGCCCTACATCTGCGGTCAAGTGTTTTCAAGGCCCGTTTGATCCCTATTTTTTCATCTTCTTCCTCAAACATGACTCTCTCTCTATAAACACTCCCTTTTGTCGCTAAAACCGCCATAACCACTTCACTTAAAACCTTGAATTTTTCACTAAAATTCATCAAATTTCTTCCTTTTTCACTTATTTTCTTCACCTTAACCCCACATTTGCCATTCTTTTTTCATTTTCAAGCCTTCTTTCTCTCCCATTTTCCCATCTCCATACCCACAACTCTCAGGACTCCATTTTAACTTTTATTCTTCAAATTTTCATTTTTCTTCCGTATTTCTTCAGCATTTACTTCCCTTTTCTCAAAATTTTCATCTTTTAGCATTTTTCTACTCATTTTCTTTTAGTTTGATTTTTATTTTTTTTCCATCCATATTATACCACCATGGCACCAAAGAAGAAGGGAAGAACTGCATAAGAAGATGGGACTTCAAGTTAAGCCCCACAAAGAGCACCGCGAAGCCCCCGAACATCAACCACGATGAGAAGATGCGGTAACACTCCACACCCCCTTAGTTTAAGTAATCCTGAACATGTTGCTAGATATAATGCTCTGTGTAGTAAACTAGTAGTAGCTACTCAATATTATGATGAGGATGTGTTGAATCATTTGGGATTGTTGGATGATATTCATTGGTTGTTTCCTCGGGGCGGGATCGGTTAATTTTTAGAAACTAGGGACCACACTTATCGTGAGGTCACGCTTGAGTTCTTAAGCACATTGTATGTTTGAGGTCACCAGTGGCCCTCGATGTCAACAAGGCGACATTCATTTTATCTTAATAGGGAGTTTTATGAACTTAATTTGAGTGCCTTTAATCGTATATTTGGTTTTCCACCAAGTATGGATCTCCCATACTGTCATGTCCTTAATGAAATCAATCTGAATGCTTTTAGGTATGAACTTTTCGGGAATCATGGGTATGACCTAGTAATTCTAAAGGTACGATTACTTGAAACTCCTATATTCATGTGGCCCAAAGATTATTAGCTTATGGTTTGTTTGCCAGGGAGTCTAGTTCAAATGTACCACACTTGTCTGAAATATATTTTTTGTATAGCATGCTTGAAGGTGACCGGATTGACCCCAACTCATTCTTGGTCAATCAGTTGTATTGTGTAGCCACTAGTTCTGCACATAGGAGTGTTATTTGGGGCCTCATTACCCCTATTGCTAGGTTGGTTGGAGTTGAACCAAAGCCCGATGATAGAGTCGCAGGTTCGGACCAGTTGAACTTGCCTACTTTTGAACAAATGAAATTTTGTAAAGGTTGATGATTGGCGTATTTGTTGGATTTATCCTGGGAACTAGCTTATGCCTCTCATAAATGTTGATCACACATCTCTTCTGAATCGGGCCAATCTCTACTTTTTACCTGGTGATGAAGAGTTGGCACAACCTGCCTCACCTCCTTTACCTCCTTACCCTAGGGCTTCTAGTTCATTCCAACCATCCTCCTCTCATGATTATCCTGACCTGTGTGCTACCCTTCGGTCAATTTAAGAGGAAGAAGCTTCTCTATGAGCTTATGTAGAAACTAAGCATGCCTCACTGCAGGACTTTGTTCAAGAGCGCCATAACGAGCTATGTGGGATGATTGCCTCCCAGAACCAATATTTCTAAGACTTCAAGGCCTGCTTAGAGACTTGGCAGGATTGACACATTTCTCAACCCCACCCTGCTTCTTCTCCTCCACCCTCTCCCCCTCCCTTTTAGAGTTTTTGCTTGCATTGAGGATAATGCGTTGTCAAAGCATGGGGGAGTTGTTGTAGTTGTTTGTGGTTGTATGTATGTGTGTTGTGGATGTGTAAAAATTTCTATTTTGTTATTTTAGGTCGTGCGTTTAGGCTTAGTTTGCATTTTTAGTTGGTCATTTAGTTTTTCTAGGCTTCTTTCTTTGTTTTAGTTTTGTTTTGACAATTTTTGCTTTTTAGTTGTATTTTAAGCTTAAAACAAAGCAAAAAAAAAGAAGCAAAACCCCAAGAAAAAAGAAAAAGCCTAAAAATCCTTCGATGATGGGTCTTTAGACTAAATGGCTTTCTTTTGCCTATTTTGACCCTTTTGTTAGGCCCATTTGTGAATAAAATCTCTATTTATATATTTTTCGACTATGCTCCGTGCTTTGACCATCACATTGGATACGAGTTGATTGCTTAATGACTCTTGGCATAAGTATTTGGCATATGAAATTCAAACAGGTAGATGAGCTTTGTCCATTGATATTTTGAGCTTGAATAGACTAATTCATTGTTTTAGTCTCATATTTCCTTTCATGAATGCCTCTTCCTAGATTTCAAGTCTCCAGAACTTGCTTTGACTCGAGTAATTGACATATGTGGAATTGATTTTTTCGGGTCTGACCTTTGTGAATGAAGTTTTTAGTACCCTGACCAAAGGGTGCGTAAAAAAAATAAAGGCATAAATATCAAGTTCAAGTGACATGCTGAGGTGGCATCACTTAGCCCCTGTTCTTTTGGGTGGGAAATGCACCCAAACCACACCCACCCACTTTTTCCCCCCTATTCCCACTCTTTCCCACACTTAAAAAAAAATACCACTCCTTCCCACATTCACCCACTCCTTCCCACATTCACCCACTCCTTCCCACATTCACCCACTCCTTCCCACATTCACCCACTCCTTTCCACACCTACATAAAACAACCATTTCCCATATTTGAAATTTTTTTATACTTTACGTAATTGTGTGTGCGAATAATCTGATAGCAATTATGAGCAGTTTTAATTTTTCGGATGTTATGGAACAGTTCATTTTTTTCTTTTTCCTTAATTTCTTAATTTTTTAATTTTTTTTAATTTTTTAATTCTATTTTTAATGTTTAATTTTTTAATTTTTTAATTTTTAATTTTTTTGTATTTATTTTTAATTTTTAATTTTTAATTTTTAGTTTTTTATTTATTTAATTTTTTAATTTTCAATTTTTCGGATGTTATGGAACAGTTTTATTTTTTTTCTTTTTCTTTAATTTTTTAATTTTTAAATTTTTTAAATTTTTTTTAATTTTTTAATTCTACTTTTTAATTTTTAATTTTTATATTTTTATATTTTTAAATTTTT
>JACYFF010010365.1:47753823-47808123 GCA_017589665.1 Selenicereus undatus | reverse complement strand
TTTTAATTTTTTAATTTTTTAATTTTTAATTTTTCGGATGTTATGGAACAGTTTTAGTTTTTTTCTTTTTCATTAATTTTTTAATTGTTAACTTTGATTTAATTATGTAATTCTATATTTTAATTTTTAATTTTTTAATTTTTTAATTTTTAATTTTTAAATTTTTAAATTTTTTATTGTTAGTTTTTAATTTTTTAATTTTTTAATTTCTAATTTTGCGGATGTCATGGAACAGTGTTATTTTTTTCTTTTTCATTAATTTTTTATTTTTTTATTTTTTAAAATATTTTGATTCTATTTTTAATTTTTTAATTTTTTAATTTTTAATTTTTTTGTATTTATTTTTATTTTTTAATTTTTTAATTTTTAATTTTTTAGTTTTTTGATTTTTAATTTGCAAAAACATATTATTACAAATTAAAAAATTTAAAAATTACAAATTACAAATTAAAATTTAAAAATTAAAAATACAAATGCAAACACACAAATTAAAATGAAAATAAAAATAAAAAAAATTTAAAAATTTAAAAATTAGAATTAAAAAATCAAAATTTAAAAAAATAAAAAATTTAAAAAATACAAAAATAAAAAAATAAAAAATAAAAAATAAAAAATAAAAAATAACAAAATAACAAAATAAAAACTAAAAAGCAAAAAGTAAAAAATAAAAAATAACAAAATAAAATAAATAAATAAATAAATAAAATTAAAAAATAAAAAAATGAAAAAAATAAAAAAAAATAAAACATAAGAAAAAATAAAAAATAAAAAAATAAAAAGTGAAAATAAAAAATAAAACATAAAAATAATGAAATAAAAAACAAAAAATAAAAAACAAAAAATAAAAAAAACAAAAAAAATAAAAAAAATAAAAAAAAAATAAAAAAATATAAATATAAATAATAAAAAATACAAATACAAAAACACACAAATAAAAAATAAACAAAATAAAACAGAACGGAACATAATAAACGAAACAAAAAAACCTCATCATCGTTAATTACTATCACAATAAAATTATTACATTATAAAACAAAAAAAATATTGATAACTAATACTTCAACTTCATTCAAGTACTTTCAACTTTCACCCACACTCACCAACTTTCACCCACACTCACCCACTTTTTCCCACACTGAAAAAAAAAAACCACACTCACCCACTCCTTCCCCCCTTTTCCCACAATCACCCATTCAACACCCCTCATTTCCCACTGAAAAGAACAGGGCCTTAAAGTGTAAAATTAGGAGAGAAACCCAGAATTGCCCCTGTAACATGTTAAAAGTTTGGGGGATTTATGTTTGACCTCTTAAGAGCATAAAAAAAGACAAATTGTTACAACTCTTTTTCTTCCTACAAACTAATTGCAATATTTCGCCCCTGAAAGCTCGATTACAACAGCCACATTTCAATTTTGCATTCATTTTCCATAGCTAAAGCACAGGCAAAGGTGAACGAATTTCTCCTTTATCTCTTCTTGATTATGTTAATTTTGTATTTTTTTATTAGGGTTTGTGTTAAATTTGTCCACTATATGAAAGTAATTGTCTTATGTGGTGGTGTGGTGCAAGAATGGAGGGCTTTAATAGCTCTTGGAGAGGAAGAAGATGTCCAAGATGTACAACAAACACAATAGTAGAATGCCAGATTTCAAAATCTTCAAAGAACCTTGGTGGTCCCTATTACAGGTGTTGTAATTATGGTGGGTTTGTGATGATGGCAACTCCGAAGGGAAACATGCGTGAAAGTGAGGTAGCAAGTCATGGACTAAGCATGAAACATACAAGGAATTGAAGACAAAAATAAGACCATTTTGATTTAAATATGGAATGAAGTGAAAGAGATTTAGATGGCAGTGAAACTTATGGAAACAAGGGTTTATGATGCCTTGAAGATATTGATTGGTCTGAATGTTGTTATTTATATCTCTATTGTGATTATGTCAACGAAATGAAAAGATTTAGGAGAAGGGTAGACGAGTGGTGGTATGTTTTGGGAGGTTTATGTATGTAAGTTGCTGCTAATGGATGATTCCCCAGTATATTGAATATGTTTTCAAGTAATGTCATTGAAAAGGAGTGGCTCTATTTTTCAAGAATATTCTGGCTTGCATCTTTGGTGTGGTTTTGTGAACAAACTTTGTGATATATAGGACCAAAATGAGAAGATTATAATGAATGTAATATGGTTTCAAGCAATAACATTGATAAGAAATGACTCTGTTTTGAAGAAACATTGAAATGAACTATTGCATATGATATCCTAGCAAGTGCCAACACATAGACATCAATTCATCCCAAAAGACATGATAAGCTGTGCCGATTACATATTTCAGACATAACTTCCTAGCCCCCAAAATATATTGTCTTAATGACCTAATGTTTTAAATTACACATTCTGAATCAAACATACAGGTTTCACTGATGCTGGGTAGATGTCTGAGGCTGGCTCGATGTTTAAGGCTGAGGTTGGCTGGATGACTACTCACTGATGTTGAGTTGTGGAACTTGCTTCCTTGGCCTTCCTCTGGATCTCTTCCCTTCGACATTGCCATCAGATGGGGGATTCCTTTTCCTGATTATCTTGGAAGGCCTATTCCCTTAACCTTGATAGGTGGATGAGTTGCGGTGTCCTCCACACTTCTTGCATCTAGTAGTTATGCTTCTTTTGGGTAGCGTCCTCAACTCCTCTGGTCTCCCTTTCCTCTCTTTTGCTAGTAGTCCTCTCTTGAATGTTTTCAACGGTGGATCAAGCAAAGGCGCTCGAATTTAGGCTAGAACTTCTCATATGGGATTGGAAACATCACCCATTGTATGTAGCCTTATACATCTTTACTGAATAATATGAGCTAGTATAGTCTTCTAGTTTGTAGTTAAAATGAAGAAGGCACCTGGCAGCATATTTACAATGTATGCCACTTATTTTCCGTTGCCCACAGACACATGCCCCCTCATTCAAGTCAACAATGTAGTTAGTGCCTTCACGGTATGTGACATCAAAAGCCATGTATCCATTAGGAACTATATCACACTGGCAAGGCTTCCTTGCTATCTTGTTGAGCTTATTTTTTATAGAGGGAACAACCTTTCCCATCCACCTCTCAACTTCCTCCTTCCTTTGCACAATCCAACCAACCACATGCTTCCAAATACCTTTTGTTAGGGTCATTATTGGCTTCTCTGTCAATTTTTTAATCACCATATTGAATGTTTCAACAAATTTTGTGGTGTTGTCTGGAGCTTTACGTTCAGGATTAAACAAATATGTGCACTAGTGTTGTTTTGGCCCTCTTAGTAACTAAGCTTGACTAGCTGGACTGGTTTCTTGTAATTGCCCCATTGCCATTTTATGTTCCCAGATATTATATGAATTAGCAGCTTTTCAAAAAAGCACTTTCAACTCTAGGCCAGGAAATCTTCTTTTCATATTTTTATCTAGATGAACCGAACATACCCTCCTAGTGCTGTAAGGCATAGGCTGCTTCAAGGCATGAATAACTCCCTGGTCACCAGGAATCAAGCAAAGTTAATATTAGTTGTTGTACAATGCATACAACAAAAATGAAACAAAGATAATATGAAGTATCAAATACCTTGCATCTGTCTGACAAAATAGTGAACGTACCGTGATACTCAACACCCACAACATGAACCACAGTAGTGAACAAATAGGTCTAGCTGTCATTATTCTTATATTCCACAACTTCTACTACTAAGGGTAAGCAATGATTAGTAACATTTATAGGCCTTGTAGTCAGTAAAACACCTCCAAAACGCCTTTTAAATGAGTCCCATCTACTCTAATAATTAGTCTATATCCTTTACGAAATCCACCAATCACACCTTTAAAACTTATGAACGAGCTTTTGAACCTTGGATTTTGCACAAAGCTTTGCTGATTGTATTACTGTGATTGTGACTCATAATGAATTGAAGGTACATCCCAGGAAATATAAGCATGGGATCTAGGAATTGTGTTTCTAATCATCTCAATGTGCTAGGTAAGCTTTTTGAAAGATTGGTCACTATTAAAAATTCTCTTTATTTCGACTTAATAAGTGACTTTTTTGGTCAGAAAATTCAATTTCTGGTGGGTATTCCGACCGAGTTTGGCCGTCAGAATAACTGGGGTCCAAAAGGAGTTTCTACGGAACGTAGCATTCCGTTGGAATTGTTCTGACGGACAGAGGATTCCATTGGAGGCCTATTCCGACAGACCTCTAATGGAATTCCTTGTGTCTGACGGAATGGTTATGTCGAATGCTTCGGTTTTTTTAGGAAAATTTTTTTCGAAAAAAATTGGAAAATCATGGAATTCCGTTGGAGTTCCGTCAAACTCCTTCGAAATTCCGTCGGTAAATCGGTCAATATGTCCTTTATCCGTTGGTAAATCCGTCGAAATTTTTATCCATTTCTGAAAAAAAAATTCGGCAACTTGAACAACCTAATTACAATTTTTACAAACTTGGAAGTTCGACATTTACAACCACCACATGTGGTGCATCAATCACAACAACGTAACCACCACGTGGTTATGTTCATTCAACCAGCGCAAGTGCTCAGTTGTACACAAAAGCATCAATATTCTAACTAATTCAGAAAGTAACCATCACACATGATTACTTTCGTTCAACTATACAACTACAAAGTGTTCAAAATCCTAAATGATTGTAGCATAATCCCAAACCATTGTACCAAATACACATAACACCATATCAAATTCAACAAATTTTAAAAGTTCTAATAGTTGAAATAGTTGTACCTAGAGTACAAATCATACCCATGGTCATCACCATCACCATCACCATCACCATTACCATCATCATCATCATCATCATCATCATCATCATCATCTTGGCATTGGGGCTAAGGATGAGGAGGAGGAGGAGGAGGAGGAGGAGAGCGATGGTGTTATCGAGGGCGCGAATAAAGGGGTAGGCGTGATCCAAAGCCAGATGCTTGTTGAGAATCTAATGAAATCACTTAGTGTGTTTTGCACCCCATTAAGTTGTTCACTCAACATCATAACTTTGTATTCTAAATAACAGTTCCTCTCTTCTGTTCGGTGGTTTATCTTTGCCATTGTACTTAACTCATTGTTCAATTAGGTGATCGTCTCTCGTACATCTGGTTCCTGACTACCCCTACATGTTGTTGTAGACTAGAACAGGTGCCTTAGTTTCACCCCTTCTAAACCTAGTCCATACACGTACCCCTTTTTGGTTAAGTTGCCTCGCACCCACAACTTTCTTCCAGATGGAATTTCATATGTATCGGAGTTAGGATCTGTGAAAGATTGGGAATTCCTCATTGGTTCCCATTTTTGTTGATGCTCCACCTACAAAATAGGATTAAAACTATTATGCGTTGCAAATCTAGCATCAAAATAGCGCGAGTAAGAATATTTTAAACACGTAAAAACTAGAGCTTACTTACATATGTCTTCTTAGATTTCTTATTAACCCACGTATTGTCCTGTTCATGTAGATGAGTGTCTTTAAATAGTTCTATTGCAGTCGACTCCCTTTGAAGCTTCTTAGCCCATGCTATATGCAAATAAGTTGAAATAGGTGAGAGTTCTTCCTACATTACAAAGCATATAGAAAGTACAGGATGCCAAAAATGAATGAACCACTTACCAAACGTCTCTTTTGCTCACTAAATGGGATCGAGCCACATATATGCAAAGAAGAACCTAAGCGATCCTGGTCACTGTTTCAGTTCTTCTTCGCTTGTGCACTCATCTTTTTAAATTTTTCGGAAGCCCAATTCTCTTGAAGTGACTTCCTAGTCCTGTTAAACAACCATAGTCGCTGCTTGTTCTTTTTTCTTAGTTCCCCAAATGTGTCTTTCAATCTACTAGCCCCCTTCTCCTCAAAGTTCCTCATAATCTGGGAGTCATGCTTTGGAGCGCAATAGAAACGCTTATGTAAAATAGAAGTCAGCAAAACATAAATATTGTTTAAGTCAAGAATATATTTACAGGTGTAGTGAACTTATTAATTTATCTTACCTTGAACTCGCCAAACCACAGCTCCCGTTGTGATTTAGGGACTTTACCCCATGATGGCCATGACTCGAGAAATTTGCTCACAAATATCTTTGTTATTTCAAACACCACATCATAGGGAAAGAAGCTTGCAAATAAGAAACACAGTTAAAAATTTGTGTTCATAACAAACATATTTATATATATCTTTGGTTCTGAATGTACAAAATTGCAAATGTATAATCACTTACTCTTTACCATCTGGCTTGATGAGCACCTTGTTGGACGTGCTCTTATGGCTTGAAGCATCTTTACTATGATCCTGGCTCCTTTCTTCATTGTGTTGTGGAATGATAGGTGGTACAGGGATATATGAGCCAAATTGGTTGGCCATAAATGCTCTTTGAGTCTGAGTGTTAGGGGGTCTTTGTGACTGAAAGAAGGAAAGGTTAACATGGGGGGACGTAGAAGTTTGAGGTGTGTTTTGGGTGAATTGCATGTTTTGGATGCTATTGGGATCAAGAAAACCATTAGAAGGGACGCCTTGGTAGTTTTTCCATCCCTGAAATTCTTCCTCTGCTTGGGCACTTTGGTTGTTATGACCTCTTTTATGAGTTCTGCCACGTCCACCACCACGTCCATGTTGCATACCTGACATCTTTAGGACAAACATACAAATCGTAATGATGAAATACCATAAGATACACAATTAAACAACTGCACCAAATCATACAATCACAATTGTATCATCATTCAACAAAGTCTACATGCATAAAATGATAAAGTCCACATGCATACAATATGTAAATAGTTAAATTGATTTAATGTACTATTAGGAGTTAGTCTAGTTATCATCCTCAATTTCATTGTCATCACCAGAATCTTCATGGTGGACATCAACTTCATCTTCAATATGTTCATAATCATCATCCTACTCCACCTCCGCGCTTCCGTTGTTTACACCTTCTTCATTAACCCCTTCAACGTCTTCCTCTTCATTCAATGAAGTTGCAGGAATTGTGTCATTCACCGTTGTGACGTGAGACACATGTTCCTCTTGAAATGCAACTGGTAAAGTGAATTCGTTATTCACTTTATGTCTAGGTTTGTTTGGTATGACAACCCACCAGTTAGATTTATCTCTTAGTCCATTTAGGTATTTCATGTACACACTTGGTTTGTAGAACTAGCAAATATGAATGGATCATATTTTCTATATCATCGAGTGTCGTTCACCTCTACAAAGGGACATAGTTTGGGACAACGTGTTCCTCGAGGGGTGTTATCAAACCAATCACATCTGAACAACATACATTGTTTAAGCGACTCTCCAAGATACTCAACGCGAATAACTTCTTGGTGGATTCCGTAATAATAGTCCTCAAATCGACCTTCCCCGCTCCCTTAAACGCAAACGCCACAGTTGAAAGACTTTTTCCCTTCACACCTTTTTAGTGTGTGAAACAGAAATCCATTGACTTTGAATGCAGACCAAGATATTACTTTCCTTCAAGGCAATTGAACCAAGTGGTATATGTGTATTTGGCGTTTGTCATTGAAGATTTGTACAATTTCAATCTACATTAATTTTTCAAAATTCAATCAACATGGAAAGCATATTGTATAAGATGCTCTGAAGTAGCTTAATATATAATACAAGAGGCAAGTTTACGTGCTTACTGCTTTTTTGAACGACCAAATAAATTCAGCCTCAATAATGGCATCTATCTCCACGTCCGTTGAAGTGGGATTTTCATGTAATTTTTTTTGTTTGAATAAACTGTGAGAATGATATTGATCAGCACTATGTACATTGAACTTCATTACAATACAACAAAAGGTACAGGCTGAACTTACTCGATATAAGGTTGAACTTCGTTACAATTCAACAAAATGTGAAGGTGTGCAGCATGTAACTCTTTATCAGTTAAGTGCCTCTATGTATGACTTCCCACTAGCGTACCTTGGGTTTTAAAAACTGATAAAGTAGGCTGCATTTGTGGCTCGTCATTGTTATCTTTATTACGTTGATGAATTATGCGCATTGAAGGCACATCAGCGCTGATGTAATACAAAGAAAACTGCGATATCTCAAACTCGAAGTATGCTTCTTCCATTGATCCTTTGGGATGTGTTTTGTTTTTTATCTTCTTCTTAAGCCAACCAAAATACCTAAATTAGAAAAAATTATACATCCATCGATATTACACTGGACCCCCTAGGTGTGCTTCTTCTGCCAAATGTGTAGGTAAGTGCTCCATGACATTAAAGAATACTGGTAGGAAAACTCTCTTCAATTTACAAAGTATGATGCTTATATTGTGTTGCATTTCTTATAGCTTATCGACCCTTAACCCTGTTGAGCAAAGGTTTCTAAAAAATTCACTTAACTCAACGAGTGCTTCTAATACATCATCTGGAAGGGCATGAAATGCTATTGGCATAAGTGTCTGTAAAAACACATGATAATCATGGCTCTTCATGTTTTGAAACTTTGCAGACTTTATGTCTACACAGTTTGCATTGTTAAAGCAATAAGCATCAGGCATCGTTAGTTGCTGCGGCCACTCACACACTCCCTTTCGGTTGTCCAAGGAAAGGACGTAAGAAGCCTTGGGTTTTAGTGTTCAGTCATTAACACCATGTCTTAGGTTCACCTTACATCGATTACACATCTCTGCCATATCTAGCCTTGCCTTAACATCATCTTTTGTTTTACCAGGCACATCCATGTCAATGTTGATGATGTTATCAGAAAAGTTCTTCTCTATGTGCATTGCGTCCAAGTTGTGATGTAGTAGTTGGTCTCTCCAATAAGGTAACTCCCAGAAGATGCTTTGCTTGGTCCATTTATGAATATTCTCCTTACAACCCAGGATTATGAAATCTCCTTTGGTGGTTACTTTGGGAAGACTCTCAACCTCATGATATAGTTCCTCCATATTTTTCCTAGATGGGGGGACCATCATTCACAACTTTTCCGCTACGAAATGCAGTTCGGTTTCTTCGAAATGCATGATGTTTGGGCAGGAGTCAACGGTAACAGTCAAACCAAGATGGTTTGCCCCAATGCTTTAAATGTGTTGCTTTCAACTTCTCCAAACAAATAAGGCAACTCAAAATACCATAAGTGCTCCATCCGGATAACATTCCAAGGGCTGGGAAGTCATTTACTGTCCACATTAATGCAACTCTCATAACGAAGTTCTGCCTCATTGAAATGTCATAAGTTTGAACACCATCCCATAGACTTTTCAACTCATCAATCAAAGGTTGTAACTACACATCTATTTTGTTCTTCGGATATGTTGGCCTAGGTATAATGCAAGTTAATGACATATATGTCTTCGTTATGCACATATCAGGAGGAAGGTTATAAGGTGTCACAACGACACGCCAAATTGACTAAGGCCGTGTAGATTGTGAAAATAGGGTAAACCCATATGCACACAAACCAAGTCTCACATTGCGAGGCTCATAAGCAAAATTTTAGTGTTTACGATCAAAATGTTTCCATGCTTTCGTATCTGAAGGGTGAAAAAGAGCACCATCCTCACGCCTATTGTTGTAATGCCACCTCATGTATTCAGCTGTGCTTCTTGAGGCATAAAGGCTTTGTAACCTAGGTGTCAACGAGAAGTAGAACATTTTCACTTATGGTTTTGGTTTCCCATTATCGTCTGACTTCTTTGGCTTCCATCTGGTGAATCACAAAACTCACATTTTTCCAGTGCTGAATCCTCCTTAAAGTACAACATACAACCATTGCAGCAACAATCAATGGTTTGCACATCTAAACCCAAACTTCGAATCGTCTTTTTCAACTTCGAGTAGTTTATAGGGACATGATTTTCTTCCGGACAAGTCTCATACATTAATTGCAACACCACATTTTTAATAGCCCAACCCTAAAATTATTTAATTATGTTCATTTATTTAATTACTTCATGTTCATAATTTTTCTTCTATCATTTCATTCATTTCATTTATTCACCCAAGAGGAAAAATTTTATTTGGGCCTTCACTTGGCAATTCAGATTTTAATTGTTTATTTAATCGATTAACAAAAACTTTGGGAGAATTGATAGTAGGCCATGATGGGTTAAATCTAGTTAATTTATTTTGCTTTCCATAACCTTATAAAACTTTCATTTTGAGTTTCGCAAAAAAAAACGTTATCGTTACGAAGCGTTTCATTCCCGAACCCAATTTATTTCGACCGTATTGAAGCCCAACAAGTTTGCCTATGATTTTACACTAATTACCATGGTTAACTTAACCATGGTTAGTTCAAAAGGTGGCAATTACTAGATAAATACTCAGCCAAGTGGAGATTAGTCTACAAAGCTCAAAGCTATCCACAAATCATCTTTTCTCTCCTCTCTCTCTCCTCCTCAGGGCCAGCAGACCTGGGAAGCCCTTTTGGATGTTTTCTGGCCACTTTTCCAGCCATCTTTGGTGGTTTTCGACCCTCCCCGACATCCTAGTACCTAAAGCTACCATCCTCCATCATGGAAACCCCTAAACCCCATCACCATCTCAACTTGTTTGAACTCAAAGTGAGTAATCTTAAAATTTGTTTTTGTTGGTTTTGATTCTTGTTTTGATGTTTTTGAGTGTTCATCATGATGTTTTGATAATAAATGAGAGTTATTTTGATGTTGATCATGGTGGTGTTGAAGTTGGATCATGCTAGGTTAGGGTTAATCTTTGATCATGCAAGCTCAATGTTAAAGTGTTGGATTTTGATTGTTCTATCTTTGATTCGGTCATCTTGTAATCTATTAGTGTTTATGTTGATGTTTTTGGTGATTTCACATAAGTTGGAGAGAGTCCAAGTTGGCCATAAACTAGCGTTTTGGCTAATAATGCATGGTTTGGATTAATTTAGCCTTAAGCTTGTGTTATGTGGGTGTTTGATTGAAAAATGATCTCTTTTGGATATGATTATGAAGTGAGGTTGAGTGTGGTGATTTTGTATACTGTTGGGATGGACCAAAGCTTACTTACATGCTTTTAAAGAATGGTTGAAGGTGAGAATTTGTGTGAAAAAAAGCGGGAAAAGCTAAACAATTAGGGCTGGAATTTTCAAGAAAACAGGGCAGACTTTGTCAATAAACTGGTAATGCACGACTAAGCCACAAATTATGATTTTTGGTGGGTGGATATTTTAGTGTGTTAGCTTTCAAAGGGATCATGAATTGCCTTAATTCGAGGTCTGTGGAAAATGTTATGATCATTTTACCGAAACTACGCAGAATGGACCAAAATTGACATGCTTTGGTTCTATCCTCATTTTGGGAATCCCATACAGGGAATCAGCCTTCGTGTTCTAAATGAAAGCTTTTTGGGACTTCCTAAGATTTCTATATTGGGGTTTTGAGTCTCAATCCGACGTCAGATGATTTCGTTATGCGTCATTCTTCCTAAGCCTCTATTATGCTTACTTTGCTTTTTCTTGAATTATTAGCTATGAAATATTTTGCTAACCGTATGTTCCTACAATGGTAATTTTGTATAGAATCTAGGCCTAATCTATCATTCCTTCCACTTTTGTGGATAATACTATTCCGTGAGCTTACATTTAAAAATTTCAGGTACGTTCATTGCTTGTATCTTTAGAAATCAACACATATTTTCCAAAATTATAATGTTTTAGTAAGCACATCAATGAATCAGTTTAATTAGTGATTTATCACATAATTATTGACCCCATCAGTTATTAGTTACAGGGCATAGGCCTTCAGTTTCCACCGCAGCTTCAAGCCAGGTCCCGATCGGGTTGGCAGGTGTGCACCTATCTTTAGATTGTAACAGTTACCAGGAGTTCACTATCAGATAATAATTGACAACGCAGTTTCATATTCATCTTATTCCCTTTATTTAATTTAAAATGAATTGCAATACGGGCCCAACCAGTTTTTTTTCCATGAATGTTTAACAATATAGGAATGCATGTGCTGAGCTTCGGCTCACATTTCGAAATGTTTTCATGTTTTCTTTTAGGAAAGTGTTACGTGAATCGCCCTCAAGGAGGCAGCACGGCTGACGATGATAAGTGGGCTGGGAAATCTTTATGGAATGGGGGTGTATTATCGTTAAGACGTTATAACTCCGTATTGTGGAATATATTTTGGTGTTGAGACTGTGTATTTTATCATAATTCTATATTTTGGTGTAATCCTTGACATGTTTGTATGGTTTTGATGTTAGAACAATTTCTATATTTGTCGAAATGGTTTGATAGGTTGTGATGGTGTGAATGCCTCTGATGGTAAACATTGAATATTATGGCTCAGTTTATCATGTACAAGTAAAGCCTTGTCTTTGTTTGGACGGTGGTAACACCTAATCATTTGGGCTATCATTCCTATTTGGGGAAAACTAGCGAAAGAAATGCAATTAGTGATTGATGTACACTTGGGGCATTATAGATTTGATTTGGTATCAAAGCCAAGTAGAGATTTCCTTTGTGGAATGTGGAGTTTAGAAATAAGAAGGTGAAAATGGTGGGTAGTGAGGGCTAGTTTATACTGCTAGAATGATTTTAGAAGTGTAGTAATGATAGTAGAAATGCAAGTTGCGTACATTACATGTTCCTTAATTATGGTTATATATGCTTCTCATATATGTCTTTTATTTGTTAGATGGACCCTTATGCTGTTAGCATGATGTCGGGTGCATCTATGGCTACTCACAATGCACTGTTGCATGATAGTATAGAGGTCCATGCACAAGACCCTTTCTCTGAGTTTCACAGCGCTACAGTCCGTGGACATAGACTGTTGTGGTCCTTACCCGCAGTTCAACCGTGGGTGGAGTTTAGGCTTCGCTATCATCACCATATGGTGACAGGGAACCCAGGCTGCGATGAGCCTAGGTTTCAAGCCCAGGGGGCATGGACTACTCTTGCTACAGAGTTATTATTAAGGGAAGAGTTTGATCTAAGAGGGATCACCATGGAGACGCTACAACTTGTCTTTCCGCTTCATAAGGTGCCTCCCCGACCTACAGCCCTAGCACCAGCACAGGGGCCACCCTCCTTGCCCGCACCCAATACCCCATTGATGCCCGATAGTCTTGGGGAGGCTCACGTAGTGATAGACCTCCCCGACACACTAGAGGAAGTGGTGATTAGTTCTGGGGATGAGGGCCACCAAGGAGAGGAGGACGATCCCGAGGAGGATCCAGACATTGATGAGGTGGTGGTAGAGTAGCCATGGGGACATGAGGTTGATGAGTTGATGGTGGAGTTACAGGATGAGCAAAAGCACCAGGTTCAGCAGGAGGTTGGTGGTGCCAACTCGGATTACGATCCATCTAGGCATCGTTAGGTGGGTCTAGGGGTTAGTGGTCGTAGTTTTCTTTTCAGCCCTGTTTGTTTCTAGTATGGTTGGTTGGGATGGATATATTTTGTATAAGATATGACCTTGCATATAGTCTGTTAGATCCTTTCCGACCGTCATTACATGGTCCGTATCTCTTTTTGGTTATGTGACAGACCTAGTATCTTGGGGCTAGTTAGTATTTGGGGTTGAGTTAGAAGTTAAAACTGACTTTGTTTGGTCAGTCAGATGTAGTATGTTTTGCTGATCATGTGTATAAATAGGCAGTTATGTATGTAAATAAGCAGTTATGAAATGATAAGCTTTGGGTTGTTCAATAATCTTTGAGTTATATTAATGTGTTTGTTGGGCATGCTTATCTTATATGTTTGAGTATTCCAGTGATTAAATTGTTTCGTTTCATGTATAATCAGAATGTCCAAATTAGTGCACGACAATGAAGAGGTCCATATGGAAGAAATCTCAGATCATGGTTAGGGATCAGGTGATCAAGCCTCCCATCATGTGCCACCAAATTTTGGCCCGGTGCCACCGATTCCTTCTGAGTATGCTCACAATAGTGGGGACCCAAAGCACTGGCCAACCTTAGTAGCTGAATTGATGAAGCAGATTCCCCATGTACCTACTAAAGCCCCTCATAAAGAGGATAAATCAGCGGATAGGGTGGCACGACGCAACCCTAAAGTTATGATGGATCTTATGATCCCGTAGTACTAGAGGAATGAATAAGAGGAATGAAGAAAATCTTTATAGTGGTAGAGGTGCCAGAAGGAAAGAAAGTAAACATTGAGATGTATTATTTGACTGGTGAAGCTGACATTTGGTGGAATACGGTTAAGGATAAGCTCGTAAGGCCTGACTTTACCTGGTATAAATTTCTAACTGAGTTAAGGGAAAATTCTACCCAGTTGTGGTCCAAAGGCAAAAGCAGAAAGAGTTTATGGAGCTGGATATGAGTGGCACCATGACCGTGATGCAACACGCCAATAAGTTCACTGAATTATCTAGGTTTGCTCCTGAGTTTATATCATCTGAAAGGTTGAAAATGAGGAGGTTTGAAGAGGGTCTACCTTTCTATATTCGAAATCAGTTAGCTGGACAACTGATTTTGACTTACCAAGAACTATATGAGCGAGCGGCTGAAGTGGAACGAGTTAAGACGGAGCTGAGAGCACTGAACCCAATCAACCAAAAGAGAAAGGGGTTTGAGCGAGGGACTTCGAGTGAGAGTGTGAATCAGAACCAGAATAAACCTACTCTTGTTCCCCTCAAGAGCCGTCCTATAGGCTTAACAGCACTCTGTGCGAAATGTGGCAGAACAAATCACACCACCCCTGAATGCCGAGTAGGAACTAATAAGTGCATGTGGTGTGGAAGCCCTAAACACCTAATTGTTGCACGCACCCGAAGGATGAAGGTTGTAGACAAAGGGGCAGCAAAACCCTTGGCCCCACCACCAAGGCCTGCAGTAGTAGGACGGGCGTATGTAATGAGTAAGAAAGAAGCTGCCACCTCTGGTATGGTAGTCATTGGAACTCTCTTTTTAAAATCAAAGTCATTTTGTGCATTATTTGATTCGGGTGCTACTTGTTCATTTATATCCACCCGATCTGCCATGCAATTGAACTTGCAATATAGGAGGATGGAAACCAATTATAGGATCAAGCTATCCAATGATTGCGTGTTTGACTGCCCTATCACCTATAAATTTATTCCCATTACCATTGGTAGAACCACCTTCCCTGTGGATTTGATTCAATTTGATTTGTCTAATTTTTACATCATTTTGGGAATGAATTGGTTGCGCACCTATGGAGCTAAGATTGATTGTGAGGAGCTTAAGGTGATTTTGAAAGATGAAAAAGGGGGAGAAGTATTCTTCCACGACAAAGAGAGGAAAAATCCTATCTCTTGATTTCTGCTATGAAAGCAAGTAAGCTATTATGTCAAGGATGTATGGGCTATTGGTGTTATGCTATGGACACCCAAGCAAAAGAAGAGGAAGCTGAAAATATTCCTGTAGTCTGTGAGTTTGAGGATGTTTTCCCTGAAGAGTTACAAGGATTACCCCCATAGAGGGAGATTGATTTTGGAATTGAGTTAATCCCTTATGCCCAACCTATTTCCAAATCCCCATATCGTATAGCCCAACTGAGCTTAAGGAATTAGAGCTTCAATTAGAAGAGCTGTTGTAGAAGGGTTTTATTAGGCCAAGTATGTCACCATGGGGTGCCCTAGTGTTGTTCGCAAAGAAAAAGGATGGAAGCTTAAGGCTGTGTGTTGACTATAGGGAGTTGAATAAGATCACAATCAAAAATAAATATCCTTTACCATGAATCAATGACTTGTTTGATCAATTACAAGGAGCAGGAGTCTTATCTAAGATTGATTTGAGGTCAAGGTACCACCAACTAAGGATTAAACTTCAAGACATCCCTAAGACTGCATTTAGAACTAGGTATGGTCACTATGAGTTTACAGTGATGCCATTTGGCCTCACCAATGCTCCCGCAGCTTTCATGGATCTTATGAACAGAGTCTTCAGACCCTAACTAGACAAATTTGTGGTGGTGTTCATAGATGACATTCTCATCTGTTCTAAGGACAGAGATGAACATGCTGATCATTTGAGGATTGTGTTACAACCACTGAGAGAGCATCAACTTTATGGCAAATTAAATAAGTGCGGGTTTTGGTTGGAAGAAGTGGTGTTCCTAGGACATGTGGTTACAAAGGAACGAATCAAAGTTGACCCCCAAAAGGTGAAGACAATCACAAAATGGTCAAGGCCTACCAATATCATTGAGATTATAAGCTTTCTGGGTTTAGCAGGTTACTATTGAAGGTTCCTCAAGGACTTTTGAAAAATAGCTTCACCCATTACCAATTTGCTGAAGAAAGAGAATAAGTTTGAGTGGATTGAAAAATGTGATAAAGCTTTTCAAGAGCTAGGGCAGTCATTAACTACAACCCTAATCCTAACGCTACCAATGGAAGGCAAGTAGTATACTATCTATAATGATGCTTCAAAGAACAGATTAGGTTGTGTTCTAATGCAGGAAGATAAGGTAGTAGCTTATGCCTCTCGACAGCTTAAGCCTTACGAGAAAAACTATCCTACTCATGAGTTAGAGTTAGCAGCCGTGGTCTTTGCGTTGAAAATTTAGAGACATTACTTATATGGAGTCCCATGCAAAATTTATAATGACCATCAAAGTTTGAAGTATATCATCACTCAGAAGGAGCTCAACTTGAGGCAACGACATCGGCTTGAGCTGCTTAAGGATTATGATTTGCAAATTTAATATCATCCAGGAAAAGCAAATGTTGTAGCAGATGCCCTGAGTAGAAAAGTGCAACATAGTCCAAATACTATTGTAATTACTCAGTTGAGTCTCTTGAAAGAACTTGAGGATTGGGGAGTTCAACTAGTGTCCCATGGGCAAGCACATGTTCAATTATCAACACTTACCTTAGAGCCTTCCATAGTGGAGGAAATCCGAGTGAAGCAAGAAAGTGATCCTGAACTCCAAAGGATAAAGCAAAATCTAGAAAGAGGAAAGTCTCCTAGGTTTCTAGTACATGAGGATGTGACCCTATGATTCCGGAATCGCCTATGTGTGCCCCGAAATGAGGAACTAAAGAAACAGATCCTAGAGGAGGCTCATAATACTCGCTACTCAGTGCATCCAGGAGGCACTAAGATGTATAGAGATTTGAGGCAATACTTCTGGTGGAATAATATGGAAAAAGACATTACAAAATATGTGGACAAGCGTCTGACCTGCCAGAAAGTCAAAGCAAAGCATCAGCATCCCGTGGGTGAATTATGACCCCTAGAGATTCCCACTTGGAAGTGGGATTCGATTTCAGTGGACTTTGTTATGGGTTTACCCCTTTTTACCTCGAAGAAGAATGCCATTTGGGTTATAGTTGATCTGCTTACCAAGTCGGCCCATTTTCTGCCAATCGAGGATACCTGGGGAGTTGAAGAACTAGCCCAGTTGTATTTCAAAAAGATAGTCCAACTACATGGAATCCCCTTAGATATAGTGTCGGATAGGGATCAAAGATTCCAGGCTCGTTTTTCGCAAGCACTTCAAAAGGCCTTTGCGACCAAATTGAACTTCAGCAGCTCTTATCACCCTGAAACAGATGGGCAAATGGAAAGAGTGAATCAGATTCTAGAGGACATGTTAAGAGCTTGTGTATTAGAGCTCCGAGGTAAATAGGATGAAGATTTGCCTTTGGTGGAGTTTTCTTGTAACAATAGCGATTAGTCTATCATCAGAATGGCCCCATTTGAGGCTCTATATGGGAGAAAATGTAGAACCCCACTGTGCTGGAGTGATTTGGATGAAGCATTGATTCTAGGCCCTGAAATGATCCAGCAAACCGTGGAAACAATAAGAAGGATCCGTGAAAATATTAAGGTTGCCCAGAGTCGACAAAAGAGTTATGCGGACAAGAGAAGGAGGCCTTTGGAGTTTCAAGCAGGCAATAAGGTTTTTCTGAAAGTATCGCTAACTAAGGGTATCAAGAGGTTCGGGGTGCGAGGCAAACTGAGTCCACGATATATTGGGCCATATGAAATCATCGAAAGGTTGAATACGGTAGCTTATCGTCTGGATATGCCGGTAGAGCTAGAACACGTCCATAATGTATTCCTACGTCCATAACGTATTTCACATCTCTCAGATTATAAAGTATACCCCAGACCCAAACCACGCCATTGTACCTAAACCTATTGAAATCACTGCGGGTTTAGTATATGTAGAGCAACTGATCCAAATACTAGATCGCATGATTAAACAGTTGCGCTACAAGAAGATACCTCTAGTCAAAGTGCTATGGTCAAATCATACCTCCCAAGAAGTTACTTGGGAGACTGAAGAGGAAATGAAAGCCAAATATCCACAATTATTTGAGGTAATCTTGCATTATATGGAAAAGTCATAAGTTTTGAGGGCGAAACTCTTTAAGGGGGGAATGCTGTAATAGGCCAACGCTAAAATTATTTAATTATATTTATTTATTTAATTACATCATGTTCATAGTTTTTCTTCTCTTATTTCATTTATTTCATTTATTCCCCGATGGAAAAATTTTATTTGCGCCCTCACTTGGCAATTCGGATTTTAATTGTTTATGTAACCGATTAATAAAAACTTTGGGAGAATTGACAGTAGGCCCTAACGAGTTTAATCTAATTAATTTATTTTTCTTTCCATAACCTGTAAAACTTTCATTTTGAGTTTCATAAAAAAACGTTATCATTACAAAACGTTTTATTCCCGAACCCAATTTATTTCGGCCGTATTGAAGCCCAATAAGTTTGCCTATGATTTTACACTAATTACCATGGTTAACTTAACCACAGTTAGTTTAAAAGTTGGCAATTACTAGATAAAAACTCAGCCAAGTGGAGATTAGTCAACAAAGCTCAAAGCTATCCACAAATCATCTTCTTTCTCCTCTCTCTCCTCCTCACGACCAGCAGACCTGGGCAGCCCTTTTAGGCATTTTCTGACCACTTTTTCGGCCAGCCTTGCTGGTTTTCGACCCTCCTCAACATCCTAGTACGTCAAGCGACCATCCTCCATCATCAAAACCCCTAAACCCCATCTCCATCTCAACTTGTTTGAACGCAAAGTGAGTAATCTTGAAATTTGTTTTTGTTGGTTTTGATTTCTATCTTAGTTTTGATTCTTGTTTTGATGTTTTTGAGTGTCGATCATGATGTTTTGATAATAAATGAGAGTTGTTTTGATGTTGATCATGATGGTGTTGAAGTTGCATCATGCTAGGTTAGGGTTAATCTTTGATCATGCAAGCTCAATGTTAAAGTGTTGGATTTTGATTGTTCTATTTTTGATTTGGTCATCTTGTAGCCTATTGGTGTTTATGTTGATGTTTTTGGTGATTTCACATGAGTTGGAAAGAGTCCAAGTTGGCCATAAACTAGGGTTTTGGCTAATAATGCATGGTTTGGATTAATTTATCGTTAAGCTTGTGTTATGTGGGTGTTTGGTTGAAAAATGATATCTTTTGGATATAATTATAAAGTGAGTTTCAGTGTGGTAATTTTGTATGTTGTTGGGATGGACCAAATCTTACTTACATGCTTTTAAAGAATGGTTGAAGTTCAGAATTTTTGTGAAAAAGAGAGGGAAAAGCTACACAGTGAGGGCTGGAATTTTTAAGAAAACAGGGCAGACTTTGTCAATAAACTAGTAATGCACGACTAAGCCACAAATTATGATTTTTGGTGGGTGGATATCTCAATGTGTTAGCTTTCAAAGGGATCTTGAATTCCCTTAATCCGAGGTCCGTGGAAAAAGTTATGATCGTTTTCCTAAACTAGGCAGAATGGATCAAAATTGACATGCTTTGGTTCTAGCCTCATTTTGGGAATCCTATTGAGGGAATCATCTTGGTGTTCTAATTGAATGATTTTTAGGACTTCATAAGCTTTCTATGTTGGGGTTTTGAGTCTCAATCGAAGGTCAGATGATTAAGTTATGCGTTATTCTTCGTAAGCCTTTATTATGCTTACTTTGCTTTTTCTGAATTATTAGCTATTAAGTAAATACTTTGCTAACAGTATGTTCCTACAATGGTAATTTTTCACAGAATTCAGGCCTAATCTATCATGCCTTCCACTTTTGTGCATAATATTATTCCGTGAGCTTACATTTAAAAATTTCAGGTACGTTTATTGCTTGTGTCTTTACAAATCAACACATTTACCAAAATTATAATGTTTTGGTAAGCACATGAATGAATTAGTTTAATCAGTGATTTATCACATAATTAGTGACCCCATCAGTTATCAGTTACAGTGCATAGACCTTCAGTTACCAGCGCGGCTTTAGGCCAGGTCCCGATCGGCTTGGCACGTGTACACCTATTTTCAGATCGTAACAATTACCAGGGGTTCATTATCAGATAATAATTGACAACGCAATTTCATATTCATCTTATTTCGTTTGTTTAATTAAAAATGAATTGCAATACGGGCCCAACCAGTTTTTGTTCCATTAATGTTTAACAATACAGGAATGCATGTACTGAGCTTCGGCTCACATTTCGAAATGTTTTCGTGTTTTGTTTTACAAAAGTGTTCACTGAATCGCCCTCAGGCAGGCAGAACGGCTGAAGAAGATAAGTGAGCTGGCAAATCTTTATGGAATGGGGGTGTATTATCGTTGAGATGTTATAACTCTGTATTGTGGAATATATTTTGGTGTTGAGACTGTGTATTTTATCAGAATTCTACATTTTGGTGTAATCCTTGACATGTTTGTATGGTTTTAATGTTAGAACAATTTTTATATTTGTCAAAATGGTTTGATAGTTTGTGATGGTGTGAATGCCTATGATGGAAAACATTAATTATTGTGGCTCAGTTTATCCTGTACAAGTAAAGCCTTGCCCTTATTTGGACGGCGGTAACACCTAATCATTTGGGTTATCATTCCTATTTGGGGAAAACTAGCGCAAGAAATGCAATCAATGATTGATGTACATTTGGGGCGTTACATCATTCAAACAATTTTGAGGAATATTATAATGGGATTTGATACTCTTTAATTTGACGGCATTTGACAATTCAGTTTGGTTACTACACCCATCCTATAAAGGTCTCTGTGCAGCTTGAAGCATATAATAGAATGCTTGAGCTTTTGCATTTGGTTGCTCATTGACTCTAACTTCATTAGTAATCGTCACATCATTCACCATTGCTTCAACACGATCCACAAATGGTTCAGTGTTATCAACGTGTATAGGACTCAAAACCATCTGCTCATATAAGTTTTGTGTGTTGCTACTTCTGACATTGTCATAGGAAGTTGGTTCTACTTCCCCTTGAGATGTTCAGTACCAATAGCCTTGAACAAAACCATTTTGACACAAGTGCAATCTCACATCATCAGGTTCTGCATAAGCTCTGTTTCGGCATTTGGCACAAGGACATCTATAATGTCCAATATTTATGAACTCCACTTGGCTTCTTGCAAATTGACCAAACAATTCAACTCCATCTAAAAATTCATGTCTATACCCTTTTCTACCCGGTAAATATCTTTTATACATCCACCTCCGATGGGGTGGTCCATCCATATTGTCCACTGTAGACCATTAAAAATGTATACGTTAATTCGTTATTTATAATAATAATGGACATAATGATTACATTTTCTCTTCATACATGGTTAAATCAATGATTTACATATTGTTCTACTACTTCGTCATGCACTGTATTCAATATGTGATGCACAAAAATAAGACATTATGACAATTAGGTTAGCATGTAAACCTGTTCGAATGTCTGAAATTGCAATCCAAACTTGTGACATTCACACCAACAATAACGACATTCACAACAACAATAACATAATTTTTTCCCTTTTCGTAATATGTTTTCTCTTAGGACCCATATCGTTCATATTAATCATCCACACAAATTAAAACTTCAAATATTTAGGTAATAATATGCTATTATTTAATCTATACAACAATAAATAATATTTAAACATTTTCAAAATAATACAAATTTATTATCCACCTTACAAATATTATCCAGAACATACTTTCGTTTAATTTATTAAATTTTGGGTCTAACATACGAAATAATCTACTAATTACAAATATTATTCAAATTTTGTACTTAATATATTACAAGTAGGTCTAACATACTAAATAAAAAGCACATATATTATCTAAATCATACGTCACAACATCTCACATTCCGACATTTATTACATAATGATAAACTATTTTTCTAAATATTCACTACTAATTGTAACCATCATAAAATCTACAAGTTATCCACATCAAACTTCAATTTTTAATAATAAATTCTATATACTTGTAATTTCAAAATTACACACCATAGATTACAAAAAATAACTTTCAATTCAATTTTTATAACACCCAACAATTACTAATAATACTTAATAGTTACTTTCACATTAAGATCAACACAACTAAATTCAAAACCCAAAATCAACAAATTACTCAATATAATTTCTACAACCACCACACATTATCACATAATTGTTAAATTCTAGCTCAAATTTCTCATATCTATCAAAAAATCTAGTACATACTAAACTAACATCACTTACTTGAAATTATAAGATGAAAAGGGCCATAAATGGCAGTGAAAGGTGTGGATGACCGGCGGCCAGCTGAGGGTGGCAGCGGTGTTGCGGCAGTGGTTGGCGCAGTCGACGTTGGGTGCTCTATCTCTCTCTTCAAAATCCCAAATGCCCGAAATGAAGAAAGAAAGTTCTGATTGCGATTTTAAAAAGTGTCCGATAGAATATTCTGTCGAACATTCCGTCGGACACCGGGTTCCGACGGAATGTCCAACAAAATACTCTGTCGGAATCTTTGTTTTAAATAAAAAGATTTGAAATTTTTTTGCAAAGAACTAGTCAAATTTGACTAGTGTTCCGACGGAATCTCCATCGGATATCCATCGAAATTCCGACAGATCGCCTGTGTTCTGTCAGAATCTCCAACAGATTAGATGTATGTCGAAACATCTGCTAGCCCTGTTTGTTTTTTTGGTATTTTCGTCGACATGTCCGTTGGTTTATGCGACGGTCTCTTTTTCAGTTGGCATTTTCCGTCGGAATAATCGTAACTTTTAGTAGTGCGATAATGTCTACCTTCAATCTTGTTCAAAATTAGCTTCCTTGCTCTTCTAATCACTTGATCCTTCAATATTAACCTTTATTTGTGTAACAGCATGTTCCTTATATCCGCAGGCTTCAGCTTAGGGTTTTGTCTGAAGTCCTCAAGCAATTTTTAAGAGATCCACCAAGAGGAAGCCATAGGATAGTCCATTAATCTTGGACAACTGTGATGATGTTTGCCAAAGTATGCCTTCACTTGAAAATTTCTACCATCTAGAAGCGTAGAAGCATGCAACCTCCATGAGTAAGACTTCTATGCACATTTGACAGTGTATCTAATTGTAGCATTTTTCAACTTCACCAAGTTTTTACCCTCCTGTACAGAGTAATCTCTCACCACCTTCATGCATTGTGCCTTGTTTATGAACATGTCGCATTGCCGAATGTTGATTTCCCATTAGGATCAGGTTCCCACATCTGTCCATCATATATCTTCTCATTGAGGTTAACAACAATGTTATCTTCATCATTACCACGCACATAGTACTCAACTATCTCCCCTTGAATTTGTTTAGCTTCCAATGAAGTATCAGAGTCATAGAGGTCCTCGTCCGGTGTTGCTACAAAATCTCCATCCTAAGAGCTAGAGGATGTGCAATCACTACCCCATCTGTCATCGTCCTCATCACTAAGTTTCTTTTCCTTCTTACTGTCACATTCACACCAGGTACATCAAGTGAATATAGGCTTATAGAACTATTGTAAATGCTATTAGTGGATTTGTTTGTTTGTTGTGCCTCAATAACAGGACATATGGGAGGAGTATCTCTGGGTTGAGTGGGGCTTGGGTTTAGTGTGTTGCTTTTAGTAACAAGCGTATTCTTAGCTAGGCTGGGAACTGATTAAGGAAGGGATGATTTTGGACTTGTTTCTGTACTTAAAAGTAGGCCAAGTGGACTGCTTCTTATTACAAGCCTACTTCTAGGTGGGCTTGGAACTGTTGCATAGTGCATTGGTCTGGCCAGGGCTGATTGAGGTGGGCTAGGAATTGGTTGAGCTTGGTTTGGTTTAGGACTCTGTTGTTTGTTTGAAATTTGGCTAAGTGTACTGCTTCTAGTAACAGGCATGCTTCTAAGTGGCCTGGGAATTGTATAGGGGTTAGTGGGTTTGGGTTAGCTTGAGATATGACTGTCCTCTTTGTTCCTCAGTGGACTGAGAGGGCTTTGTCTAGTAATAGGTTTGCTTTCTGTGGAAATTGTACTAGGCTCATCAGCCTTTAAGTAGGAGCTTGACTTTTTCCCAATAATTGAACTCTGCTTGCAAGAGATAAAGCCAAGCTTAGAATTTCATTTTCACTTCTCGTGGGCCTACTCTTGGGTGGGCTGCTAGAAGTACTGTGTCCAACCAATCTTGGATGCCTCATAATAGGTAACTTTCGCATTAATTTCCTTATTGTAATGTTGCGCTCCGTTTCTACTGAGTGCCTTCCTCCTTTACCTTCACTATGCTTTGGTTGGCTTAAAATGAACCCATCAATGTCCTCTAATGGCACTATTGGTTCTTCACTCAGAGTTTGCTACTCAACATCTGTTATTTATCTTGGAGCCCTATTAGGACTAACTACCACAACATCCTCAGCTCCATCTGATCCTTAATCTTCTTCTTCTTCACTTACTTCAAGGTTTGCTTCACTTAATTCTATTTCCTCTACTAACTTCTCTTGATGCTGCCTATCTAACATCAAGGCCCATTTGCACAGGTCATTGGGCTCAGGCTTGTCAATAATGTTTGTCAACAATCACAAGCTTGATCTCCCAACTTGCAAAACAATCCAGGAGGTCCCCATCTTTCAAAATGCAATGTTTTTTCCTCAGTTGACTAGGCTTACTATAATAGAAAGTAGGGAACCTTAGAAAGTTCCCTTTCTTCCTCATTTTACATTTAGTGACATTGTGTACATCTAAAGCAGACATCTCTTCTGTGTCACACTTCCCTAAATCTATGGTCTCCCCCTTGTACTTAACATGCAAAATCTTCATAGCCATTTGGGTATTATTTCTACACACATAATCCAATTTCAGAAGTCAGTACTTAATTTTTGTACGTCAACTCCGATCAGTTAATCCACCCCACTATATTACATTCTCAAAATAACAACATCTCATACTTTTATGTAATCACTAAGCCCTAATTATGTTATTCTACTCGTTCATTTTCCATACTACCTAACGATTACAAAAACTTCATTTTTAATTAAAATTATGCTATATTGTGTTAGAATTTAACATATTTGTTGCCAAATTTTCATTTTCACCACACCCTCTGTTTTTAAATTTCAAAATAATTTCTTCCTAAAACATAAAAATCCCCCTTTCCCTCAACATCACAACCTTTTAAAGCAATGTTTTCAACTTCAAAATAAATGTAAACCATCATAGACACACATATAATCTCATTATACAACAATGTCGAAGAGATTTCATATTTTCGTTGGATCTTACCTCTTCTCTTTCTTCCTTTATCTTCTTCACCTCTGTTCTACTTCCACTACACGTTAATTATTCAAAACTCAACTGTGGCTTAGGTTTTTCTAAGTTCTCCTTCGATTCTAGGATGATGAAGCTTTGCTCGTCATAGTTCTGGGTTTCAAGGTCTTTCTTCGTGCCTTTTCCCATTTCTCTCATTTCTCTTCATGGCAGTAAGATAGATGAAAGTCAAATGACCCATTTACTTCTTTTTTTCCACCTTTCCTTCCTTTTAAAAAGTGGTAAAATTGTCTTCATAGTACTCCGGTTACAAATTCACCAGATTTGGCATTGTTTAAAATAAGTTAGAAAGGTGAGGCCTGAAAAAATCAATGTGACATATGTCAGGGTACTAAACATTTAGCTACTCGCTTTGACTCTTGTTCAAAATCACATTTAGCACGTGCATTTAGGCAACATAATTGAGGCATCCTTTGACTTTATGATCTACATTAACTAAATAGCGACCCTTATGTGAATGATTTATCCCTTGTTACCCCTTTGAGCCTTTTTCGTGTTTAGTGATGAGAACCTATATTATTATCTTTGGCCACGCACATATGTCCTACCCTTTAGCCAAGGCTATAGACTTTTTATAGTTGCTTAGGAGTAGTCTGTGGATAATAACTTTTTATCAATATTGCAGTTTGGTTGGATGTGATAAGGGATTCATGCTCTATTTTTCCCTTCAAGGTCAATTGGGTTACGTTTTGTGATTAGCAAGCAAAGTGTTGAAAGTGCATAGTTTCCTTTGCCATTATCCTTCTCTTTCAAAAGAAAAAAACCAAAGCACACCAAGGATTTGTAAAATAAAATTGTGTATGTTGAAAAAAACAAACAAAACAAAGAAGTAGCAAAATCAAGGAAAAAGAAGCACAAGGAAAAAATGATGCAATAAAAGGATTTGGCATTGCTTTTATATTTCTATGCACTTTTTCTTATGACATCACTTCGGGATGTTCATATTTTAAGGAATATGTTTTAGTTGGGAGATAATGGTTTACGCTCTTAGTGTTTAGTTTTTAGCTCCACAAATCCCCAAATGCTTGTTCCCTCCTTACCTTTACCCATTTGCCCTGTTACAACTATTAAACGTCTTCATGACTGCCTTTTGTGTTTTGCATTACAGTGGTGGCGAATTGGAGAGCCTTGTCAAGCTTATAGTTGATGTGGTTCTATGAATGAGATTTGAGATAACCGTATTTTATTTTGAACACATGAATCATGAGTGCCTCACCCCTAAAGTGAGGTTCTATTGGTTTTTCTAAACTCTACTGACTGTAATATGCCGATATGACTGTTCAAGTTGATTTGAGTTATTGATTTAATATTTTGATGAGATGGCTCTTACTTTTTCGACAATTTACTTCTCCTATATGTTTGTAAAAGTTTTTTATCACTTTTGCGCTAAACTTCCTAGGTTGATTTGGTTATTGATGTTGCTACTAATGTCTTCTTGAGGAGGTTATTCATTTTAGCCTTAGCTTCATAATTGCTTTGGGACAAGCAATGGTTTAAGCACGGGGGAGTTTGATAAGTCCTTAAAGTGCCCTCTATTTTGTGTTCATTTTATGCCATTTTTAGTGACAATTATAGGTTTTGTGCTATATTATGCACTCCTTTTTGGGTTTTACGCTTGGGTATGATTCTTTTATGTGTTTTGCAGGTTTTGGACCATTTGACCCCAAATGTGACCATAATGAGTGTAGCTTGACACCCTACCGACACCCCAAGCCACTGTACTAGGGAAAGGAAGAAGGAACAGAAGAGCATCGAGACAAAGCTCACCACGAGTAGTCCTTGGTGAAGGCCACGGCCCGTGGGGAGGCCATAACTGCAAACCTGTTCATTTTCCTTCATCGTGTAGTTGAGGTTGATCGAGTTCTTATTTAAATATGGCTATTTCGCAGCAGATGAAGACACATATAGAAAAAAAGAGAACTCTTTATTTCTAGTTTTTCTATTATTCTGCATTTTCCTATGTTTAGTTTAGATTTCTAGTAGTTTTGATTGTGAGTGTGAAGAAGTACTTGCTATTTTGGAGCCCTTGCAAAGTTGGGAAACCCTTTAAGAATCTCCAATTTCGCTAAGTTTTCTTCTGTCAACTTTGCTTAGCTATTGTTAATCTGAACATGTGCGAGTAGTTTTCTCAATCTAGAGATTGTTAACCAAGTATTGATGTTGGAATCACCGCAAGAAAAGACTATAATCATGACCAACTGTTTCAACGATCTGCTTTTCTCATTGAAAAAGCTTTATTAATAATGAAGAGGTAGAAAACCGGTTGTAAAACCTAGTGCCAAGAACAACGAGGCCACTATCTTGTTGCAATGTAGTCAACCTTTGTTGTTTAATATCTAATTTTTTTGGGGGAAAGAACCGGGACAATTCCCGGGTAATTTTTGCACTTGGCCAATACAAAACGACACCATTTGAGAGACCTTTTCTAAAACTCAATTAAAACGTAGTTGCTCCCGTTTTGCCTGGAACCAGAAAATTCGATCGCTACTCCCTACTCTCTCATAGTGATTCTCTCTCTGCTAGCTTCGTGACTGCATTAAAGCAACTTGAGGTGATTCTCTCTCTATTTTCCCCTCCTATATGCATGTTGGTTTTAACTATAACTAAATTCGTTTGCTTACTGTTTTGAAGTGGTATCCGACACCGACGAAGTCCTATCTCAAAGAGCAATTGAGGCTCCCTTCAAATCAGAACCAGTATGACCTGTTTTGCCACAAATATCCTTTTTTAGTTGGATATTTGGTTTGCGTTTCTCTATAACTTGAATTAGTTATGTAATTAGGGCAACTTGAGGGTTTTCATCAGTGAGGATTTGTGGGATTTCTGCTGGATTTTAGATTAGGGTTTTGTATTTCTAGTTCTAGGTAATTTAGGGTTATGCTTCAGATCTTATTGTTGCCTCATGTTTGCCTTTAAATGCTAATGTTTCTGTATGTAATTCCTGCTTTTTTGCCCTTTAGTAATCCCTACTTTTTTGCCCAATTAGTCTTCTTCAATTGAAAAATTAAAGTTGTATAATATACTTTGCTTGTGGAAACTTTCTGTGTGAAGATATGTGAGAGGTTATGGGATGAGCAAGGTCATATCATTGAAGCCTCCCAACCAATCTTCTGTCCTTGTGGGAATCGACGACAAGTACCTTCTTTGTGGGGAAACTTTTCTAAGTTCAATACATTATTTAGAGAAGTCAACATTCACATACTGGAGCATGTGCTAATGGGCCAGATGTAGCTTGCTTGAGTTTAGTTGCAAATTTCCGCTTTGTAATAAGATATGACTTGACTTAAAGGCTTGGCCACCAATTAAGACTAAGGATCCACTAAGAATTGCTTAAAGGCTATGCCCCAACAATTCCATAAAGGATTCCACTCAAGACTCACCACCTTTGAGAAAGGATGAAGAGAACTCAAGATTTTGAGAGAAAGAGAAAGCTTAAGCTTCTTTGTATTATCATTCAACAACCCTTTCTCACTTCCTAAGGCCTCCCTTATATAGGAGATCCTCATACAAGCTAAAGAAAGCAGCAAACCAGTCTTCAAATGACCATAAAGCAAGGGGGGACCAAAAAGCAACAAACAAAAGCTGAAAAGTGCTTTTTACTTTTTGTCAGTACTTTTCAGTTTACATAGATCAACTTTAAACATCTATATCTCCTAGGTTGCTTGTCCAAATCTACTGAAATAGACCTTCCTAAAAAGCTTAGGAAGTAAGCTTTCACATGGTTCAAGTTTCAGGTAATTTGGAGCTACCTTTTGGGAGATATGGGGCAAAAGGTGCAACATATGCAGGCTAGGGCAGATTCTGCTGCATGTGGCAAAAGGCTTGACTTGACCTATGACCTATTGCCTTAGCCTAGAAATGTTCTTATGCCCTTTTAGCTGATATAATAAGGTTCCAAAAAAGTGGGTTTTCAGCATTTAAAACCCATTCTAAGATTGCATAAATAAGCCCACAAAACCGGCGTAAAACCGGGCTAAATTGCTGTTAGCATACAACTTGTTGTTTTAGGGATTCTTTATTATGTCCGAGGGTTTACCTTCATTTTGATGGACTAAACCCTTTAGAAGGCCCCTTGATCTTCCCAAAATAGAATAGTAACACATCGCAAAGGTTTAGGATGAGGTTGGAATTGAAGTTCCAATTCAGCACAAGGGCTAAGTCCCGTTTGATGTAGCCTGTGAGCATTAAGGAGGAGTTCTGAGTTCTCTTGGACTTGTATAGGCATGACATTTGCTTCATCTTCCCCTTCTTGAATGTGATTTTCCCTCAAATCATCACCTTCTTCTTCATCCTTAAGTCTCACACCCACATTGAATGTAGAGGATATACCCATGTCCTCGGGTAGCTCTATCTTGTAAGCATTATCATTTACCCTTTCAAGGACCTTAAATGGACCATCACTCCTTGGCATGAGCTTGTTCTTTCTTCTAGTGGGGAACCTCTCCTTTCTCAAGTGTATCCATACGAAGTCCCCGGGTTTGAAGGTAATGGCTTTGCGGTGCTTGTTGGCTCTAGCTTTATACAACTCATTTGTCTCCTCAATCTTGGTTCGGATTTCTTGGTGAGAAGCTTCTTCATCTCTTTGGCCCTCTCCTCGACCTCATATCTCACTCTAGACTCAAGTGGAAGTGGTATGAGTTCTAGGGGAGTTAGAGGATTGATCCCATAACATGATTCGAAGGGAGAGAGGGTCATAGCAAAACTAGGAGTGCGGTTGTATGCAAATTCAGCATGGGGAAGCTTGAGATCCCACTCCTTAATACTTTTGCTCACCAAACTTCTAAGCAAAGTAGCAAGAGTCTTGTTGGTCACTTCGGTTTGGACATCGGTTTGAGGATGGTGGGAGGTACTATAGAAGAGCTTAGTACCAAGGAGCCTCCTTAAATACCTCCAAAAGTGGCTAAGAAACTTTGTGTCCCTATCTGACACAATGCTCTTAAGGATGCTATGAAGGTTAACAACTTCTTTGAGGTAGAGGTGAGCTATGTGAGATGCATCATCCGTCTTCGCACATAGAATGAAGTGAGACATCTTTGAGAAATGCTCCACCGCCACCATAATAGAATCCTTACCACTTTGAGTCCTTGGAAGAGCAACTATGAAGTCCATGCTCACATCCTCCCATGCGCCATGAGGGATAGGCAAAGGAGTGTACAACCCTTGGTGGAATTGACTCTTGGCTCTTTGACAAATAGAACACTTGGAGATTACCTCATGAACATCACGTCCCATTCTTGGCCAATAAAAATGCTCCTTCAGCATATTAATGGTCTTATTGATCCCAAAATGGCCGGCTAGACCGCCTCCATGAACTTCCTTTATAAGAAGCTTTCGGATTGGAGCCTTTGGAATGCATAGCTTGTTGCCTTTGCATAAGAAGCCCTCTTGAACAATATAAGGGCCATGCTTGTTGCCCTCATGCTTGTTGCCCTCTTGATCATTAAGGTAGGGATTGAAATCCTCATCTTCATGGTAGTCATCACGAATGAATTGGAAGCCAAGGACCCTTGCTTCCATCACGGCTAGTAGAGAATGCCATCTTGAAAGAGCATCCGCAACCACATTGGTACTCCCCTTCTTATGCTTGGCCACAAATGAGAAACTTTGCATGAACTCAACCCATTTAGCATGCCTTGGATTGAGTTTGCGTTGGCCATTCAAATACTTCAATGCCTCATGGTCTGAATGGAGCACAAATTCCTTTGGCCTTAAGTAATGAGACCAATGATCAAGAGCTCCAACCAATGCATAGAACTCTTTGTCATATGTTGAGTAATTCTTCCTTGAACCATTGAGCTTCTCACTAAAATAGGCAATGGGGCGTATATCTTGCATAAGGGCAGCCCCTATGCCAACTCCACCTGGATCACAATCGGCTTTAAAGAGCTTGTTAAAGTCGGGAAGGGCTAACACCGGGGCCTTACATAGCTTGGACTTGAGTTTCTCAAAGGCACCATGGGCGGCCTTGGTCCACTCAAAAGAACCTTTCTTCATGCATTCGGTGATGGGAACCGTGGGGGTGCTAAACCCCTTGATGAATCTCCTATAAAAAGATGCCAAGCCATGGAAACTCCTAACTTCGGTGATGGTGGCGGGAGTTGGCCATGACTTGATAGCTTCCACTTTGCCTTGGTCCATGGAGATGCCATCACTAGAAACAACATAACCCAAAAAGGTGACTTGGGGTGCAAAGAACTCACATTTTTCTAGCTTGCCAAAGAGCTTTTGAGCTCTTAGAACCATGAATACTTCTTCTAAGTGATGTAGATGATCTTCTTGATTCTTCGAATAAATGAGGATATCTTCAAAGTGGACCATCACAAATTTTCCAAGAAAAGGCCTCAAGACCTCATTCATCAATCTCATAAAAGTGCTAGGGGCATTGGAGAGGCCAAAGGGCATCACTAGCCACTCATAAAGCCCACCCTTTGTCTTGAATGCCATTTTTCACTCATCACCTTCCCTCATGTGGATTTGGTGATATCCACTTCTTAGATCAATTTTGGAAAAGATGGAGGAGCCATGGAGTTCATCAAGCATGTCATCAAGCCTAGGTATGGGGTACCTATACTTGATAGTGATGTTGTTGATGGATCTACTATCCACACACATGCGGTATGACCCATCCTTCTTGGGCACTAACAAAGCCGGGACTGAGCAATGACTCATGCTCTCCTTCACATAACCTCTAGCCAATAGTTCATCAACTTGCCTTTGAAGCTCTTTCGTCTCTTGAGGGGTACATCTATAGGCCACTTTATTTGGAAGAGGGGCACCGGGGATGAGGTCAATTTGATGCTCAATGCCTCGGATTGGAGGGAGGCCGGGGGGCAGATCTTGGGGGAGGACATCTTGGTATTGTGAGATGAGGGGAATGATTTTGGGATGTAAAGGAGTCACTTCCTCAGTTTTGTTGCTTTCAAGCATGAGTAAAGCTAGAACTTGCTTACCCTTGCTTAAAGCTCTCTCAACCTGTGTTTCACTCAACATGAGAAGGTCTATCTTTTTCTCACTTCCCATCCCGGGTTTTGATTTGTGGATTTGGTTTGGGGGTAATAGGTTTAAGACTATCTTTTCCTTATCAATGACCAAAGAGTAAGTGTTCTTGAACCCATCATGCAAAACATGTCTATCAAATTGCCAAGGCCGACCTAAGAGTATATGGCATGTACTCATGGGTAACACATCACAAAGCACATTATCTCTATACTTTCTACCAATTGAAAAAGAGATGAGTGCTTGCTTAGATACCTTAATGTCACCACCATCATTGAGCCATTTGTGAGAATAAGGCTTGGAATGTGAAATAGTAGGAATGCCAAGCTTCTCAATAAGTGTGGCAGAGGCCACATTGGTGCAACTTCCTCCATCAATCATCAAGTTGCAAACCATGTCTTTTATGGTGCACCGGGAGTGAAAGATCATGTCTCTTTGAGCTTTGTTATAAGGAGTGTCTTGGGTATGTAAAACCCTCCTCAAGACAGGCAACTCACCTTCATCGACCTCAAGTTGAGTCTCTTCTTCCATGGAGTCCAATTCTTCCTCATGAGCTTCCTCTTAAGTTTCCATCAATACGGCATCTACCTCATCAACTTCTTGTATGGTCATAACCCTTTGGTTGGGACAATCATATTGGAAGTGTCCATACCCTTGACATTCAAAGAACTTCTTTCCTTCAAGTTTCTTAGGCAATTCCTTGGGTGTAGGAAGTACCATAGTCTTGCCCTTGTTAACCCGTGAGGTACCTTCGGGTTAAGGAGGAAAGAAGGGCTTGAATGGGGGATTTGAACTTACTTGCTCCCTTGCAAATGGCTCGGTAAAGATCTTCTTTTCCTTCTTTCTCTTCTCAACTTTGAGGGCTAGCTTGAAGACATCATCTAAGGTGAAATAGGTTTGAAGCTCCACCTTTCTTGCAATAAGAGGGATTAACCCATTGAGAAAGCTAGCCACGGTTTGCTCTTGGGGTTCATGGATGCCTCCCTTGAAAAGGAGTTGTTCAAACTCCCTCATGTATTCACCCACACTCATATTGTTTTGCTTGAGTGAGAATAGCCGGTTGTAGATGTCTTGCTTGTAGCTTTCGGGGAGAAATCTCTTGTTCATAAGAGACATAAGCTTCTCCCATGAGTTGATCTTCCTTTTTCCTTCTCTAGCCCTTTGCTTCTTGACATTTTCAAACCACAAGGAGGCATACCTTGTAAGTTTGAGGGTAGTAATCTTGAAACTCTTCTCATCATCATAGCCTTTAGCTTTAAAGATTCGGTCTATGGCTTGAACCCATTCAAGGAACTCATCAGGATTCAAGTTGCCATTGAACTCCGAGGGTTACACTTTGATGTCCCTAGACTCATCCATAGGAGGCATTCTACCTCCCCTTCTTGGATTGTTTCCCATGCTTGAGTCACTCAAGAAACCTTGTTCATCTCCATCATCACTAGGATCTTGAGCTCTTTGGCCTCTTTGGAGGGCCATAAATTGGTTGGTCATTTACTCAAGTTGCCTACTAATTTACCTCACACTTTGTTGCAGGGCTAGAATAGCATTGTCTTGTCTCATGATGTGAGCTTGTTCTAGGCTCATACCCCTTGGTACCCTTGCCGATTGGGGAGAATTAGTGGAGGGATCCTCTTCATTAGACATGGTGAAACTGGGAAAGGAGAAGAGGAGAGGTTAGGGATCGGATAGGAGGAGGCACGGGCGTGCTAGGGAGGCACGGTGTGAATTCAGGTTGGGGGAGGAGTGGCACGGTCGTGCAGGGAGGCACAGGGTGACCGTGCTGAACTTTTGGAGGACTTTTGTGGTGGCACGGTCATGCTCTTCAGCACGGTGTGACTGTGCCACAGTTCGGCCGTGTTGCACGATTTTGGTAAAGGTCGGTTTTGTGAGGGGTTTTGGTGGGGGTTTGTGTGTGGCTGTTTTGTGGGTGTTCCTTGAGGGGTAAAGGAGGTAATTTTGTGGGGAAAACAAGTGTAGGTTTAAGGGTTTGTTGGCTTAGCAAAGTTTTGGTCAAGTTTGTTTTAAGAAGATCAAGCTAGAGAGAGGTGTAGCTTCACTATGGTTTTCACAACAAGGGTGAAGGATAGCTTTGACAAGGATGAAACCAAAGCAAGAAAATGTGATATAAACTCAAGAACACCAACCTAGATTAGCTATGATACCAAATGGAGCGTGTGCTAATGAGCCGGATGTAGCTCGCTTGAGTTTAGTTGCAAATTTCCTCTTTGTAACAAGATATGACTTGATTTAAAGGCTTGGCCACCAATCAAGACTAAGGATCCACCAAGAATTTCTTAAAGGTTATGCCACCAATCATTCCATAAAGGATTCCACTCAAGACTCACCACATTTGAGAAAGGATAAAGAGAACTCAAGATATTAAGAGAAAGAGAAAGCTTAAGCTTCTTTGTATTATCATTTAACAACCCTTTCTCACTTCCTAAGGCCTCCCTTATATAGGAGAGCCCTATACAAGCTAAAGAAAGCAGCAAACCAGCCTTCAAACGACCATAAAGCAAGGGGGGACCAAAAAGCAACAAACAAAAGCTGAAAAGTGCTTTTTACTTTTTGTCAGTACTTTTCGGTTTACATAGGTCAACTTTAAACAGATATATCTCCTAGGTTGCTTGGATAAATCTGCTGAAATAGACCTTCCTAGAAAGCGTAGGAAGTAAGCTTTCAAGTGGTTCAAGTTTCCGGCAATTTGGAGCTACCATTTCTGAGATATGGGGCAAAATGTACAGCATATGCAGGCTGGGGCACATTCCGCTGCATGTGGAAAAAAGCTCCACTTGATCTATGACCTATTGCCTTAGCCTAGAACTCTTTTTATTCCCTTTTAGCTGACATAAGAAATTTCCCAAAAAGTGGGTTTGCAGCATTTTAAACCCATTCTAAGCTTGCATAAATAAGCTCACAAAACCGGGTTAAAATCGGGCTAATTTGTCGTTAGCATACAACTTGCTGTTTTAGGGCTTCTTTATTATCTCTGAGGGTTTGACTTCATTTTCATGGACTAAAGTAAAAGAAATAGAAAATGCTTTGTTTACCACGTAATCTGAATATGACATCCTATTTTTTCTCTTGCTACTGTTGGTTGTGCCTTCTTAAAACCTTCAGATTGATCACTTACAGTTACCCAACGGTAATGTCCCATTTTGGAGTCATTTGATCTATTCACATAACCATCATTGGATTTGTGGCTTGAAAGAACTTATCTTGCTTAGTTGTACATGAGTGTTAACCTATTTTAGGTTGGTTATTGACACAAACACATTTTTACCTGATCAGAACCTTAGGTCAAATATCTCATTCGGCGGCTTCTATGCGCCCTCCCTTTCCTCTTTGGGGATGCTCTTCTGAGGCACCTTGGTCTGTATACGTGAATACAAAAGTAAGGATTATTATAAATCATCTCTACGATCTAACAAGGAATGATGCAAAATTATCTAATGCATATTATGAGTTCATTACATTATTTCAGTAACTATGTTTGTCTTGCAATTTGAAGAAAGCCTTGCCTCTTGAGTTTGAACTATTTTGCATATCTATGTTTTATATTTGGTGATGCGATGCGCAAGCGGCAGTACTTAAAGTGTAATACTAACTAGCTTTCTAAATAATGTAGATAGAGATAAAAATGGTGACATATTGGTTGTTACAGCGAATATTACTGTAGTGATGTGTCTTGGATGCTATTTGGGTTTCTTCGTGTGTTGAAAGTTTGAAGATTGGTTAGAAATTAGGCTGCAATTATCATATTGAACTATACAATTAGTAAAAGGAAGCAGGATAGAGAACAGGAAGAAAGGATGTACATGTTGAGTTTTGACCTTTTAATTTTATGTTTACAAAATTAGGGAGTAGCCAACCCCCTGATGTTAAATACCAAATTGGCAGATGCATTATGCATTTAATTTGAGTTCCTAATTAGTTTTCAAGCATGAAAAATTAGCATTCTTTTTTTCAGGTTTGAAATCTATAAATGTTTTAGGGTATAGTTTTTTTTTAATTACTTTTTTGGATTTAAATATGGCCAAATTCCACCTTAATTGTTCATGTGATTCGCACTCTGCTTTTATGTTGTCTCCTTTTCTTGGTTGCCTTTATAGTTGTTTATAATTGATATGTTGTTTATAACACATTCTCCCACCATTTTTAGTGCTACTTCTTTTCCAGCATCTCAGCTACAAAAGCTCATGAGTTCTACTGTGGTGTCATTTGATAAGGTTAATTTGTAACTTCCCTAAGCAATTTCTTTTCCCTTTAATTCATGGTAGCTATTTATGCTATGTGATTTAATGGATCAATTTTGATATTGATTTGATTTGCAAGCATTAGTTTGAATTTGAGGGTTACAGTTTGGTGGTTGTAGTTTAAGTCATGATTTTGATTTTATTAATAAAATGAAAGTATAATTTAACGGTTACAACTTAGTGGTTCTTATGCTTTGCTCTCTGCTTTTATTGTGTATAAATCAAGGTTCAGGTCTATAGATCTAGGCCCAAATTAATTAGCTAATTACTTGTGTTTCTTTGCATTGTCATGCACCTAGAAAGGAAAAGAAGGGGGGGGGGGGGGGACAACACCCCTTTAATTTTATAAGAGGGTCTCATAAGATCTTATGAGGGACTGTATACGAAGGGATTGGGCTATATGTAGGACTGGAATCCCTCTCTCTTCACAGTTAATTTGACAGAAACTTATGTTCAAATATGTGAAATGTACTACGTAAGATATTGATATGCCCATCTTTAATCATATATTCGAATCTAGTACCCAAATTTTGGTTCTGATTTTTAGTTACCCAATAACCTGATTTTTAAAACTCTTTTTATTTTGGCTAATAATTTTATTGTAATCATGCCTAATCCTATCTATGTTGTACACTGTGTACAACCTACCACTCAATATTCTCACAACATATCACGCAATACTATTCACATTTCAAATTTCAGTGACTTTACATCTATAGAAGGTATGAGCTCACTTTATGCCCTTATTGATATGCTTACAAGTCAGAACCCAAACACAAAGCAGTAATTGGTGGCATGTCTCTTGGCAAAATATTAAATTGCAAAGTACAAGTCGCCTATACATCCAAGCAATATAACAAAGCTAAAGTATTTGTCAGTGGAGATTTGTTATGTTTTAATGAAAATGTTAAGTTTTTATCAGTGGAGATTTGTTATTTATGCAATCATGTTTATGTATTTGTACAGTTCAACTCCTTCTGTCCCCATTGTTAGTGCTGCTTCCTTTCCAACATCTCAGTAACAAAAGCTTATGATATCTTCTGCTCGTGGTGTCATATGCTAAGGTTAATTTTGAACATTGTCAAGTTATTTCTTTTCCTTTAACTCATAGTAGTTATGTATGATATGAGATTTCAATGGTTCAATTGTGATATTCAATTGATTTGCAAGCGTTAGTTTGAATGTGAGGGTTACAATTTAGGGTTATAGTTTGAGTCATGATTATGATTTTATTAATAAATTTACACGATAGTGTTATACCCCCCTTTCCATGCACACAAAAAACACAATGTTTTTCTTATGGGTTGTAGTTAGTCTCAACCCCAAAAGTCTTTTGTTTTCTATTCTGGGTGGTTGTTTGTAGATCCCTTATTCAATATGTTAACGTAGTTATTCTCATGCTATACTTTTCTCTTTTATACTATCTTCTCTTCCTGGTGGCTTTCTGTGTTAACACAAATGGGTTGTTTATAATTGATTGTACTCCTCTACTATTGTTATGTCGCCAAGGATTAGTGAAGTCTATGTTTATCTGCATTCAAATATACTTCAACCCCGCCCCCCCCCCCCCAAATTACTAAATGTTTCTATGTTATGCTACCCTTATTGTTGTTATTGGGCTATTTTTGTCCTATTAGTTTCTTGGTGCTCGCATGTTTAGCTAACTCTGTTCGGTTCTATGGATTAATCATATCATTGTGGTACTTTAATATTATCTCATAGAACAGATAAAAAATATCATTTTTTATCATGTAAGTGGGCCATATAGGCCAATCTGTGTCTTTCCTATTTTAGATATGTGTTAGATACTTGTATGGACTTCATTGTTATATGTCTTCAGTTTTGAGTCATAGGATTAATCTTTCTATGTTTTTCTAACTATTTATATTCTTGTCAGTACAGAAACTAGCACTAGGTAAAAGTTAGATGAACTTAAGCAAGGATGCCCATCTTAGTGATGAATATGAAGTAGGTGTAGATAAGTTTATCAAATATGCCTTCAGGAGGACGGGCGAAAATGATGAAATCAAGTGCGCTTGCGTACGGTGCTGTAATTTATCCTTTCAAAGTGAAAGGGTGGCTGGAGATCACCTAAGAGCATATGGGATTGTAGAAGGGTACAATTTTTGGTATCATCACGGAGAAAGAGTAGGTGAAGTTCAATCGGACATTGAGTCTGAGGGGCCAAATGAAGAGTCCAATGATGGTGATGAATTTGTGGATGATGGCATGCAAAGTGATGATGAGATATTAGAATTAATAACAGAGTGTTTTGCGAACGCTTTTGAAGGAGGCAATGCGAATACGAGTTCTTTTGACCATCTTGAAGAACCAAATGATAGTGCAAACAAATTTTACACACTATTCAAGGACTTGGAGCAACCATTATATGAAGGCTCTAAGTGCTTAAAACTGTCGGCTGTTATGAAGTTGTTGCATATCAAAACCCTTCGAAGATGGAGTAATGATTCTTTTAATATGCTGTTGTAATTCGTAAAGGATGAACTATTTCTATCTGGTTAACTAGTGCCGAAATCTCATATTGTATGATAAGAAAATTGAAGCTTGTGTTAATCATTGCATGCTCTTTTGGAAAGAAAATGAAGAACTAGATAAGTGTAAGGTTTGTGATGCTTTTAGATGGAAGCTTGATAAGCGTAATGGTGAACCCATGACAAAATCCAATTGAAAGAGAATTCCATGAAAGGTACTACGCTACTTCCTACTTAAGCCAAGGCTTCAGCATTTGTTTATGTCATCAAAAACAGCAACCGACATGACGTAAAATAATGATAAGCAGAATAAGGATGGGGTTATAAGGCATCCAGCTAACTCTAAGGCTTGGAAGTATTTTGATGAACTTAATGGAAAATTTTCTTCGGATCCTCGTAATGTTTGCCTTGGCGTTGTATCTGATGGCTTCAAGCCCTTCACTAATATGTGTACTCCTTATAGCATTCGGTCTGTGATGCTAGTCCCATATAACTTGCCTCCTTGGTTATGTATGAAACAAAAGAACATATTATTGTCAATAATAATTCCAGGACTAGATAGTCCTGGTGATGCTATTGATATTTTTCTACAGCCATTCATGGAGGAGTTGAAAGGGTTATAGGAAGTTGGGGTTGAAACATATGATGCTTCTAAACACCAAAACTTTACTTTGTATGCATCTCTTCTTTGGACTATTAATGATTTTCCAGCATATGGGGCGTTATCTGGATGGAGTACAAACGGCAAACTTGCTTGTCCTTCTTGCCATAGAGAAACACCATCAATTAGGCTACAACATTGTTGCAAGCAAGTTTATATGGGTGATCGGCGCTTTTTATCGATTCACCATCCATTCAGAAGGAACAAAGACATATTTGGACATAGAGAGAAAGGAACTCCATCGAAACCATTATTTGGTGATGATGTTCTTGTTGAAGTCTAAGACCTTGAAAATATTCCTTTGACTAAGGCCACTTAGAAGAAGGTGAAGATATCTCACCATCTTGGGGGAGATAATTGGAACAAAAGGAGTGTTTTTTTTTTAGTTGCCTTATTGGAAGTCTTTGTTGTTAAGGCATAATCTTGATGTTGTGCATATTGAGAAAAATTTGTGTGATATTATCCTTGGAACAGTCATGAATACGAAAGGGAAGACAAAGGACACTACAAGAGCTCGCCTTGATTTACAAGCTATGCAAATTAGGCCAGAACTCCATCCTATCCAAAGAGGCAATAAACTAGAGCTACCTCTGGCATCTTACTCATTATCTCGAAATCAGATTGAAGTCTTGTATAAACTTCTAAAGGACTTAATGGTTCCAAATGGGTTCTTATCTAACATTTATAATTGAGTGAACCTAAAGGAGTGTAAAATCTTGGGTCTTAAGAGTCATGATTGCCATGTTCTTTTACAACGCCTTCTTCCACTGGAATTTCGTGGCCTTCTTCCTAAAGACATATGCGAGCCACTCATTAGGTTGTCAAAGTTTTTCAATTTGATATATACAAAATCTTTGAAAGTAGAGGACTTGGAGCAAATAAAAAAGTAAATTCCTCTAGCACTTTCTAAGTTAGAAAGGTGTCTTACTCAGTCCTGCTTTGATATGATGTTGCATTTACCCATTCATTTAGTTGATGAGGCTTCAATTTGTGGGCCTATTTGTTTTCAATCGATCTAGTTGGGAGAGAGATGACTACATAAATTGAATTCATGTGTTTGTAACAATGCTGGACCAGAAGCTTCAATCGCAAAGGGTTACATTGCTGAACATTGCATGACTCCATGCTTAAGGTATTTGCACAAGATTGGGACGAAATTTAATCGCCTTGATCGAAATGATGAGGGGGATGTTGGACCTAAGAAAAAGCTTTCAATTTTGTCTCATACGGGAAGGCCTTTAGGAGCGGGTAAAGTGTGTAATTTCGACACTTGTGACAAGGAGCGAGCTCATTTGTATGTATTGAAAAATTGCAAGGAAGTCTCACCTTTTTCCAGGTAAATGTGAAACTTTATGTCATAATAGTTTGTTTTTAATATTCCATCCTATTTGACATGATTCTGATTAATAGATTTATTTTTTTCGTTGTTGGTATGAAGTGAACATTCTGAGGTGTTAGCACATAGTGGATTGGTATTGACAATAGAAGAGGAAGATAAGCACTTTGTCCAATGGTTTAAAGAGAAGGTAAATGTGTTTGCTTACTTGGTTTTCTTTATCTTAAAAGTTTACTTAGATGTATGATGGATGTTATCACTGACAGCTTAAATTTATATTGTGCTTTGTAGGTGGCGCAATTACACAAAGATAGAAATTGTCCAATAGGAGATGAGCTATTATCACCGTGTGCCCTGTTCGTGTACGTTCTTGGAATGATATTGATGAGAGTGCAAAAGAACACATGTGGGTTGCGGTTAAGGTAATTGCATATGCTCACGAACTAATGCCCTCAATCATATCATTTTTTGGATTTAATGTTTGGTATTGCCTTCACCATATGAACCACAATCTCTTTATAAGGTAATTGCATATGCTCACGAGCCAGTGCCCTCATACATATTCCTGACTTGTTTTGTCTTTGTTTTAATATATAGGATAAATCAAAGGGTAAAGACTTTGAACTTGATCGTGAGGCTACCCTTTGCTATATGAAGAGATTGTGGCATTATTAGAGGGGAAACAGTGTCCAACATTATATAAAGTTTGCAAGAAGTTATGAAAAAGCATTAGAAAAGGTTCCTAGAAATATGTTGCGAGAGAATTGGAAATGGTTGCTTAATGAACATTTTTTCAATGAACACTTTCTAGCAAGTGGGCTGTAATTTGTGTCGCCTTTTTGGAAATTTTTGGTAATTTGATTTCTAGTTCGTTTCACTAGTAAGTTGGTTTCTAATTCATATTACAAACTATTTATTATATGATTGATATCCTCCTGCAGAAGATACGTCATCGAAACTATGAAAATATAGTCAATTTGATGATGCTTCATCATACCAGCAGCACACCCTTCAGACAAATAATTTATGAAAAATTGGTAAATACATCATCTACTAAGGTTTATTCTCTTTTATGTTATGCAATGTACTGAAGTCTTGTGTTTTTAGGGTGGTAAATAAGGGAAGACGCCAACTGTTGCTGAGCTATTCAAACAAACTCGACAGCTAAAGTCAGGAGCGTTGGATGAGGAATCTGCTAACAAGTTTGTATGATGGGATACTACTTCTCTGAGACCTTGTATTCTATCTTTTTATCCACCTACCGAGTGTGACTGGATCCTTGTGTAAGAGGTCTTTTTGTCCACTTCTTTGAGAAACTTATGCTACTGTGCAATACACATGCATTTTTCGAATGTGAACATTTCACTAGTTCTATTTTTCTATGTTAAAATTTTGAGCGCTACTAACTGCCATGTTTCCCCTGGCTTGCTGTGGAATTCAATATTTCTTCATTGTTAGATGAGAGAAACCTTCCCTCAAAGCCTCCCAAAACACAATCTAGCTTTGGCAACCTATGTAAACCACATGTGGGCAATGGTTGTGGCTATATATCATAACCAGATCATGACTACACAAGTCTTTGTGATCATGTGGCATGTCTTCAAGATAAGTTATTCTCACTTATTTTTCAATCTTTTTGTATGTTATCTACAGGAGGAGATCATCAAAAGATCAAAAGATAACGCTCACTTTTCGCCATTTGAATTGGTTGAAGAATGCTTCGAGGCACAAGACTGTGATCATATCGCATGCTTTGGATATGGAATGAAGGCAAAGGATGTAAGGGGGCCACTCCTAAGTTGAGCAGCACTTCAAGCTATCCTTCGGGAGACGGAGAAATAGAATATTGCATTACATAAGCATATGGATGACATGGAAAATGCCCACAAAATAATATGCATAAACTAGAGGATCAAGTGAGAATGCTAGCTAACTTGGTTATGGGTAACCAGCAGACTTCTGGTGCTAACACTGACTCTGATCAAGATGATGTTTAGGTAGGTATTGACTCTTCCAAACATTCTTCCCTTCTCTCTCACTGTCTCTTTTTTTGTGGTTGGGCTTTTAACTTTTACTAATGATTATTTCCTTTTTTGGCTATTGATTTTTGTAGGTTTTTGCTATGCTAATCTAATGTATGGGTGAGAAAGTTGGAGCTTTTGGGAAATTTTTGGTACAAAGTAAGTCTTCTACTTATCACTTTATTTGTGATTGTGGAGCAACTCATTTTTGATTAGATCATTTGCGATTGTGGTGCATTTTGTAGTTGGGTGCTTGTGCTGGTTTGATATCATGACATGCATCCTTGTGCGGATAGGATGCTGGGAGCTTTGAGGCCCAACCTCTAGCATAAGTGAAAGACGTAATTCATGATTTGTCTTGTACTAGGAGTTGTTATTGGGAGTTGTTTTTGTTGGCAGTTGTTGTTCTTGTTATGTAACTAGGAGATAGTTTGTAACATGAACTTGCAAAGTCATGTGGAATAAGCCTTACCTTTCCATACATGCTCTATGGCTATAGAAAGCCCAATTGTCTTTTAAACTGTTTCAGAGGTCTGTATATTTCTTCTGTTCTAGCAAAATAGGCCTGCAATGCTGAGTGCTCTTATTTAAGCATGTAGAACACCTATGAGGAGTGGGCAAACTTGACTCTAGAGGAACAAAATAGAGATTCTGTGTTAACTAGATGATCACCAAATAAAGTAACTTGTAGGAGCCACAATAAAGAAAACAAGTAGAAGTCAGTGTCTTTTATTTCTTTCATTGTTTTTTTGCTTCGCCACGCATGTAGAACACCTATGAGGAGTGGGGGCATATGAGAATTAAAATAGTATGTATGTATTTTCTATCTAGGTAAAAAAGATTGGATTGCTTTCGTAACTATTTGTTTGCCTTTAAACCAGTACAAGTCTAATGCTTATTAACCTGTGATATCATGTGGCATAGCACTACTTTTTGCCTCTAAATTTCTATCTCATCAATAAGCAATATCATGTGATGCCTGCTTGCTTTTCAAAAGACATTAGTATGCTAAATCTGATCTTCTTGAGGGCTAAAAGCAGAAAGAAAAAGGCATAGGTAATTCCATCATTTTCAGACAAGAAGATTTCTTTCTTTCATAGTTTTTAAGTTCCTTTCTTTATATACACGGCAAAGAATAAGAGATCACCAAGTATGGTGTGGGAAGTTTGGAAAAAACAGAGTTAGCTATATGGTAAAGATTGTCAATCATCTTCATTCCTGCGTAAGCATCAGAGCTTTTTTTTCTGGCTGGATAGCTTATCAACCTACCTTTTCTTTCCCCTGCAACAAGCAAAAAAATAACATTTTATCCACCTTATACAACTTTTAAAACTTTACTTGATTAATGGAAATTGGTTAGACTCCATGCTCAACATATGTACTTGTGATTAAGACATGGGTCTTACATATAATCTTCCAACATGAATTGTCCACATTTAATCTTAAAGATCAAATTTTTTTTCGCTCACTCACGAATTCATCGTTGTGTTACTGTGTTAGATTGGATTGCTTTCATCACTATTTGTTAGCCTTTAATGCTCTGTATTCTGTACTACACGAGCACCATGTGTAAACAACTAAATTTTACATTGTACTTTCACAGGTGTATATGGATATTTTCAAGGTGCACATAGATTTTTGGAATTGAAGATGGACAAATTTTGATATTCAACATGAAGATGGGCATATTTTGGTATCCAATAGGAAGACAAATACATTTTGAAGATGGACATATTTTGGTGCACTAGATTATTGTAGTTACATGTTTCATTTCTTAGACTATTATTAAGTTGCTATGGCAATTATTATATATGTATTCCAAACGTTAAATAGATTTGTAGTGTATTGCACCTATGTTTTTTGCATGTCTCTTTACGAAGATGACTACACATATGCTTAGTTTTGAATGCAGGGTTGGTGATTGCCCTTACTTTGAGTTCATTCTATCGTTGATCCAAAAATTTATGTGAATATATATGTAGATGATTTACTTGTGAAAAGTACTACATGGTTGCAATTGAAGACACATTGAAACTATTTCTATTAGCAAGGAATCTAGCTGTAACTAGTCATAACTGGCTAAAATATGGTTGTAGATTGTCAAAATAAAGCCAACAAGCTGCGCATCATGTTGTAAAAGCTCAGTAGTTATAACAAGAAGAGTACCTTGTCTTAAAAGATACTATACACTTACGACGAGAGCTATGGTTGTGACTGATCAAGACAGCTACCACAAGAGGCAAAACTAGTCAGAATTGTCTTCCCAATTACGACTAGTATGTAACAACAAAACAATTACGACGTCGTGCACAATTGGTTGTAGATGTCACAACAATTACAATGAGAATCCTAGCTTGTTGTAAATGACAACAAATGAAACCATGAGATGTGCGTCTCTTCATTAGTGAACTTATAATAATGGCGAAAAAGGAATCTAGTTGTAAACGGAAAAATATACGACAACTATTTCATACCAGTTGTTGTTAAGTCCTAAACATTTGTGACCAGCTCTTTTGCGATGAGTTACAACCATGTGGAATACTCATCGTAAAAGCCCTTTAGAACGAGTTCATTAACCTTTTACAACTACAACTCTCGATGTAAAACACACTGTTTCTTGTAGTGAATCGCTCATTTTTATTTAGTTGTAATCGTTCTTGATTAGGATTGGTTGAATTCTATCTTGTGTGTGAAATCGTTATGATTGAATTTGGGTCAAACTCATTTGCTAATTCTAAATAATTAAGTGAAGGACTGAAAGGTGAAACTTCCTACTTGATCGACAAGATAGAACTTGACTTATCAATACTTGAAAGAGATTCACTTGTTAAGAGGACCTTTAGCCATCAAAAATACATGAATTAGACTAAACAAGGACATTTGAAAGAATAATAATTGGTTAGTTTAGGCACTTCAGTTTATTTTGAAAGGAGATTGAATTCTACATGCGATTGCACCCCTTTCAATCACCCATTATAGGTCAAGTACATGATATATTTCATTGATCCACATCTTTACGAGGCGAAAAAAAAATCCCTAGATGTTTTAAATTGATTGAATTTTCCGATTAGGTTATTGTGTCATTCAAACTCTCTATTGAAATTTGCTTGCTTAGCATTTTTATACGACAAAACTCAATAGATTACAATTGGTCTCCGTGAGAACGATATCTTTACTAAACTACAACACCCGTGCACTTACGGGTTTAGGTCACTTCTTTCTTGAGTTTTTGCTGCAATGACTTTCTCAATTTATCCACATCTTTAACAAAATCTGAAGCATAGGGAAAACGTCTAAGAAACCTATCTAATTGCTTTTTATCTTCAATATTTTTAGGAAAAGTTTTTATTTTTTCCAGAATATATTTTTGTAAAATGATTTGTCCAACGTTTATTTCAGGCCTAAAAAGTCGATTTATTGTTCACGATAAATTCATTTCTTCTTACCAGGAATAATGTCATGATCAATGCATCTTTGGTTGGCAACTAGAACATCATCTTTATGCTTTTCTATCGCCTTGAATAAGATAGGGATATCATCAATGTAAAATAAACAGCAGTGATTAAGATCTTTGAAGATGTTATCCATTCTTCTTTTGAATACTTGAGGTGCATTTTTTAAACCAAATGACATTATTATCCACTCATAATGTCCTCGAGAGGCATTAAACGAAGTTAAAGGAATGCTTTCTGTATCCATTTTTCTGTGCCAGTATCCGCTTTTGCTATACATTTTCAGGAACGAAGAGACTCCTTGAATTCTATTAAAAAGAACCATGGGAATATAATAACAATCAAAGACAGTATTATCATTAAACTTTTTGTAATTTATTACAATTCTTGTTTTTCCTCTTTTTTCTTCAACATGATTTTGACACGTCCGCAAACGTATGGGTGTCGTAGCACAGATTAAAAGATCATCCTCACGGACCAAAATAACCTATCGAGTCATTTCTATCAGAAAATGCTAAGCAGTTACTCAATCGAGGATTTTCATTTGACAACTTTTTATTAACTGATTTTAAATTCAATTAAGGAAAAGTACCTAGAGATTTATTCAGTTAAGAATGGTGTTGGATCAATATGATTAACATGTCCTTTTCTCCAATTGGATAATTTCGAGGAATTGTAACCGATATAGAATTTAGTCTAGTCTTTCAAAATTGACCAAACTGCCTAAACTAAACCAAAGTCATTCTTTCAAACTAATTTGTATTAATCTAAGTTCAATATTTTTGGTTACTCTCTCACCCTCCAAACATGCAAATCTCTCTTTTGAGTCATCACTATATTAGGTCTTATCAAACAGTCTAACCATCAAATTTCACCTTTTAGTTCTTCATTCAATTGTCTTAAGGGTGCAATCAAATTTGGCCAAGCCTACTCACAACATGATAATCACTTCATAAAACGAAATCAAACAACTAATGAAAATAGAGCGCAATTTTATTGAATATAAAATGATCCAACTACACTTTAATTAACAAACAAATCACTGGAAAAGATAAACTACTCACTCACGATTAAAAATTAAACAACAAACCAAGCGATTCAGCGAGATCTAAGAGGGAAGGGCTTGACAATGGCAGCCTTCAACAAAGTTTTCAAACAGGCAACAAAATTTTGGAGAACAGAAAGGACTATCTATATGGGGATCCTCCTTTTGCTGCTGCTGAGGGACGAGTTTTTAAGCAAGAACGCGAGCCTTTTCAGCCACACAGCCAAAGGGAGACGAAGAGGCCACAGTTACCAGCTTACCACGGTCCGTGGCGAACACTACGGTCTGACTGGGGCTTGGCTAGAACCAAATTCTCTGCTCTTCTCGTGCTCCACGGACATGGCATCTCAGGGGCATCTATGGGAGGTCAATATACACTTAAGTGAGGGTAAAATGCTGGGTCAAAATGGTCCAAATTCCAACAAATATCATCAAAAAACATGCCCAAGCATAAAACGACAATAGGACTACAAATGGTAACTTAAAGCACACAATTCTCCTAAAAATGCATAAAAATAACGCTAAAATGATATATACGTTAAACACTTATCAAACTCTCCCATGCTGGAACTGCTGCTTGTCCTTAAGCAACACTAAGACCACAAATTATTGTAAACCTCCTTAGGATACACATTGGTAGCATTGCAATGGGAAAGTCGATCCAAAGGTAGCCCAAAAAGGTGGAAAAATCATTTATCTAATAGACTAGGGAATGAAATTTTCGAAAACCACTTGATACACCACAATGTCAAATTTGAATCAACCCCCAAATCATCGAATACAATCATTTAACAATGAAACAAATGGAGCTAGCTATGCCGGTAGAACCTCACTATAGTTATGTGGCACTCATCACTCATGTGTTTGAAAATGTGTAGAGGTTACCTTAATTCTCATTCCATAGACTCAAATCTACCACAAGCTTGACAAGACTCTCTAATTCGTCATCAATAAAATGCAAACATACTAGACAACCATGAGGACTTTCATAAGGTTGTAACGGGGTTATGGGTAAAGGTAAGCGGAGAACAAATGTTTTGGAAATGTGGAGCTAGAAGCCATACCTTAAGAGCTAAACATTTCCTATGCATCATACAACATCCTCCCAAGACGAATACAATTTATCGACAAAATACATCCCCAATTGAAGAGATAAACAGTTAAAAGTCATAAATATTTTTACAATCCCAACAAGGCTAACGCTCTTTTCATTATTCCCTTTTTTTGCTTTTTTGCTTTTTTGTTTTTTTCTTTTTTTTTATTTCCCTTTCTTTTTTTTGTTTTTCTTTTATAAAGAGTTAGCCAAGGGAAATCCATACAGAACTTTGAATTTCAACTCTTTGCTAAACTTTGCACAACAAGATAAGGGATTTCTTATAGCAAACAAGAACACACATCCTTTCATCAAACAACCAAATCCACTAAAAAGATCTCAATACACTTTACTAGTTCCGAATTAAGCTTGATGCACAAGAATGAAATGTTCCTTTAGTCCTGGCTTAAGGGTGACATAATCATTTGGCCATAGGCTATAGTAGGAGGTTCAAATCAATAAAAACATATATAAGCTCAAAGGGGCTACCAAAGGATACAATACGCAACAAAGGTGGCTATTCAATTGTTAGGTTTAACAAGTCAAAGAATGCCTCAATCATATTGCCTAAATGCATATGCAAATGTGATCTTGAATGAGAATCAAAGCAAGTTGTAGAGAAATGATATCAAGGAAGAGTCGCACATGAAAAAAACATGAGACTAAATTGATAAATCAATCTTTAAAAGCTCAAAGCCTCATGGGACATCGACCAAGGTCATAACTAGCTCATTAGTAAACACACGCCAAAATTCATGTCAAGAATCATGGGGTAATCAACTCGCACTCAGCATATGGCCAAAACATAAAGCTTATTTTCGAAAACTCATTCTCAAATATTTTTATACACAATTGTGCAAATCGAAGGATCAAACTAAACTGAAGAAGTCTACCTAGTCTACAATGATCATTGCAGGATTTTTTTTCTTTTCTTTTTCATTTTCTCATTTTTTTCTTTTTTGTGGGTTTTTTTTATGCATGCTCCTAATAACAATGTAAAGAAAAAATTGCAAAAACTATAAAAAGAAACTATAAAGAAACCTTAAATGCAATCTAGAATGCAAACAAACCTAAATATACTTCTAAAATGCTTCTAACCAAATAAGATTAAAACCTACAATGAAACTCCAAAAACTATCACAACTAATATATACAATACACAAGCACACCGAACTAAATCAAGCATCAGACACTATCAAATAAGGACTAACTCCTCTATGCTTGAACAACACATTGTCCTAAATGTGTGCACATAGTGGAAAAAGGGAAAGGGGAGTAGTAAAAAACAGTAAAGAAGGAGGAAGAGGAGGATGAGGGGGTTCACCATAAGAGATACGCCAATCCTGCCAGGTCTTTAAACAAGCCCTATAATCATGGAAATATTGAGTTTGGGTAGCAAGCATCCCATGGAGCTCGTCGTGGTGCTCTTGGACAAAGTCACGAAGAGCGACGTTCTCAGAAGCAACATATGCTCAAATGGATACTTGCACCTTCTGGATCGACCTAAGGGTGGCTTGGAGGTCAGCATAGTCAGTAGGGGAGTTGCGAGGAAGAACTAGGTCTGTCCTGACTAGAATAAGCGGGTGGATGGGGTACAGGATAAACAACCTCAGCATCACTAGGTATTCAATAAAGGCTAGTCGGGTGAAGTAAGGTAGTTCGCTCAACATTAGGAAGTGGCAGAAGCCGATCCCCAAGGTAAACCCACCATAAGTGTTCAACCTCTACTTTACAAAAGTTCATGATCTCGAAAGCAGCTTGATCAAGCCACTCGGACCCAAAAACTCCATCCTCAGGGTTGGGCTCAAAACCCCAAAATCTAGCAATAGTTGTGGGAATACCACAAATCACTATCCTACCCCTAGTGCTAATAGCACCACTATACAATTGCCTGGCCAAAAATGACCTGGGATCAAGAACCACCAAGCATACAAGATAAGAAATATAACTCGGATAATCTCGGGACATTCAGACTGTCATCCCATGCAAAGAAACAGCAAGCTATGATGTACTGAGCTACCAAAATGCAAGGGTTCCTAATATGTGTGCACTTAGATGAACTACCACTATATGTAACACTCCTCGAAAGCTTGCCCCAAAATGCATTTGGGTTGGATTCGCAATGGACTTTGTCGGTTTAGTGAATCCATACTAGGTGGAAAACCGAATATACTATTGAAGGTACCTAAGTTCAACTCATATAATTGTCTTTGCAAATAAAATGAAATGTACTCGACTGGACATTGAGGCCCTCTAGTAACCTCGACATGAAATGTACTAAGGAAATCTATGGTAAGGTCCCGGTATGTATGCTCCTTTAACTTTATGAAATGTGCTATACCACCCTGTGCATATAACCATCGAATATCATCTAACATTCCTAAATGTCCTAACAATTCCTCATCATGATAACGAGTTTCCACAATGATGCGTTCAATCAAACAAGAATATGTTGCAACATGATCGGGGTTGGTTAAACCAAGAGCATGAGGAATGTTACCTTGAGCTCGTGCATTGGTGGAAGTTCGAGAGGTTTGTTCAGGCCGGGAGGGTGCTTGGCTTGATGATCCTACCTCCATGATACTCCTTTGTCTCGTAGTGGGTGCCATGGGTGTGAAAACATAAGAAAAATTGAAACTAAAACCTAAAAAATAAAATTTGAGGAAGAAAAATGAAGAATTTAAGTGAAAATAAGAAGAATTAAAGAGGGAAGAAGATGATTATGGGGGATGGGTGAATATGAGATGAAGTTGAAGTGGAAATGGTGAAAAGAGGTGAAATTTGTTCGAGAAGGAGAAAGATTAAGGGAGGATGGTGGGTTTAGAAAGGGAAAGAAAGAGGTAGAGAGAAAGAGTCGAAGATGAAGATGAAGATGGGCGACAATGGGTCACCGCGGTCAAAACCCTTGACCGCGGCCCGTAGCAGCTCACCACAGACCCTGGGGTTCACCACCAGCAAATCGTGGTGTCTGTTGGAAACTAATTTTTTTTGGTTTTCCCGGCTTGGCACCCCCACGGTCGTATTGTTGGGCTGTAGACCATGGTACCAAACATTTTTTTTTTCCTCTTTTCTTTGTTTTTCTTTTTGTTCTTATCCTTCTCTCTATTTTTTTTGTCTCTTTTTTGTTTCTATTTTTTTCCCTTTTTTTATGAAAAACTACAAAAAATAATGAAAATCAAATCTAAGAAAAAAAGAAAAAGGGCTTGGGTTGCCTCTCAAGAAGCGCTCTTCTATGGTCAAGAGCTTGACCATACTTCTATGCTTGGTCTAGATCAGTGAGTGTATGGACAACAACTTTCTCAATAGGTTGCCCTACTAGATAAGGTTTTAATCGCTATCTGTTGACTATAAATGCACCGGTAGACTCACTCCACTCTTCAACTGCTCCACTAGGTTGAACTTTGGTGACTTGAAATGGTTCCAACCACCGAGGCTTCAGCTTGCCGAAAATGATCTCAATCTCGAGTTGAACAATAAGACCATGTCAACTTTTTTTAATCTCTTCTTCATGATGTGTTTACCAAGCCATTTCTTAGTTCGCTCTTTTTAGATGCGTGAACTCTCATAGGCCTCCAACCTTAGTTCATCTAGCTCTTTTAATCGCAAGAATCTCCATTCTCCAGCTACTATAAGATAAACATTTAGTGTCTTTATAGCCCAATATGCCTTATGTCCCATCTCTATTGGCAAGTGACAAGACTTCCCAAACACCAGTCAGTATGGAGTGGTGCCTAGAGGAGTGTTATAGATGGTGCGATAAGCTCAAAGAGCATGATCAAGCTTGAGAGACCAATTGTTGCGGGACGGATCCACCGTTTTCTCCAACATACTTTTCAACTCTCGGTTCGAGAGCTGCACTTGCCCAATTATTTGGGTATGGTAAGGCGTAGCAACCTTACGAAACACCCCATATTTTTCCAATAGTGACTCAAGAGCCTTATTGCAAAAGTGTATTCCATTGTCACTTAGAAGAGCTTTCGGCGTCTTAAGGAACTTGATGACAACCTTGGAATCATTTGTCAGGGTGGTGACAACTTCCACCCACTTAGAAACATAGTCAACCACTACAAGGATGTAACGGTTGTTGCAGGAAGGACGACAAGGACCCATGAAGTCAATCCACCATACATCAAACAACTCCACCTCAAGTATGCCATTCTGAGGCATCTTATGCCTCTTGGTAATGTTCCCTGTTCTATGACATCTATCACAAGTCATGACAAATTTTTGTGCATCCTTGAAAAGCGTGGCCCACTAAAACCCTACTTGGAGTGCTTTTGCAATCGTTTTATCCGGTCCAACGTGTCCACCATAATTTGAAGCATGACAATGGTGTAAGATACTACAGACTTCATCTTCCGCAAGCATCTTCTATGGATCCCATCTCCACATAGCTTGCAAAGAAAAGGCTCTTAATCCACATAGTATTTCGCAACAGAAAGGTATTTCTTCCTTTGTTGGTAGGACAATCCTGAAGGTAGCAATCCGCACACTTTGCAGCTAACTAAATCAGCATACCATGGGGTAGCTTGGCAGGAAATGGTGAAGAGTTGCTCATCAAGGAAGGAGTCGTCAATGGGGAGCTCTTCACTAGGGAAAGCCTCCAGGCCAGGCAAGATAGATGATTAGAAACCACATTTGGTAAGCAAACCTTGTCTTTGATCTCCAAATCAAACTTTTGAAGAAGGGGGACCCATCAAATGAGTCAGGGTTTGGAGTCGGATTTCCTCATTAAGTGTTTGAAAGTGGCATGATCAGTAAAGACAATAACCTTGGAACTGATCAAGTAAGAGTGAAATTTTTTAAGGCAAAGACGATCGCTAAGAATTCCTTCTCCGTTGTGGCATAATTCACTCAAGCCCCATTAAGAGTGCGACTTACATAGTATATGGCCTATGGCTTATCATCCTTTCGTTGGCCAAGAATGGCGAATGCATAGTCACTTGCATCACACATCACTACAAATAGTAAATCGTAATCCAGAGCTTGTATTACTGGAGCCGTGTGTTTGAGCTAAAAATGTGCTATTTTTAAGGTACTTTTACAGCGGTTTTATGCTTGTTTTAACAATATTTTTAAGATTTTTAATTTATTTTATTTTATTTTGTAGATTTTTAATAAAGGTGAAAAAAGGGATGAAAATGGCGAAAAATACGAGAAAATTACGGGAATTCAAAAACCGGTCCAAAATTCCAAGAAAACCAACCCAAGCAGCAATTGAGAAAAAACCAAACTGGTCCAGCACAAACCCGGACCGGCCCGGTTCAAGTAAAACCGGTTCAGCGCACCGGTTCAGCTTTATAAGGCCCTCCCCTTCACACGCTCTCTCTCTCTCCCCTTCACCCTCGCGTCTACTTCTTCTTCGACCATCAAGCACCGAACCCAGAACCTTACCCTCGACCCTGCATCACCCCATCTCGC
>JACYFF010010365.1:47718996-47753813 GCA_017589665.1 Selenicereus undatus | reverse complement strand
AATGGAGTGAAAAATTAGTGTTTTGACGTCATTTAGAGGTAGAGGGCTTTGAAGTACATTTTATGTATATACAGGTTAATAATGAGTACATGGGTGATTTAGCAGATTAGGATTTGTGCATATGTTTCTCGAGTTTTGTACATATCAGTTTTGAAAAAAGCCAAAAATATTTTCTTTTATTTTTGGAATAATTTTGTGGGTATTTCACTTTGAAACCCTCACGAGACCTCACTCGTCCACTTGGGAGTCCAAGGGGTTTAGAGGGCTTGTTGCATACGCTAAATGCAACCGTGATTCCTACGACAGTGAGTTAGGATTTTCCTCTTTTATTTTCATTTTCTTTTAGTTAGCTTAGTTTATTTTACTCAAGGAAGAGCAAAATCTTGGTGTGGGAGTATTTGTTTGAGCTAAAAATGTGCTATTTTTAAGGTACTTTTACACCGGTTTTATGCTCGTTTTAATAATATTTTTAAGATTTTTAATTGATTTTATTTTATTTTGCAGATTTTTAAGAAAGGTGAAAAAAGGGCTGAAAATGGCGAAAAATACGAGAAAATGGGGAAAATGACGGGAATTCAAAAACCGATCCAAAATTCCAAGAAAACCAGCCCAAGCAGCAATTGAGAAAAAAACCAAACCGGTCCAGCATAAAACCGGACCGGCCCGGTTCAAGTAAAACCAGTTCAGCTTTATAAGCCCCTCCCCTTCACACGCTCTCTCCCTCCACTTCACCCTCGCGTCTGCTTCTTCTTCTTCTTCGACCCCCAGACACCGAACCCAGAACCTTACCCTCGACCCTGCATCACCCCATCTCGCTCATCTCCTCTCTCTCTCTCTTCCAGCACATCGTTCTCTCTCCCTTATCCCAAACCCATAAACCACTCCAGCCCCCAGAATCCTCAAACCCCCGAAATCCGCCCACAGTTTCCACCTCTGTCGACCCATCCCACCACCCTTCATTCACGCAGGAAACGCCACGACACCTGCATCGTCACCATCTTCATCTGCCGTCCACGATACCCACCCAAATCGACAGTCGAGAGGCGAAGCTGGTTCGGGTATTTAAGAGCTTGGAGGACGCCATTGAAGCCTCAGTAGAGGTTAGGTAATTTTAGGTAGAATTAGGAGTACGTTAGGTTTAATTTTGTTTAGGTTTCGTTTAAATTCGCTTTCCTTTTCATTTTCATATTTGAATTTCCGTTTTCATTTTCGATTTTTCCATATTAGGGTTTCGAATCTTAGTTTCATTACTCAGTTTTCGATTTAGGGTTTTGATTTATTAGTTGTTTCCAGCATTTAAATCCTTGTAATTAAGCTTGATTTGAGATTGTTGATCATAAATCGCGAAGTTAGGTTGCAATTCGTCCAATTTCATTCGATTTTTACCCTTCCCCTGTTCGAAATTCTATTCTTCCCCTCTCCCCTGTTTCTGGATGGTTCGAATGGTTGCGTTTGGATTCAGTGGGTTGCGTTCTGGGTTCACCGAAGATTGTTGCAGCTTTCGTGAGTTTTATTCTGCTTTCGTTGCTCTGATTCAATTCGTACCCCACCCCTCCTGTTTAGTCTTCTCCATCGGGTCAGTATGTCCCGTGTGTTCTGTTTGTTGGTTTCATCTAGTTGTTCTGTTTTGGGATTTCAACATGTTGCTCAATTAATTTTGCGTTGATTGAATCTTGGTATTGGTTTTGTCGATCTCTGCTATTGGCTTGGTTGAATGTTGCTATTGCCTGATTGTTTAGTAGTGTGTCTAGGTGGTGAAGTTTAATGCTTTGATTTTTGGTAGTGTTGAATAAAAGATTGCTTGATTTATGTTAATACAATGCTTAAGTTGAGTTCATTTAAGCCCATTAATTTGCATACGTGCCTTTGATTCAACTAAGAGTTTGGTTGTTCGTTTTAGGATGTTAGCTTGCTTTGAATAATTCCATTCAGTTCAGCGTTTCTAATTAGTTAATCCCGCTTTGTGATAATAAAATCTCACGTCTTCCCTGAGGACCGACCCTTAAGTACTATGACTGACAATCGAGTATTGGTGGTTTCTTTTCTTTAATTTAATTTTCCGCCTCCCTCAAAATCCCTCAACACCGTGATTAATGCCTCTTTTAACATGTGAAAAACACTTAAACATTCTTTCTTAAACTCAAAAGGCACATTCTTGACAAGCAACTGGGTGAGAGGTTTTGCAAAATTTGAAAAATCCTTTATGTACCGCCGGTAAAAACTAACATGTCCAAGAAAACTCCTCACACACCTCACAAAAGTTGGTGGTGATAATTTTTCAATGACCTCCACCTTTGCTTTGTCAACTTCAATGCCTTTATTAGAAACAATATGACTGAGGACAACCCCCTCTTGCACCATAAAATGGCACTTCCCTCAATTGAAGAACAAATTCACACCTTCACATCATTGCAAGACCTTGGACAAGTTATGCAAGCAATGGTCACAGGTTGGACCATACACAAAAAAATCATCCATAAGGACTTCCATTACGTCCTCAATAAAATCAAAGAAAATAGCCATTATACAACGTTAAAATGTAGCAAGGGAATTGCATAACCCAAATGGCATCCTACTATAAGCATATGTACTACAAAGACAACTAAAAGTAGTCTTTTCTTAGTCATTAGGAAGGATAGAGATTTGAAAGAAACCCAAATATCCATCGAAGTGGCAAAAATATGAGTTCTTAGCTAACCTTTGAAGCATTTTATCAATGAAGGGAAGGGCAAGTGATCTTTATAGGTGGTTTTATTCAATTTTTGATAATCAATGCACATACGACATCCCATGATAGTCCTAGTGGGAATTAGCTCATTGTTCTTATTTTTGACAACAGTCATCCCTTCTTTCTTAGGTACAACATGGATTGGGCTTACCCATGTACATTCGGAGATAGGGTAGATAATGCTAGCCTTAAGCAGTTTCAAAATTTCCTTTTTTACCATCTCTTTCATGCTAGGGTTCAACCTTCTTTGGTGTTCAATTAAGGGCTTATGGTCATCTTCCATTAAGATTCGATGCATACACATAGAATGATGAATTCCTTTTAAGTCATCAAGGGTGTATCCTACGGCTTTCGATGCTCTGTAAGTACTCTAAGAAAAGAGTCAATTTGAGATGCATTCAAACTTGCACATACAATCACAGGATATGTAGAGTTAGGTCCAACAAATTCATACCTTAAGGATGAAGGGAGAGGTTTTAGTTCTACCTCGGAAGCTTTCGCCTTATCAGACGAGGGTTTATTTTCATTCTTTAGTGGTTCCACCTTAGTAAGGAAAGGTGGAATTGGTGGAGAGGCTTCCAGAAGTTAAGGACGCATGGCTACTTCGAGATTTTGCATCCTTAGTAGTGCTATCATTCAACATCAAGTGCTCAAGAGGATCATTAGAATCAAGGTTAGACATGATTTCCTGTATCAAACCAGCAACCACATCAATATTATTGCACTCATCAGAAGAGGAAGGGAATTTAGCGGCTTTAAAGATGTTAAACTCCACATGATCATCCCCCACATCAAATGGTACCTTACCGTTTTTCACACCAATACGACACCCAGTGGTGGCCCAGAATGGCATCCCAAGAATGATGGGCGTACGCATATCCTCTTTCACTTCTAAAACCACAAGGTCCATCGGAACATAAAAATTTCCTACTTTTATTAGAACTTCCTTTAAAATACCCACAAGGTATTTCACAAAACGGTCCGCTAATTGCAAGGAGATAGTTGTTAGTCTCATCTCTCCTAGGTCTAATTTTTCACATATAGAAAGGCGCATCAAACTTACACTTGACTTTAAATCACACAAAGCACGATCTATAGACACATTCCCTATCTGGCAAGGAATTAAAAAACTATCGGGATCCTTCAGCTTAGCAGGAAGCTTGTTTTGGAGCGGTGCACTGCACTCTTCAGTCAAGGCTACAGTCTCATTCTCTTCTACCTTTCCTTTTTAAGACAACATTTCTTTAAAAAATTTTGCATATGAAAGCATTTGAGTCAAAGCTTCAGTAAATCGAATGTTTATGTAGAGCTTCTTACGGGCTTCTAAAAGCTTACCAAATTGCAAATCAAGTTTTACCTTAGCCATCCTTTGAGGAAATGGTAAAGGTGGTGTGTAGCGTTTTGGGGAAGTGATCTTAGGGTCCTTAGGAACCTCATCAGATTTATGCACAACATCGTCAATCACCCCCTTAAGGGTGTAGACACCTCTTCTCAACATTCTCAACATGTTCATTCTTGTCATGTAAAGACCGATCATTAGTAACCCCCCTAGGTCCCTCTAGTTGTTTCCCTCCTCTAAAAATCATAGCAATGTGTTGCTCCCTAGGGTTAGGGTCAGGGTTGCTAGGAAGTCTCTCTGGGGGTGTAGATGTGAGTTGTAAGCACATCAACCTTAGAGACTAATTGCTTAACATACTTATCCTGCTTTTGTTGTGCCATAAGCATACTTTCCATCACAGCTTCTAAATTGGACTTTTGGGATACTTGTCGACGAAAAGGAGGTCTTTGAAAACCAGGGGCTGGCCTAGCATTCATTGGGGGCATATTCAAAGGGTTTAGATTGGACCTATATGAGAAATTCGGATAACTCTTCCAACCCAGATTGTAGGTACTAGAGTAAGGGTTATTTGTGAGTCTCGGGTTGAATTTCTGGACATAATTGACTTCATTAGAGTTTCCCCAACTTGACAACTCAAAGTCACAGGTTCAATAGAACCATAAATTTCACAAGGAGGAGGGGCACTAGAATTCATAGCATTAACATTTATACGGTCCAACCTTTGAGTCATAGCATCAACTTTAGTAGAAAGTAAAGTAAGTGCATCAACCTCAACCCGTTTGGCTTGGCCTCGTTCGGTGGACCATTGAAAATTGTTGATTGCCATCTCTTCAATCAAATTATAAGCCTCGTCTTCGGTTTTATTCATCAAAGTTCCTTCTGCCGCGGCATCGATAGTGGACCTTACAGGTTGGGTCACCATTATAGAGAGATTGGACAATCATCCATCGTTGAAGACCATAATGAGGGCATAGCAAATCCTTAAACCGCTCCCAAGCCTCATAGAGTTTCTCATCATTCCTTTGAGTGAAGTTGGTGATTTGATTCCTCAAACTTGTTGTTCTGCTTGGTGGGAAGAATTTGGCTAGGAAAGCTCTAGTAAGCTCATCCCATGTGGTGATACATCCCAAAGGTAAAGAATACAACCATGCTCTTGCCTTATCCATAATTGAGAAGGGAAATAATCGCAGTCCGATGGCATTGATGGAGACTCCGTTAAGCTTCAATGTGTCGCACACCTCTAAAGGGTGTATGTTCGGGTTTTCTAAAGGGTTGCCTCCAAACTAGGATTGTTGCATCATGGAAATGAGAGTCGGCTTGAGCTTGAAATTATTTGTGTCAAAGTTAGGCCGAGTGATGCTTGAGGCAATTCCTTGGACTCTAGGGGTAACAAAGTCTCTAAGCATCCTTCTTTGGTCACCCCCTCCTCCCGCTATATTTGTTGAAGTTCTTCTTGCCTCTCATGTTTGTTCTTCAATCTTTTGCTTCTTCCTCCTTAAACAGAAAGTCCTCTCGATCTTGCCATCGGGTTTGTATAGAAATGGACTCTGCATAAATGGGGAAGATTCCTGCAAGAAAATCATCAACACTAACAACGCAATAAAACAATAAATGGGAAAGAAAACAAAAGAAAATAAAACACTTATTCAATTTCATAAGACTAACTCAACAGTTGACAAATTGGTCCCCGGCAACGAGGCCAAAAACGTAACACGTCCGCACGCGCACGGGTGTCATAGTATAGCTTAAAAGATCATCCTTAGGAACTAAAGTAATCTATCAAGTCCTTTCTACCAGAAAATGCTAAGCAGTTACTTAATCTAGGATTTTGATTTGACAACTTCTAATTAACTGATTCTAAATTCAATCAAGGAAGAATGCATAGGGATTTATTTAGTTAAGAAAGGTGTTGGATCAATACAATTAACATGTGATTTTCTCTAATCGGATAGTTTTGAGGAACTACAATTAATCTCGAATTTAGTCTATTCTTTCAAAATCCACTAAATTGCCTAAACTAAACCAAAGTCATTCTTTTAAACTAATTTGTCTTAATCTAAGTTCAATATTTTTTATTACTCTCTCATCCTCCCAGCATGCAAATCTCTCTTTAGAGGCATCGCTATATTAGGTCTTATGAAGCAGTCTAACAAGCGAATTTCACCTTTCAGTTCTTCATTCAATTGTCTCAAGAGCACAAGAAAATTTGGCCAACTCCACTCACAACATGATATTCACTTGATAAAACGAAATCAAACCAGTCACGAAAAGAAAGCACAATTCTATTGAATATAAAATTATCCGACTACACTTCCATTCACAAACAAATTCCTATACAAGATAAACTACTCACTTATGATTAAAAATTAAACAAATAACCAAATGATTCAGCGAGATATGAGAGCGAAGGGCTTCACAATTATAGCCTTCAACAAAGTCTTCAAACCCCCAATAAAATTGAGTTCCTCACTCAAGATTTCTCACTTGCACAAAAATCAAACTAAATTCCTAACTACAAAAGGTAAAACTTTGGAGAATAGAAATGACTATCTACATGGGGATCCTCCTTTTTCTGCTGCTGAAGGACGGGTTTTTAAGTAAGAATTCAAGCCTTTTCAGCCACACAGCCGAAGGGAGGCGAAGAGGCCACAGTTACCCGCTTACCACGGTCCGTGGTAGACACCATGGTCTGACCGTGGTCTTGGCTATAACCAAATTCTCTTCTATTCTCATGCTCCATGTGTGTAGCATCTTAGGGGCATCTATGGGGGGGTCAATATACACTCAAATGAGGGTCAAATGCTGGGTCAAAACGGTCCAAATTCCTACAAATATCCTCAAACAACCATACCCAAGCATAAAATGAGAATAGGAGTATAAATGGTAGCTTAAAGCACACAATTCTCCTGAAAATGCTGCAAAATAACCCTAAAATGATATACACATTAAGCACTTATCAGGTTTCTTACCATGAAAGTGGGCCTAGTGTGAGGAATCTTGCTATTTCTGATTAATCCTTTATCCAAAAGTGGTTTGATTAGTTTATCACATTCTTTGATATGCTAGTGTAAGCCCACCATTTGTTTGATTCAAATAATAGTGTCGGGATTTAACAAAGTAATTTTTGCAAAATGTCTTATCTTTATCCCAAAAATTTAGATGATTGTCAAAGTATAGTTCTTTGCATAATTGCTCTTGTTGTACAACAATCTGCTCTTTAATGGATAACTCAGGTAGTGAAATTGTTGGTGTTATCTCGCCATGTGCGGGTATTAGCTTCTCACCACATTTGCTGCGTGTGAACTCAATCTTTGATGAGTGTAAGCTTTATTTAACTTATCAATAGGGATTGAGTGACCATTTATTATAAATGGTAATTGGTTTTATGGTCTATGTGCATGGAGAATATGGTCCCTAAAAATTATTTCCAATAATCATATCATGAGAGGGTTGATCAGTATCCCATAGAACTGGTATAATACATTGGAGTCCTCCTATTTCTAATGGTAACTCTTCTAAGGCCTCCTTTGGATCGTTATGCTATTGTCAATTGTCCTTACTTGTTAAGGATTCCTAGGTTTCTTCTGGATAAATTTTAGAAAAAAGATCATTTTTCAAAATAGATAGAACACCCATTGTCTATATAGGCACACAATTCATATTTATTATATCCCTCCAAACATACATTTATTGGGATGTAGATGCTATTAGGATTTGTATTCTAACTTCATAGCATATCTTCATAGTCATATTTTTGACTAATTCATCCTCATAGATTGACTCACTAACAATTTTTTTTTGGTACTCAATGTCTTTTCTATTCAAACTCATACTTCAACCAACCACTATCTATGTTTTGCACTTGTGCTTCTCAATAATTGGGGTTTAATGGTCATTTTACTATTTTCATTTTTATACATTCTTCGCTATAATTTTTATAAGGTTGATAAAGTTAGATATCCATAACTTATCAATTTTTATCTCCTGTGGATTGGACTTTATCCTTTGAATTTTTTGCATTGGAGTAAGGTTCTCAAATTGCTTTGCCTGTATCATTGTTATCTTAGTCTTTGGGTTTATGGTATTATCTAATTGGTAGTTATTTTTCAAAATACCCTCAGTGGGTAACCTACTCTCTTCATGTCCATTCCAACTACTTTATCGTAACATCTAGGAAGTTCTTGGCAAATTCATCTTTTAAGCTCACATAATATCTATGTTGACAATTGAATCCTAATGATCTATGACATAAATTGGTCTTTACCTCTACATGTTGTAATTTCCGTAAGCATACGGTCTATTGTTATAGCATTTACGAATGTCATCCTGAAAGATGGGTCGAAATTGGGTTGCTAAAATTACAATTTCAACACATCAGCTTGTAAAATTCAACACTATACTCGAAGTTACAAATAGAACTCTTGATCTAATTACGCTATTTTTGGGACTAAGAACAAATTCTGAAAAAGAAACTAAAAAGAAAATGAAGTTCAAGATGATTAAAACCACCCAACTCTCCCCCCTCTTCCTACTTATTCTACCCCTTTTTTTGGCCGAATAGCCCCATTTTCACCCAGTCATTGCTTCAATAACTCCTTTGAAATGGATGGCTTAATGATATTGATGATGAATCAATAATTGGTGAGGAGGGAGGGTGTGTAACGGATGAGGAGGAAAGTGATAGGGTTGCCCTGTTTTTGGAATTTTTGAGATGGACTTTCTGGGCAAAAGAAATAGGAGGGAAAGAGGAAGAAGATTAAGGGCTTCAGATCCCATGATGGGGGTTCGAAGAACAAGTGAGAAGGAGAGCAGGACTGGACTTGTGACTAGGACTTGCGCGAGGAGTAGCAGAATAGGCCTAAGTGAAAAAAAATAAATAAATAAAAGTGAGGAGGGTCTGGCGCTGGGTCGCTGATCTTCAGCGTGGCCCACGACAGGCTGAGAGGGAGAAGCGAATGGGCTAACCTCGTTGGACCTTATTCTTAGGCTCGGGAAATGCGGACTGCCGACCTTGTCCGAGAGAGAGAGGTTGAGGGAGAGAAAGGAATGAGGGAGAAAGGGTTGTGGGACACGGACTGGGCTTCGAGTTTGGTCAGTGAGCTCAAGAGGGTTGGGTCTGACTTCCTTCTCTTCCTTTTTCCTCTTTTGACTTGATCCAATCCTTAAGCTAGTTGTTTGATTTTTCCTAATTTTTCAATTCCTATAAAATAAACAAGACAACTTTAAAATCCTAATTTAATAGTTTATTTCAAGCAATTATTAAATAATAAAAGGGTATAAAATATCACAATTTCTACTTCTAACAAATACTCCCACACCAAAGTTTTGGTTGTCTTCGAGTAAAATAAAACTAGAAATCCTAGAAAAGAAAAAAAAATCTGAACTCACTCTCATAGGAATTAGAGTTGCACTTAGCATGTGCAAGAAACCCTTTAAACCCCTAGGTTACCCTTAGTGGACAAGAAAGGTCTCATGAGGGTTTGCAGAAAATATACCCACAAAATCTATAAAATAAAACAAAAAATAGAGAATAGAAAATCGAAAATCATTTTGGTTTTTTTGTCACAAAAATTTATGAATAAAACATCGAGGAAAAATATATACACATTCTAATGAACCGCATCACTCAAGTAACCTAAGCACTAGATTGCACATAAACACAATGTTCACATCATGAAATCATTAATCCCCACTAATGACATCTGTACACACTCTTTCACCCCACTTATAAATTATGTACAAGCATGACTGGTAGAACCTCACTTTAGAAAAATGTAGAACACTCTCACTCATGTGTTTAAAATATAACAAGGTTCATTCAACTCTCTTCCAATCAAACAAACTACCATAAGCTTACTAAGATTCTCAATTGTCCACCACTTTTCAGGCTTGTAATTGGGCTAAGAGCAAGGGTTATGAGAAGGACAAATGATCTCGGGAAAATAGGAGCTAAAAGCAGTAGCTAATTAGCAACCAACACTTACACCAATTTGAAATAAGAGCCATAGCTCATGAGCACACACTATCTCAAACAAAAAATAAGAACATACCCCACAGTGAATTGACCATTGGAAATGAGCATACAAGGACACATCCATGCCAACACTCTTATTCACAACACTTGATTTTTTTTTTTTTGGATTCTTTTTTCAATTTTTTTCAATTTTTAAAATTTTTCTAACTGTTTTTCTTCCTTTTTTTCATCAAAGAAAATGAGTGATTCGCATGTACAAGAATAATACAACTCAATTCCCAAATAGGCACCGTGATACATCCCGTCATATACTAAAATCAACCACCAAATTGATAAAATACTCAAAAGTTACCCACCAAAATCAGAAGTGTTGCCCCACTAGTCTTGCCTTAGAGGTAGGGAAATGTGTTTAGGCCAAGGGCTAAAATGAAGGGTTCACAACAAAAAGGTTAAGGCTCTAAAGGGCTAACAAAGGGTGAAACATTCTAAAGAAAGGTGGCAATTTGGCTATATAGCTCACAAAGCAAATGAATGCCTCTATCATATTATCATAATGCACATGCTAAATGTGATTTCAAAGAGAATCAAAGCAAGTTCTAGAGATGTAATCTTAGATGAGACACACATGAAAGAAAAATATGAGATTGAAATGATGAATTAGTCTATAAGGCTCCAAATGTCACGGGTTTATCTACTAAAGTCATGCTTGCTTAGAAATAAAGTCAGGGGTTAGGATCGTCCATAAACATCATACTCTAGGACTAAGTTCTATCAATGTACACTAGATCTATATACAACCTAATACTCAAATACAAGAGAACATAGTCAACCAGAAATAGCACATATGTATTCCCCAAAACAAAACAAAAATCTTTTTGGATCTTCAAAATTTTGTTCAATTTTTTTAAATTTTCATAAAGTTTCATAGTTCCCCCCACCCCCTAAATCTCACACTGTCCTCATTAGGAGTGAAAAGAAACGTAAAAACCTAAAATAAGAATGCATATACAAAAGAGAACATGACAAGTCTCTAAACTCAAAAAGAAAATACTACAAATAAAACAGAGCAACAAATATATACAAAAAAGAAAATAGAACAAAAAGAGAAAATGAAGAGGAACAATCATACCATGTTAGGTGCAGAAGAACACCTACGCTATAGCCTCATGAAATCTGTTTAGATAGAGGCTAATGGAGCATCAGCCACTCCATATCGCACTAGCAATTGCTATTCAAATCAAATCCCATTATTACACGAAGTAGCTTATCAAATAGGAAAGAACAACTCTTTATAAGAGTATAGCAATAAAAAGTAAAGAGTTGATGCAAAATGGAGTAAATCCACCACGTCAATGCAACACAAGTAAGGGCTCGCTTCAACTTATCAAATTTTTCTGCCCAAACATCAAATAGGTAGATCTATTTAAAGTTAGCCAATAGGTGGGTCATTGGTGTAAAAACTATATCATCATGAATGAATGGTCTGGGCAAAACAGCGGGTGCAAAATCCACAAGTCCTTCAATTTCAATATACGTAATAGTCTAGTCCAGAGTAAAAGTGATAAGCACAAAAGTCTCAGACTCTACAAATTCAGACTTGCGAGGTTCAAGAAGGAGGTTAGTAATGATGGGGTTAAAAGAGAAGGATTCATATTCAACACAAAATCCCTCATCAAGACCTTCATTGATATCAAAACCACAGAAAAAAAAAATTCATATTCCATAGAAAGCATATCATCATCGAAGTCCAAATTAGCGGGCTCAACTTCTTCCTCACATGACTCCTGTGAAATATAGCATGACTCATCAAAATCACAATGCTCAACTTCAGGTGTGATGCTCATATCTAAGTCACTAGCACTCTTAAGGTCTTCACCCACCTCAAACTCACAAGAAAGGATAAAAGGGGCTGGTTGATCGGCAAAAACTTGGACATCCTCAATGATGTCCTTATGTAAGCTAGTGTGGGGTGCAAGGTTAGGTGACAGAGATAGAGGGAGTTAACTCTCTTGTTCTTGGCTAGGAAAGACATGGCATCATTTAAGTTAGGCCTAGCAAGATAAGAGGGCTCAAGTAAAGATTAACTTAAGGTTTGGGAGACCCTAAACTAGAGTCACACTGACTATAATTCCCCCCACTTTGATAAAAACATTGAGAATATTCAGCAATTCTCTCTTTCATTGTCTCTACCATTTTGTCAGTCAATTCATTTAACTTCTTTCTGAGACTTGCACGCGTAGCATTAACATAATCACGATATGGACAATTACAAGCACCATAATTAGAAGATTCACAAAATAAGAGACGCATAAAATGGCGATGCATGATCATATGAGTCCCTAAAATGATTCAGATGGTAAGGATTAGAATGAAAAACATACTCGCCATGAGTAGGGTATCCTAAGGTTGTTCAAACCCATAGGTATCCCAAGCTAATTTCTCAAAGAAATCCCATATCTCATCTTGAGTTCTCATTAATAATCCCAGTCCACCTCCAGGACAAATAGACTCAACATAACCCTGAGATTTAGCATTTAGACCTAAAATGATGACCTCATAAATTATTTTTTTTTAAAAAATTGATTTATTTGAGCACGATAATCAGTAAGTCTTGATAAATAACTCTATAAAGGTTCACGCTCAAATTGTGGGAAATTAAAAACTTGCATTCTTGAAACTCTTTTTTTGTTTTTCAATTTTAAGAATTTTTCAATTCTTTTGGATTTTCAATTTTTTTTTCTTTTTTTAAGGTTTTTCAAAAGAAAAGAAAGTGTCTCTAAGGCACTAATTACAAACTAATGACTAAAGTAAGAATAACAAACTTAAATAGTTAAGTCAACCACACAAAATAAACTAACAAAAATAAAACCATATTACCAAAAGAAAAGAAAGACCCAAAAGGCCTGAACAACAAGAGATGATCTAATACAAAAAATAGAAAATATGCACAGAAACATATTACAAGCATGATTTCTTTTGGTTCATTTTTTCTTTTGACACGATAAAATAGAAAATAGAAAATAAACTAAACCTAAAGCAAAAACAAAAATAGGATACCACAACCTAAACTAAAACAAAATAGAAAATAAAGTAAAACTTAGACATGCCAAATCTAAAAATAAAATTAAAATAGAAAATAAAACTCTTAAAATCAGAACTCTATATACAGTAAATTCAACACAATCACGAGGGACATGAATATATTTTTATTCGAATTTTTTCTATCCCCAAACTGTATAGAAAATTACAAACAAATTATTAGTTCCAAAATTCACAAAAAATTATAGGTTGTCCGAAAATTTCCAGATTAATTCACACAAACTCCAAAAATTATGTTGACTCTAGGAAAAATATCATCACAAAAAAATTCAAATCTGAATTGCTCTACAAAATTCGAATAGAATTTGAAATTCATAGAAAAACATGCACTGGAATATTGTTCATATTCTGGCTCTGCACAAAACTGAATCAAATCGGTACTTTTTTTTCTTTTGAGCAATAAAATAATCAAGTAAAAATCTAAACTAAAATGACCAAAAAACAAAAATTGAAATATTAATGTGAATCAAAAATCAAAAGAAATCTTGGTTAAACTAAAACAAATAAAGCTAAACTAACACACACAAAATCGAAATTGGGTTTCACAAAACCATCCCCGGAAATGGTGTCAAAAACTAATTGTAATTTCTGCAAGTATACAGTTTATCACCATAACGTTTACGGACATCGTCTCAAGGATGGGTCGAAATTGGGTTGCTAAAACCAGAATTTCAACACGAGAGCTTGTAAAATTCAACACAATACTCAAAGTTACAAACAAAACTCATAATCTAATTACACTATTTTGAGGACAAAGAACAAATTCTTAAAAAAAAACTAAAAACGAAATAAAGTTCAAGATGTTTAAAACTACCCAACTCTCCCCCATTTTCCTAAGTATTCTACCCGCTTTTTTGGAACCGAACACCACCCTTTCCCGCCAGTCATTGCTTCAATAACTCCTCTATAACTAATGGCTTAATGATATTGTTGATGAATCAATAATTGGTGAGGAGAGTGAGAGTGTAACAGAAAAGTGAGAGGGTTGCACTGTTTTTAGAATTTTCAAGATAGTCTTTCTGGGCAAAAGAAATTGGGGGGGGGGGGGGGAAAGATGATGAAGGGCTTTAGATCACATGATGGTGGTGTGAAGAACAAGTGTGAAGGAGAGCTAGACTGGGCTTGCGACTAGGCCTTGCGTGAGGAGTAGCAAAGTTGGCCTGAGCAAAAAATAAATAAATAAAAGTGAAGAGGGTCTGGCGCTTGGGCCGCTGATCTTCAGCATGGCCTGCGGCAGGCTGAGAGGAAGAAAGGAATGGGAGAACCGCATTGAGCCTTATACTTGGGCTCGGGAAATGTAAACTGATGGTCGGGTCTAAGAGAGAGAGAGGCTGAGAGAGAGAAAGGAATGGTGGTGAAAGGGTTGTGAGACATGCACTGGGCTTCGAGTTTGGGCTGTGAGTTCAAGAGCGTTGGGTCTAGCTTCGTTCTCTTTCTTTTTCCTATTTTGACTTGATCTAATCCTTGAACTAGTTGTTTAATTTTTCTATATTTTTTAATTCCTACAAAATAAACAAAACAATATTAAAATCCTAATTTAATAATTATTTTGAGCAACTATTAAATAATAAAAGGGTATAAAAACATCATAATTTCTGGTTTAATACAATGATAATTTGATTATTAAATTTGGTATGCTTGATTTCACATAGCAAAGCTTAAAGATCAATATCTTTGACATAATATTTTAAAGTAGTAATTTGAACTTGGATACTGCCAACATGGATATACTTATACTTTCTATCTTTTTTTTTTTTTTTTATGTTTGAGGATGTTTTCCTAATTAATGAGATTCACTTCTCCCATATCATGCTCATAATGTTTTATTTCTAGATCTCCTTCCATCATTTACCATACACACTCACTGTTTAGTTGAAAGTTGAGTTTTTTATAAATCATATCTTTCTTATAGGAAGAACTCAATTTCCTTTGACATCTTCATTCTCATTATCTATAGTAAATTCTTCTTCTTGCAGATCAGCAAGACTAATTGGGCTAATTTTCATTATATGACTAGTTTCTTTATAATCATTTTCTTCATATTCATCCTTTAGTACAATTTCAACAATTCTTTTGTTATTTTTAGGGGTAGATCTAGTGCTTCTTCTTCCCTATGCTCAAAATAATCTATAATACCAAAAGTTTCTATAAGCTTGTTATTTTTTCTATTTTTACATACGTTTCCATAATGATGTACTTCTCCGCATCCCTAACACTTATAGTTGTTTTTCCTTACAGGACCCTAAGGATCTTTTCTAAAAAATCTTTGCTAAGCTGTCTTTCTTATAAATTTTTCTTATTCTTCTTTTCTTACGTTCCTTTCCCTATTGGTGAGAATTATCCTAATATGCTAGCAATTATTTCTTCATTTTCATTTGTTTTTGGAGATCAAGACGTTGATCATTAGCCCATGTTATTAAATAAGAGATTTTTTTACCAATGACATCAGTGACATATGCTTTTTCAAGCCATGCAATGTGTTTGTCATTGATTATAGAATTGATTGGATATGGTAATTTTCCATATAACACACCAAGATTGATTTTATTATGCCTAATTTTGTAATAATATTGACTAAATTCAGTAATATAATTCTCCAAATATCTTATATCCCATAATTCTATGTTGTTAATCTTTCTTTGCCATTCTCTATCTTTTTCTTTGGAATCAAGCAAGCCCTGACAAATTCAATTTTGATTTCTTTAGATACTTTTTAAAAAAAAATATAGCAACTGGTGTTTCCATTATTTGAAATACATTTTTACCTTCTTCATCTAATGAGTCATGCCAATCACTATAGTGCCAAAAAAGTTGTGCTTGATATAGTTTAGGAAATTTCCAACAGACCATGTGGTATTCAAGTTTAGAATACTATTCATACCCGTTTTCAATACTCAAATATTTCTTCTCTAATTAGGAGCTCCATTGATGTTTAAGATGTATGTTGTTTTGTTAATTAGGGTAAGGTTGATTTCTTCAAAGGATGTGATTTTCCTTCGGATGAACCCAAAAGAAAAGTCAGCTGTACACCTGGGTGGAACGTATTTAGGTCTCAAAAAATGGTTATTTTCTCTAGAAGATTCACCAATTTCTTCAAGTTTAGGAACGATATTATTAACTAGATTGGTTTTGATTTCTTCTATGCTCAGTGCTTCTCTAATCTCGTTGATTTCATTCTCAAAAATGATCTAACTATACATTTTTTTTTCTGGTTTCCTCTCAACCTCTTCTAAAGGTTCAACATCCTGATCTTCTAGTTTGATCAAGTTCATTTGTTGATATATTTCTTTTTTCTAGTTAGACACTATTTGTCTCTTCGTTGGAATCAGATAATACGTTTTATTTTTCAACTAAGGCGCATATGATTTTGTTTAACTCTTCTGTGTTTTGTTCTTTATCAAACGTATTCAGTAATTCCTCAATATTAAACTACTTGTGCTTCATGCTTTTCTTCTTTCTCTGCCTTCTCAGTTCTTTGTTCTCATTCTTCTTTTTAAATTTTTATATCATGCAAAGGAAATAGATTTTCTATTTTTAAAGTTTTGGAAAGGGTATTTATGTTGAAATGGAGTACTAATACTTAAATCAAATTTTTTATTATGTCTAATTTCATTGATCAAAGAAAGATGGATTACAACTACCTTCTTCTTCATCTCTTTAACTTCAATCTTGATTTTTGTTAATTCGGCCTTTAATTCTAAAATTATATCAGCGATATAGTTTAATTGCGGTACTACTGAAGTGGTTCCTTCTCGTGAGTTCAAAATATGTGAATAATTAGGAGCAGGGCAAATAGATGACGATTCAAGCATTAAATATAGTTAATTAACCTAATTAACTATTAATTATCTTATTTATGTTAATTTTTTATTTGTCACGTGACTCTGATACCATTTGAAAGATGGCTTTGAGTAGTATCTATGATAGAAATTACGCATACTCAAAATTTGAATTTTCGAAAGTAAGTTTTTAAGGATTAGGGTTAGAAAAGTAAATTTTAAATGCTTTGGGACACATAAAAAACATAGAGGGTTCCTAAAATTAAGGTAATAAACATAGAGGTAGTAAAATATTAACGCAAAAAAAGTATGGGTAAAAATATGAATGTCTAAAACTTCAGGGTACCTAAATAGAAATTATCTTGTTTGATCTTATCTGAAGCTAACAATGGAGCAAAACAGCTGAGTGTTGATGAAAATATGTCAATACTGTCTCAAATTGCGATCATAATTACTCTCCTTTGGGTTTAGAACAAGTCCAAGGACTTCTCAATCATTCTCATTTGACCCAAATGAATTTGTAGGTACTAAAATATGAAGAAGCAGCACCCTTCAATTCTTTCGAGGTTCATGTATAATATATTTTCGGTTGATGATCACTAGGTCTATTTTTGGTTGGGCCCTTATATTTTTTATAGACTTCTAGTCGACCTTTTACTTATGATTATAGTTAGTGTTCAATATATCTATATTTTGTGACCATTATAGTTACGTTCATTAATGTAGTAACTCTTACATAAGACATCTCATAAAATTTAAAATGAGACAACACATCCACATAAGCCTACATTTCTCATGACCTACATTACGCTTTAGGCATTTGGTATTTTTATATTCTCTCTTATGTATACATGAGCTCTATCAAACTATAACTCCATAACCGTGACTAATCATCATCGCCTCATATTTGAACGGAGATTTGGTTCACACCGAATGATTAACCAGATTGTCAGCTTGTGCTTCAAATTATCTTAGCATTCCGAAACGCAACGAGATTAATCATCAACCCATTATTGAGTTTAATTTGTTTCATTTTGTGGTGTGAAATTCTTGACTTAATCATGATCGAGTTTGCTTGATTGTTGTTTCTTAGTGTCTGATATATCTTTGCATCACACTTTTAAAATTTATATATGCATCATTTTAATCATTATTTTCGTACAAAATCGAATAATCTACATATAACTGAAAACAAATTCAATCCACAATTATTAAACTTCTTTTATCTAAGGCATAAGCTTTTGTGTAAGACAACCTCACATAAGAGCTATATGATGAGATTAACCCTTTTATCGCTAACTCTTCGAAGGTGTGGAGATGACTAACAATTTGTATTATAGTGACTTGTTGATTTCGTGATGACTAATAATTCAGCGGGTAATAACTTTTATCAAAATTACATTTAAATCAAATATTGGTCGCACTTATAGTCTTTAAAAGTCACTATAGAAGTATTCATCTCACAGCAACAGGTATGTAATGAGATGGACTCTTTTAGGACTGCATTCTTCAGGCTTTTCAGATCACTAATAATTATATTAGAGTGACTTTTTAATTTTAGGGTGACTAACAATTCACTGAATAGTAATTCTTTTTATGAAAATCACCTTTAAATGAATTATGGGTCCCACTCATAATCATTAGAAATTATAATAGAAGTTCTATCTGCTAATAAGTCTCAAATTATTGATATAATTTTCATTAGTACATCTAATATGTATGTATGTTAATGGGTTGTTCATACTAAAAATGAGTTATTTTTAAGGTACTTTTTCACCTATTTTATGCTCGTTAAAATCATATCTTTAAGGTTTTTTATATGATTTCATTTTATTTTGTAGGTTTTGATTAATTTCAAAAAAAAGCAAGAAAATGTGAAGAAAATGGTGAAAAATGCCGAGAATGGAAAATCTAGCCGAAGTAACTCGAACCTAGCCCAAAGCCCTTTTTTTGTTTTGCCCAAAAATTAAAAAAGACCGGCCCAAAAGTAAAACGAATCGGCCCAGCTCCTCCCCAGGCGTGCCATGCACATGACCCCGGTTTAGCTCTTTCCCCACCCTAGGCACGTGCAAGTCACCTGAATTGCGTTAACCCCCCCCCCTTTTATTTCACAGTCTCTCCCTCCTCTACACCGAAGCCCCATCCTAGATCCCTGAAACCCGAAACCCCTGCTAGTCCATCCCCATCCTCATCTCGTCTCCCTCTCTCTACTCCATCTCTCTCTCTCTTTCTCTTCCACGGCACCAGCATCGTGTCATCTCCATCCGCAATTCAAGCACTAAGCGCCAGCACACCACCTTCATCCACTGTCCACGCAAGCGGGTAAATCGACGGTCGTGAATCGAGATTGAAGCTGAGCTCTGGTATAAATTCAAGCCACCGACACCACTGAAGAAGGTTAGGTAATTTTAGGGTTCTAGTTTAGGTTTAAATTCAACTTTAGGTTTTGGTTTAGTTTTAATTTCGTTTTCATGTTTCAGGCATTGGAAATTTAGGATCAAAATCAATTTAGGGTTTTGAATTTTAGTTGTTTTCAGCCTTTAAATTCATGTAGTAGGTTTTGAATTGTGAATTTCGAAGGGTTAATCGAGACTTTCAGTTGTAATTGCAACAATCTTTCGGATTATTTCATCCGATTTCCCCCTCCCCTGTTCGGGCTTTCATCGCGGTTTGCTCTAGTGAGGCTAGGGTTGATCTGGTTGGTAGTGGTGTTGGCTAATCTTCTCCTCTGTGCCCAGTTCAATCATGCTCTGTGTTGGTTTGCTCTCTGATCCTCTGATTTCTCCTTTTTTTGTTTCAGAACATTGCTCAACAACGAAAAGCTTAATCTGATTGTTGATTGGTATAGTTGGCTAGCTTGGTTTGATTATTTTGAGTTCTTATTTCGTTGATTAGCTTGGTTTGAGTTAGTTTTCTTATCAGTTGCATTAGGTTCGATTATTAGGTTCGTTTAGTGGTTGAATTTTCTGGTTGTTTGAGCTAGGTTTGAACATGATGATGGGTTGTTTAGTTGCTTTGATTGTGGGCTGCTTAAGGTTGTTCCAGATTTTAGATGATGATAATGTTGATGATAATGGTGATTGTTAGCTTACCAGTTAGCTTAATGATGTTCGAGTATGGTATCTTGATTTTGGCTAGCTTTGTTCAATTAAATGATGTTCTTAAATGATGTTAAATGACGTTGTTAGTTGAATTATGGTGGGTCAACTCTGGAGTGAGTTTCATGATTGTTTAGTTGATTTAGGATGTTAGATTGCTTTAAATAATTTCATTTATTTTAGTGTAGCTAACTAGTTAATCCTCACTTTTTATGACCTTAGTCTTTTCCATCGTCCCTGAGGACTCGACCCTCAAGTACTACGATGTCATTCGTATGCTTGCGGACTTTGTTTCAGTTTATCACTTAAATTTCACCAAGAATTTTTGGCGCCGTTGCCACGGACGACGGATATTAGGTCATATTTGCATTTTCGTAGCTACTTTCTTATTTGGTGCTCTGATTTGTTTATTTCGTTATTAGTTGTGATTTCGTTTATTAGTTGTGATTTGTTTAAATGATGTGTTTTGGTCATTTTCTAACTTTATTTTGGCATCAATTCTTACTTTCTTTATTTTGGTATCGATTGTTACCTTGTTAAGTCGTTTCTTAAAAAAAATCAAAAATCAAAAAAAATGGAAAAGCTTAAAATGCAAAAACATTTGAAAAAACTTGAAAACCACAAAAAAATTGAAAAATCCAAAAAACCCCAAAAAAATTGAAAAATTGAAAAACCCCTAAAAATTGAAAAAATTTTAGAACTTTAAAAACTTCAAATGCCAGTTTGCAATTTTCTGGAGTTTGAGCACGAACCTTTTTGGAGTTATTTTTCAAGGCTTAATGATTATCATGCTCTATTGAATCGTCATTTTGAAAAATGGGGAATTTGTGAGGTCATTATTGAGGGTCTAAATGTTGAGTCAAGGAGTTATATTGGGTCACTTTGTCCTGGAGGTTTACTAAAATTATTATCTAAAACTCAAAATGAAGTTTGAGATTTCTTTGAAAAATTAGCTTGGGAAACTTATGCGTTTGAACAAGCTAATGAGTCTTTTAGATACCCAACTCATGGGGAGTATGATTTTCATGCTAATTCTTACCATTCAGACCACTTTGTGAATTCATATGACTCATGTGACTATTATATGACTCCTGTTTTGTGTGACTATTGTGAATCTCTTGATCATGATGCTTATACTTGTCCTTATCGTGATTATGTGGATGCTATATGTGCAAGTTTTGAAAAGAAACTTAATGATATGACTGATCAAATGCTAGAGACCATGAAAGTTAGAATTGCTGAATATTCTCAATGTTTTGTCCACAATAGGGAGACTTCTAGTGAGATTGATTCTAGTGTAGGATCTCCTAAACTTGACATTAATCTCTATGATGCTTTTGAAGCTTCTTATTCTGCTAGGTCTGATTTGAATGAAAACATACATTTGCCTAATTTAGAACAAGAGAGTGACCTCCCTAAGTCTCCATCAACAGACCTTGCACCCTGCACTAGCTCACCCAAAAATGTCACTGAAGATATCTTAGTCGACCTACCCACCACTCTGAATGACTTTTGTGAATTTGAGGTGGGTAAACAATCTGATCTTGATAGTGAGTTAGAAATCAGAATCGCACTTGGAATTGAGCTTCATGATTTAGATGATTTGAAAGATATTTCAAAGGAGTTATGTGAAGAGGTGACTGCACCCACTATTTTTGACTTTGATGATGATATTCTTTATGTAGAATACGAATCTTTTTCATGTGAGTTTGATGTTACAGAAGGTTTTGATGTGGGTTTTCATGTTGAATTTGAATCATTCTCTTTTGATCCCATCATTCCTGACCTTCTGTTTAAATTAGATGATAATATTCTGCTTTTAGAATATGAATCTTTTTGTGAGTTTGGTATCGATGGAAGTTCTGATGATGGTTTTTGTGCTGATTATGAGTCCTTCTCTTTTGACTCCATTCAAACTGACTTCCTTTTTGAATATTGCTAGTCTGATTTTGTTGAGTTTGAGATCATTGCCACTAAGACTTTTACTTTGGACCAGACTCTTGTGCTTTTTGATGATATTAACAGACTTGTGAACCTTGCACCCCCTATTTTTCCTAGATTGCCCGTTTATGCTGATATCGTTTCTAGGAAAATGACCTCACTACTAGCTCATTAGGACTATGTTAATTTCCTTCCTGATTGGGCCCGATTGTTTGATAAGTTGAAGCGGACCCTTACCTATGCTTTATTGGCTATATGGATGTACTCTATCTGTTTCCAACTCACTGCTTTTCATTGTTCCTATTTTGTTGAGAGTTGGGCATCTTTGTTTGATAAGCTGTTACGTGCTTTAACAAGTTTTTATTTGAGTAGCAATTTTTAGCTCAATAAGGAGTGGCTGATGCTCCATAAGCTTCATATTGCATCATCTTTGTGAGGTATAGTTTGGGTACAATCTGTATCCAACCTGGTATGATCGTTCCAACCTTATTTTCTTTTCCAATTTTTTTTACTTGGTTGTAAATAATTAGGACTGTGAATATACGGGTGTTTAATCTTGTGGAGAAATTTGGGATATGTTAAGCCGTGTGGGTTGTGATCACCTTTGGTTGTGTTATGATTCTGTAAATATTTGTTAGTTGTTGATATCTAGGATTGTGAGTTGTTGTAAATATTTAGGATTGTTTTTGTGTATGTTTTAGTTCATCTGTTTGGTTTCCTTGATTTTGTGTTTTCTTTCCTTCATTTTGTGTTTTGTTTAGTTTAGCATGTTTTAGTTTTTGTCTAATAGTTTCTTTAAGTTCCCTTTTTGATGTTTTATTGGCTTTGTTTTCGTCTTTCGTTTTGTTTTTCTTTTATTTTGCCTTTTGTCCCGTTTTAGGTTTCTTTTGGTTTAGTTTGGGGTTTAATAGGTCCTTGCATTTGGTTTTCTGTTTGTTTTTGTAAATATGTATGTGCTTTGTTTTGTTTTGTTTTTGGTTTTGTTTTTGATTTTTGGTAGTGTCCTAGTTGTATATATATGGTTTTACGATTGTTTACCTGATGAGCTTGCTTTTTAATGCCGTAATTCCCACAATGAGGACATTGTGAAGTTTTGGTGTTGGGGTGAGGTGCCCATTTTTGAAATTTTTGAAGATTTTTGTTGTGTTTTGGGGACGTGTGTACTTTTTCTGATTAGCTTGAATCTCCTGTGCTTTGGTTGTTAGCTTGTAGACAAATAGAATGTGCATGATAATTCTCCAACCTCGGTGTGATATTCTAAGCCCTAATTCTAACTCCAGTTGTTCATTATAGGCTATGTGATCCAGTCCTTGTTTATTCCTTCATTATTATCTTTAGGTCTTAGGTTTCCATAAATGATTCTCCAACTAGCTTATGGGATAATTACTTTGAATAAAATCTTTCAAAAAAATATGTATAATGAATAAAGAGGAAGAAAGAAAAAGAAATAGAATAAAATTTGGAATGACAAGTATCCCTTTGAGCCATGCGCTACTGGGCGTTACCCTTTGAGGCACGTGCTACTGGGTGTTACCCTTTGAGGCAATATTGCTACTGGGAAAGCTTGCTTCTAAAGTCAGTATGATAATAATGTAGTTGTGTTGGCCAAGTGGGATTGAGTCTAATTCTGGTCAATCTAAGCCCTGAGATGATGATACACTTGCACACGAGCGCACACGAGCACCGGGATGGATTCGAAATCTTGATATTCAATGGGGTGAAAATTAGTGCTCTGATGTCATTTACGAGGTGGAGGGCTCTGAAGTACATTCTGTATATGTACAAGTTAATAATTGAGTACATAGGTGACTTAGCTTATTAGAATTTGTGCATATTTTTTCCAAATTTTGTACATATTAGTTTTGACAAAACCCAAAAAGATTTTCCTTATTTTTAAAATAATTTTGTTGGTATTTTACTTGGAAACCCTCACGAGACCTCACTCGTCCACTTAGGAAACTGAGGGGTTTAAAGGCCTTGTTGCATACGCTAAATGCAACCGTGATTCATACGACAGTGAGTTAGGATTTTCTTCTCTTATTTTTCATTTTATTTTAGTTAGTTTAGTTTATTTTACGTGAGGACGAGCAAAATCTTGGTGTGGGGATATTTGTTCGTGCAAAAAATGAGCTATTTTTAAGGTGCTTTTAGACCTATTTCATGCTCGTTATAATCATATTTTTAAGGTTTTTTATATGATTTTATTTTATTTTTTAGGTTTTGAATAATTTCAAAAAAATGCAAGAAAATGCGAAGAAAATGGTGAAAAATACTGGGAATGGAAAATCCAGCCAAATTAACTCAAACCTAGCCCAAAGCCTTTTAGTTGTTTAACCCAAAAATTTTAAAAACTGGCCCAAAAGTAAAACGAACCGACCTAGCTCCTCCCTAGGCGTGCCATGCACATGACCCCGGTTCAGCTCTTTCCCCAGCCTAGGCACGTGCAAGTCATGTGAATTGCGTCAACCCCCCTTTTTATTTCACACTCTCTCTTTCCTCTACGCCGAAGCCCCATCTTAGAACCCTGAAACCCGAAACCCCTGCTACTCCATCCCTATCCTCATCTCGTCTCCCTCTCTCTACTCCATCTCTCTCTCTCTCCCACGACACCAGCATCGTGTCATCTCCATCCACAATTCAAGGACCAAGCGCCAGCACACCACCTTCATCCACTGTCCATGCAAGCGGGCAAATTGACGGTTGTGAATCGAGATTGAGACTGAGCTCTGGTATAAATTCAAGCCACCGGCACCACTTAAGAAGGTTAGGTAATTTTAGGGTTCTAGTTTAGGTTTAAATTCGGTTTTAGGTTTAGGTTTAGCTTCAATTTCGTTTTCATGTTTCAGGCATTCGAAATTTGGGATCAAAATCGATTTAGGGTTTCAAATTTCAGTTGTTTTCAGCCTCTAAATTCGTGTAATAGGTTTTGAATTGTGAATTTCGAAGGGTTAATCGAGACTTTCAGTTGTAATTGCAACAATCTTTCGGATTATTTCATCTGATTTCCCCCTCCCCTGTTCGGGCTTTCATCGCGATTTGCTCTAGTGAGGCTAGGGTTGGTCTGGTTGGCAGTGGTGTTGGCTAATCTTCTCCCCTATGCCGAGTTCAATCATGCTCTGTGTTGGTTTGCTCTCTGATCCTGTAATTTCTCCTTCTTTTGTTTCAGAACATTGCTGAACAATGAAAAGCTTAATCTAATTGTTGATTGGTATAGTTCGCTAGCTTGGTTTGATTATTTTGAGTTGCTATTTTGCTGATTAGCTTGGTTTGAGTTAGTTTTATTATCAGTTGCATTAGGTTCGATTATTTGGTTCGTTTAATGGTTGATTTTTCTGGTTGCTTGAGCTAGGTTTGAACATGATGATGGGTTATTTAATTGCTTTGATTGTAGGCTGTTTTAGGTTGTTCCTGATTTTAGTAGCTTGATGATGATAATGTGTGATGATAATGATGATTGTTAGCTTACCAATTATCTAAATGATGTTGGAGTATGTATCTTGGTTTTGGCTAGCTTTGTTCAATTAAATGATGTTCTTAAATGATGTTGAATGATGTTGTTAGCTGAATTATGGTGGGTTAACTCTGGATTGAGTTTGATGATCGTTTAGTTAATTTAGGATGTTAGATTGCTTTAAATAATTTCAATTAGTTTAGTGTACCCAATTAGTTAATCCTCGGTTTTTATGACCTAAGTCTTTTCCATCGTCCCTGAGGACTCGACCCTCAAGTACCACGACGTCAGTTGTACGCTTGCGGCCTTTCTTTTAGTTTATCACTTAAATTTCACCAACATGGGTGTTATGGATCTGAGGAGAACACTTGAATCGTAAATTCCAAATAAAAATTCAATGAATTAGCTACACTAATATTTTACATTGAAAGTGATAATAGCCATATTAAGGACAAAAAATGTATTTTTTAACATGAAACAGATGTACCATAGTTAACACGAAGTAACTAATATAATTAATAGGAGATTATGTATTCCAAAAGTGATGTATGTATCAAGGATAGAAAGAAATCTAACTAAAACCCACCAAGCTCACGACTTAAACAAGTGAAACAACACGACATAGGGGTGGCACGGTCGTGCCTAGGGACACAGTGTGGCCATGTTGGTGTTAAGCCTGGCACGAATAAAATTGGCAAGTTTTACGGTTTGTGTTTGGATTTGTGTTGGGGATGGAAGCTAGACCAAGGGGGTTAACCTTAGCTTTGATTAGACAAGCTTAGGGTCCCTAATCTTTGATTAAGATACAGAAACACCACTTAAACAAAGCTTAGGAATTACTTGATCACCACCTTAATCGACTAAATTAAGGATAAGCAAATGAAGTGTTTGAAGAGAGAAAGCTAGAATGCTCTTGAATTGAAATTTCATTCAAGGTATGTTATGAACTAGCAAGAGGTTCGTGTTCTCCGTTTGTTACATGCCTAGCAAGCATACTAGCAAGCAAGCACACACCTAGAGCTTTCCTTACTACGAAGGAAAGGTCTTTATTAAGCCAATACATATGGTTAGGACTAATCGTGTACAAAACAAGTTTAAAGCTAGTCTAAATACATCCAAAGCATTAAGAAAAGTAAGACTAATGTTTATTACATTGTAATTAGCTTAAACTTAAGCTTAAACAACCAGAAATCTAGCCGAGATGCAAGTGGCCAGCTGTAAAGCAAGTCCCCTTTTCGGCTATCAAATGGGATGCAAGAGACATGTTTATTTGCAACTTGCTTCGTATTGGCCATTCCTCCTAAGGTTACAGCCAATGATTGAAGCTTAGGGACGTGTGTCGTGCCTTGAAAAGTGTGCCACTCTAGCTGAAGATGAGTAAACCCACGGTTAAGGAAAAATAAACCAAGTTCACCAAACCAGGTTCATGACAGTTTTCTGCCCGGTTTTCTGACTTTGTTTAAGCTTATGAAAAGTGAGTATGATCTGGTTTTCAGGCAATGGGGGAAACCCTGCAATGTGTACAACCCCCCCAAATAAATGAAGGTCAAACCATGTTTAAGTAAGGTAATTTAACTTAAACATTTAACCGCGCAGTTTTGAACCAAAACTGGCCGGTTTGACAAAAAGGCCTTGATCTCCCATCCTCTTTTGGGTGTGATGGAAAACTAATGCTTGGAGTTGAGAGCAGGCGCCATGAGTATCCCAAAAATGCAAAAATTCAAGACTTAAGCCACAATGTAGCTTAAGTAATGAGGTAAACCAAGTCGAGTAAAAACTGGAGTTCAAACTGGGTTGCATGGTTTAGGTTGTTTTCAACAATGTGAGCCATTGTTGCAACTTTGGAGCTCGCAATAGACCTTGTTGGACCTTCTTCTTTGCTATTGGTGGTGGGGACTCCATCATCATCCCCTTGTTGAGAAGATTTGATCCTCAAATCAGTGAGGTAATCACCTTCTTGGTAAGCTTTCAAGTCAGCTACATTGAATGTGGTTGAAATTCCATAGTCACCTGGTAAATCAACCTTATAAGCATTGTCATTAACATGTTCAAGTAGCTCAAAGAGACCATCAGCCCTTGGGATGAGTTTATTCTTCCTTTTGGATGCAAATCTTTCCTTCCTAAGGTGAATCCACACGAGGTCTCTAGGTTGAAAAACCACTCTCTTCTTGTGTTTGTTGGCTTGAGCTTGATATGCTTCATTAGTCTTCTCAATCTTGCTCCTTACCAACTCATGAATCTTCTTGATTTGTAATACCCTTGCTGCTGCATCCGCACTTGGATTTTGGTCTATTGGCCGTGCTGTGAGATCAAGTGGACTAAGGGGATCAATTCCATAAACCACTTTGAAAGGAGAAAGACCAATAGCCTTGCTTGGTGCCCTGTTGTAAGCAAACTCTGCATGGGGTAAAAGCAAATCCCAAGCCTTGGCATGAGGTTTAATCAAAGCTCTTAGGAGTGTTTCTAAGGTTCGATTAGTAACCTCAGTTTGTCCATTAGTTTGTGGATGACAAGTAGTACTATACTTCAATTTAGTACCTAACTTCTTCCACAATATAATCCAAAAGTGACTTAAAAACTTGGTATCCCTATCAGACCTAGGAATACCATGTAATCTTATGACCACTCTGAAATACAATTCAACAATATGTGTAGCATCATTAGTCTTGTTGCATGGAATGAAATCAGACATCTTAGAGAACCTATCAACCAGAACAAAGATAAAATCCTTGTTCTTTGGGTTTTAGGTAGTCCAAGAATGAAGTCCATACTTACATCAACCCATGGTCAAATGGGAATAGGTAATGGAGTGTATAAGCCGTGGGGTAGTGAATGGCTTTTGGCAACTTGACAAGTCCTACACCTCTTGAGTACATCCTATATGTCTCTTTCCATAGCTGGCCAATAATAATGCTCTCTTAGCAGGGTGACAGTCTTGTTCTCTCCATAATTTCCAGCTAAAGATCGTCCATGGACTTCTCTTATTAGAAGCTCCCTTGTGCTACACTTTGGTACACACAGTCGTGTACCCTTGAAAAGAAATCCCTCATGGATAAGAAAATCTGCTTTGGGGTGTTTAGAACAATCAACATATAATTCCCCAAAGTCTTCATCCTTGTCATATAAAGCCTTTAGATGCTCAAAACCAAGTACACAAGCATCTAATTGAAATAACATGAGATACCTCCGAAGATAGAGCATTTGCACCTTGATTGAGTTTACCTAACTTATGCTTGATAGTGAAGTGATATGATTGCATAAACTCAACAAACTTGGCATGCCCTGAGTTCAACTAATGCTGCCCTTATATGTACTTCAACGCTTCGTGGTCAAAATGTAAGATAAACTCACTTGTAATAAGATAACGACTCTAATGCTCTAAACATCTCACAATGGCATAGAATTCTTTATCATAAGTGGAGTACTTCCTTCTAGAGTTACATAACCTCTCACTAAATAAGGCTAGAGGTTTACCTTGTTGAGTAAGAACTCCACCAATACCAACACCAAAGGCATCACATTCAGCTTCAAAGACTTTACTAAAGCACGACACGGATAGAACCGCTGCTTGAGTAACCCTAATCTTGATCTCTTCAAAGGTAGATTGTGCTTTTGGTGTCCATACAAATGATGTACCCCTGATAACTTCAGTCATAGGAGCCATAATAGTGCTAAAACCATGAATAGATCTCCTGTAGAAAGAAGCTAAACCATGGAAAGCTCGAATATCATATGTGCTCCTAGGAATAGACCAAGACCGAATGGCTTCTACCTTGCTCTCATCTACCTTAATACCATCTTTAGTAACAATATAACCAAGAAATGTAACTTCAGGAGTAAAGAAAGCACATTTCTTAAGGTTACCAAATAGCTTTTCATGTTCTAAGAAAAGCGTAACTGGAGTTAGGTGATCTTGATGCTCATACTCATTCTTAGAATACACCAAAATATCATCAAAGTATACTACCACAAACTTTGCAATGTCAGGTCTAAACACTTGGTTCATTAACCTCATGAAAGTACTAGGTGCATTAGAAAGACCAAAAGGCATTACCAACCATTCATAGAGTCCTCCTTTAGTCTTGAATGCTGTCTTTCATTCATCACCTTCTCTAATTCTGATTTGGTAGTAACCACTTCGAAGATCAATCTTAGAGAACACCTTAGAGCCATACAACTCATCTAGCATGTGTTCAAGCCTTGGTATGGGATACTTGTACTTGATAGTGATCTTGTTAATGGCCCTGCTATCAACACACATCCTCATTCCACCATCCTTTTTAGGCACCAAAAGAGTTGGAACCGCACATGGACTCAAAGACTCATGAATTAATCCCTTCCCCTTCAACTCTTCAACTTGTCTTTGAATTTCATTGGTGTCCTTTGGATTCATCCTATATGATGGCTTTTTTGGTAGGATGGAACAAAGAACAAGATCAATGTGATGTTGAGTGTCCCTTTTAGGAGGCAAATCCGTAGGTATCTCCTTAGGAAACAAATGACAGAAGTTTTCAATGAGTGTTCTTGCAATAGGGTGAGTGGGCATCAAACTTTCTACTTATCTTGTATGCTTAGTATCCACTCTTTGAAGGCCTTAAACTCATGTTGAGAAGCCTTTAGGATGGGTTTAGTCATGGATAATAAACAATCAACTTGTTTGGGCTTTTTTGTGCCTGAATTTCGTGGAGTTTGGATGGGGTTAAAGGGGCTATGATAATCTTCTTGCTATCCTTAGTAAAGGAGTAGTTGTTTAGGTAACCATTGTGCATAACCTTTCGGTCATACAACCATGGTCTTCCTAACAGCATATGACATGCATCCGTTGGAATCACATCACACCATAACTCATCTTGATAGTTCTTTCCAATGGAGGAAGAAATCAAGCACCGAGAGTTAACTTGAATTCCCTTGCTTTGATTTAGCCATTGGATGTCGTATGGATGTGGATGAGTCATTGTTTGCAACCCTAGTTTCTCAATCATGCTTAGAGAAACTACATTTGCACAGCTCCCTCCATCAATGATCCAAGAACACACCTTCCCTTGCACGGTACACTGTGTATTGAATATGTTCTCTCTTTGTTCATCTTTAACTCCTCTTTGTGTACTTAGAACTCTTCTCAAAACTAAGAGCTCACCTTCATCGGCCTCCTCAACAAGTTATCTTGTGTTTCCTCAAGTTCTGGTTCACTTTCAACCTCATTTTCTTCCTCCTCAAGATCCTCCTTCACGACTGCCCATTCAGCGAAGGTGATTACCTTCCTGTTTGGACACTCCGAAGCAATGTGACCAAGCCCTTCACATTTGAAACACCTTCTATTGCTCATTGGGTTAGGATTAGGTCTATCTTGTTGTGCTTAGGTCCTTTGTGGTGCTGGGGTTCTTTTTGGAAACGAAGGGGATGGATTTTGTGGCTTAGGAATAGGATTAGAGCTCCCCTTGTTCAAACGTTGGTTCCGGTTCAAAGGTCGTGTGTTTTAAGGTTTAAAGGGTGGTCTTGCCTTCTTCTGTTGTTCCACTTTATGTGCTAAGACACAAACATCATAAAAAGAAGCATAGGCTTGCAATTCAACCACAATAGAATACCTAGGATCAAGACCTCCCAAGCATCTAACTATGGTTTGTTCTTCAGGCTCTTGAATATCACACTTGATTAGCAACTTTTGAAACTCACGTGTGTATTCTTCAATACTCATACTACCTTGAGCAAGGTTATGAAATTGAGAATAACAATCTTGAACATAGGTTGGTGGGAGAAACCATACTTTGAGCTTAGTTTTCATCTTATCCGAAGTTTGGATTCTTGACTTTCTTTCCCTAATCCGTTTAGCTTTCAAGTTTGTCCACCATAAAGATGCATATTTTCAGAGTCTTAAGGCTACTAACTTGACCTTCTTATCATTAGGGATATCTTTATACTCAAAGACTCTTGTAATAGGGTGAGTGGGCATCAAAGTTTCTGGTTCATCTTGTATGCTTAGTATCCGCTCTTTAAAGGCCTTAAACTCATGTTGAGAAGCCTTTAGGATGGGTTCACTCACGCAGAATAGACAATCAACTTGTTTGGGCTTTTTTGTGGCTGAATTTCGTGGAGTTTAGATGGGGTTAAAGGGGCTAGGGTGATCTTCTTGCCATCCTTAGTAAAGGAGTAGTTGTTTAGGTAATCATTGTGCATAACCTTTCGGTCATACAACCATGGTCTTCTTAACAGCAAATGACATGCATCCATTGGAATCACATCACACCATAACTCATCTTGATAGTTCTTTCCAATGGAGAAAGAAATCAAGCACCGAGAGTTAACTTGAATTCCCTTACTTTGATTTAGCCATTGGAAGTTGTATGGATGTGGATAAGTCATTGCTTGCAGCCCTAGTTCCTCAATCATGCTTAGAGAAACTACATTTGCACAACTCTCTCCATTAAAGATCAAAGAACACACCTTCGCTTGCACCGTACACCAGGTATGGAATATGTTCTCTCTTTGTTCATCTTTAACTCCTCTTTGTGTACTTAGAACTCTTCTTAAAACTAAGAGATCACCTTCATCAGCCTCTTCAACAACTTTATCTTTTGAGTTCCTCAAGTTCTGGTTCACTTTCAACCTCATTTTCTTCCTCCTCAAAATCCTCCTTCATGGCTGCCCATTCATTTATTTTGTCTTTCTCCTTATCTAAAGATTTCATTTGAGGACTTTCAGGACTGTTTTCCCCTAAGAAATATTGATTTTCAGATCAACTTAGTTCTAGGTGCTCAATCCTTTTTCATAGCGCCTATCAGATGACCCCCAGTACAGTTCAAGACACTAAAGATCTAGTAAGATGAGTTACTACAGAAGGGAGTTATTTGACCACGTGTGTTACTGTGGGAAACCCTAGTTTTATATGTGTGAAGAAGGAATGCAGAACCTTATGGTTGTGTATTGCATACAGAGAGTTGAACAAGATCATTATCAAAAATAAGTGCCCTATACCTTGAATAAATGATTTATGGGATTAACTGGCAATAGCAGCAGTCTTTTCCAAAAATGATTTGAGGTCCGGGTATCACACCTAAACCATGTTGCCACAACTTATCTTTTGCAAGAATGCCCTTTTATAGTAAATCTTGAAATTGTTTGCTTGTCTCATCTTCAAAACTTTGTACTATCCAATGTTGTTTAATCTCTCTTGCATTTCAACTCGATGTTCCCTATTAGCATGATCTTTCATGCCTTTGGAAACCAATTGTTAAATGTGCAATACATTTTTATTCGACTTTATATGGTTGTCAACATTCCAGTGTTATCGACCTTCACCATCTTTATTTTATGATCATGAGTTGTAGTTCATTCCGCTGAGAGCTGATTCACACATCTACCTTACATCTCATTTATTCATAATGATAAGCTTGTATAACTTATTCTGAATTCATAATGTAATTCAACTCTCATTACTGTGGGTGATTGCGATTGTCATAATCCCGTTACTCTTTTTATTTTGAACTTCAACTCCCACTCATATATCTTACATTCTAATAAATAGACTTATGCATTCTCTACTTAATCTTATTATTGTATTCGAATTGACTTCATATGAGCAAAGGCATGTTCCTATTGTAGCTTTCTCAATCTATTTATCTATCCATTAACACTTTGCTCGTCCAATCCATTTATCTATCCATTACACTTTGCTTATCCAATCTATTTGTCTATCTATTGCACTTTGGTTATCCAATCTATCTATCTATTTATTGCAAATTGCTTTTTGCATCTATCTATTGCACTTATCTTGTTCCTTGTGGCTATAAAGTCGCCTAGTTGAGCTCTGTTGCTTGTCATCTTGTTTCCAATTAACTAGTTAAACCCGAGCATAACTGGACCATCTTTCTCCTTAGTTAATTTTTTATTGGACCCCTTATAATCCATATTTATAAACCACAATTCTTGTGGTATTATATTTCAGAATTCATGATACACTTATGGCTATCTTTATTTTAACCACCCCATGATGATCTCCTATTTATTAGCCTTTTCTAGCCTCATTATTCATTTCTTTTGTAGGCAATGATTCCATTGGCTAAGAATTTCATCACTCTTATCCCTAATCATGGTCATTTCATTGCCAATTATCAACCAGGAGCAGATCCTTGAGTAGTCTGATGAGAGGAGATCATGTGCTGCATTAGGAATATCAGATGAGGACATTGTGATAAGGGCATAATCTCAAGCACTGTCTAATTATATTGGAGTGAGCAAGAAGAAACATTGAGTATAAGGTCAGAGCTAACCTAGGTAGGCATTCAGAGGGAAAATTCAAGTACATGTTGAGGTGATACAGGGTCGACAAAAGAGTTGTGCTGGCAAAACAAGGAAATAACCAAAGTCTCAGATGGGTTATAAGGTACTCCAAAAGGCTTTTCTAATCAAGGTAGTAAGAGATGACTATCCAAGGACAATTAGGGGCTAGTTGCATGGGGCCTTATGATTCTTTGAAAGGTTAAATTTTGTAGCTTGTTGACTGCACCTACCTGTTGAACCTGAACACGTATATGGAGTGTTTTATTGCTCGTAATAGTATCAAAGTACTTATCAGGGTATACAACAGCTCCCATTAGTGGCCAAGGTGATGAACCATGAGTGAGCACCTCTTCAGTAGTAACAAGGTTCTTTTCTTTTGAAGAGAATATCAATTTTGAATAAAAGTAATTGAGTTCATTGAGGCTATTGTGTGAGAAGTAGTCGGATCTACTACTGAAGCATGGGATTAAGCAGTTATACAATACGTAGACACCCTTGGTCGGAGTACATTGGGCAAATTATACCTCTTTAGATGGAAGCAATGGGAACCAATGACCCATGTTTTTTTAAAGCAGCATTGCGTACATTTGGCAAACGCCATAAGTTTCGAGGACAAAACTCTTTAATAGGGGAAGGTTGTAATAACCCGACCCTAACCTATATTTATTTATTTAAATCATATTTATTCATTTATTTAATCATGTTTATTCATTTAATTTATCATGTTTATGGATTTAATCATTCATGGTTATTTGTTTAACCAAATCATGTTTCTTAATTCAATTACACTCAATTTATATATTTACCAAATTACTTTATGTCATTTAAATTTTTTGTTTTCATTTATCGTATTTAATCATCCCGATTGGGGGATATTTCATTTGGGTCCTATTTTACAATTCAAGTTTCCTTGATTGTTATTTCAAGTTTTGTTGATTAATTAAATATCAGGTGAATCGATAGTAGGTCTCGATAATTATGGTTTAGGAAATTATTATTATTATTGTTATTATTGTTATTATTGTTGTTGTTGTTGTTGTTGTTGTTGTTGTTGTTGTTGTTATTATTATTATTATTATTATTGTTATTATTATTATTATTATTATTATTATTATTATTATTATTATTATT
>JACYFF010010365.1:47665954-47718986 GCA_017589665.1 Selenicereus undatus | reverse complement strand
ATTATTATTATTATTATTATTATTATTATTATTATTATTATTATTATAACCTTGCAAAAATTTAATTTTGACTTATGCAAAAACGTTATCTTTACAAAGCGGTTTTTCCCCGAATCTATCTTTTTTTTTGCCCCAATTTCAAGCCCAACAAGTTTGCTTATTAACCTAACTAATTAGCATGATTAAGCTTAATCGGGGTTAGCTCAATAGTAACTTTACTAGATAAAATTTCAGCCAAGAGTTAGATTAGTCAAAACAAACACAAATCAATGCAAAACTCAACCCACATCTCTCTCTCCTCTCTCACCCTCTACATGGCCAGGCCCCCTCTCCCTTAAGTTGCTACTGCTATTAGTGTTTTTTGGCCAGCCCCGGTTGCCTTCGCCCGCCCCCCCGACATCCTAGTACCACTAGCCACCTTCCCCACTCCTCAAAGCATCCAAGCATCACCACCATCTCTACTTTTTCCAAGCTCGAAGTGAGTAACATTGAACTTGATCCTGTTGGGTTTGACTTTTATTTTAGTTTTTATTCTTGTTTTGATATTTGTGATCTTTGATCATGATGTTTTGATAAGAAATAAGATTTATTTTGGTGTTGATCATGGTGGAGTTGAGCTTGAATCATGCAACGGTTTAGGGGTGATCATGTTCATGCAAGCTTAAGTTAAAACCGTGTTTATGGATTGATTTGTATTTAATTTTGTAATCTTTAGTTTTATTCATGATTATGATGATGTTTTTGGTGATTTGGAATTATTTCAAGTGAGAATTTATGTGAAAAGAGAGGGAAAAGCTAAAACAGTGAGGGCTGGAAATTTTAGGAAAATAGGGCAGACTTCGGGATTAAACTGGTAGTGATTAGCCCATGGAAAAATTATGATTTTTGGTGGGCAGATAGTTCAGTGTGTTAGATTTCAAATGGATTTTGAATTGTCATAATCCGAGGTCTCTTGAAAACGTTGTGGTCATTTTACCGAAAACTGTGCAGAATGGCCCCAAAACTAACGCACTTGTGTTTTAGCCGCATTTTGGGAACCCCATTGTGGTAATCATGTTTTTTGTTGTAAATAAAAGTTTCTTGGGACTTGTTGATCTTTTCTCATTGGGGTTTTAGGTCTCTATTTGCGGTCAAGGATGAATGTTATGAAGTTTTGAAGTGAACTTGCCTTCTTTGGTGCAATTGGGTTGTTATTGCAATTTTTGTGCAGCATATACTTGGAGAAAAATTTAGAAAATTGTATTGTAGATTGTCCATATTATTATTGAATTTCCTATAAGATTTCATGAATTTTGGTCGAGTATTTTGAGATTGGTGATTTTTGGAAGTATTTTGAGTAATTGTGTAAAGAGGAATAATAAAGATTAAGTGAGATTGATCATGCACTCATTTTGTGTATTTAGGACCATTTAAGGTCATTTAAGGGGGAAATGAATATTCATGGACATTCATGGGGCTTTTAGCTTGATTAATGATAAAGAATAAGACAAGTATACATTTTGGGAGCTTGTTTGTGAGCTTTGAATCACTTATTGATTTTACAAAGAAAAATAACAAGTTTATTGAGCTTAATAGCTTCTATTGAGTTTAATGATTCATTTGGGGTGGAATTCTATATCTAATGGATTTATAAATGAAATATAAGAAGTGGGGTGAGTATTGACTCAAAAACCATATTTATCAGACCAAGTTATTGCAGTTATGCTATTTTGAACCAAGATATATCTCTCTTGGCCTCAAAACTTTATTTCTTACTCACTTCAGAATGTATCAAATGTATTTATCAAGCCAATCTAGTGTACTTGCTGTTATCTTGAATCAAGTTATACATCAGCAACCCTTATACCTGTATCAGGAGCCTATTTTAGAAAAGGCCACAATCACTCTCTCAATTACCACCATCAAGCTCTTTTCCTTTGTAATCTCATTTATGTCATTGTAGACTATTTGACTTTTATTTTCTTTATATCGGATTTAATTACTTCTATTAATTCAGTTTTAAAGTTATATTGAAAAACCCAAGTTATGTACACCATTTAATTACTCAATGTCTATTATACGTACTTTTACTTACTCAATTGTGTGAGTACGGACCATTTAGTAGCTACACCTACATACAATAACATTTATAAAATAGAGTCGAGGCGTAGTTATCATTCCCTATTACGCATAAGTGTTATCAAGTCAGAACAAATTTATCAAGTCATATGACATTTTTAAAGACTCAAGGTACATCCATTGCCTGTATCATCAGAAAGTAGAACATGTTTATCAAGTTATAACTCTTAATCAGTTTATCAATGAATCAGTTTATACAGTAATTTGCCATTTAACTCGTGACCCCGTTAGTTATCATGTATAGGGCGTCAGCCTATTATTTACCCGCGCGGCTTCAAGCCAACTCTTCATCGGATTGGTAGGTGTACACCTATGTATAGATCATATCATTGTAAGGGGTTCACATCCAGATAATAATGAGCAATTTAGTTTCATATTACTTTCATTTTCATTGTTATTGCGAACTAAATTAATTGCAAAAAGTGGGTACCCATCAATAGTGTTTCTATGCTTATTTTACAATACAAGAATGTACGTACTAAGTTTTTGCTCACATTTTTTAATCATTTTCATGTTTTCCATTTTAGGTGATGAAGTATCACATGTTTCTCCTCTTAGCAAGCCCTTTTCGAAGTTATCAGATGCTCACAGTGGATTCAGCATATCATGAATGTTGGGATCAACCTCATCAACTTGGATCTATGCTCAATATACCTGTGTAGTGTAGGTGGCGTTAGCAAATGGTATGATTATGTCGATTGTACTGAAGTTGAACTATTATGGACTTCAGTCTTGGAGTGTTTTAGTTTAATAGATATTATGATTTGAACATGAGTTGCAAGATCAAACGGTTTCAGAGAGCCTTTCCTTATCAGGACGACGGTAACGCCTTTTATCATTAAGTCTTCCACTGCAATTTCTCCATAAATCATGTCATTAGCATTTTACGGGTGTTACACCACCAATCTTCCTAAAGCCTTAGCACCAAAAGATAAGCTAAAGGGCTCACTCACTAAAGACCATCAAATGCAGGACAAAGTTTAGAGGGATTTTGAGAGGGTTTGCTCAAACCAGCAAACAGGTGCTTTCGTTAATCAATCTACAGTTTACAATGAAAAATAAGGCCTATATACTCAACCTTACTTGCACAAACAACGGCTAAACAGAACAGGCCTAAAATGGTAAAAACAATTTGGAAACAAAACACAGGAAGAAGAGCTAAGATTCATCCTTAACACCTAAATACATTACTAATCTCCATTACTTGAACTATTAATGACGACCATGTGAGAGCAACTGCAATCATTAATGAAGTGATTAGCTCGGTAATTAGTAAAGTACAACACCCTGAAAACTATTGGATCAAAGGGTATTTCCAAGGTACTTGAGCTGGTTATAAAGTTGATGATAGGTGATCTGATTATGCAACCTTAGGGCCTTACTTGAGAAATATTTAGACATATTTTCAAGCCCTTAAACATTCCAAAATGAACAGCTAAGTTGGAGGCAAAATATTCGCTTTAAAACTGTTGCTATTGCTGTTGATCTGCTACTAGTGTTGACTAACTCCAGTGAAAGTCAATCAACCTTTATCATTAAGTGAGCTTGTCATGAGCTCATAAATGAGCTAGTTTACAGTCCAAAATAGAACTAATATGCCTTGACTAACAATGAATCACCAATAGCTATTGGAACAACCAAAAGTGCATTGAACCTCAAGTGATCCTTATTAAAACTATAATGAACTAGGGCTGCTGGCTAGCCCCAAAAGGAACCTTGTTACTTGTGACAAAACTCAGGGTGTCCAGCAAAGTAGGGACCTCCCTAAGCAAGCATCAAGATTACATTACTTTCCCTCATAGAATGGATCATTGGGGTGATTAGTGAGCAAGATCTTTCCATGCTCAGATTGAGGGGTCCTGAATCGTTTGCATTATGCTCCCCTCCTTTAAAAGGATTTGCCCTCAAACCCCCATAATTAATGTCATCCTCCACATAGGGGCAAAGATCTCTAACTTGTATGCATTAGCCTTCACCTTAGCAGGGACCTTGAAAGGTCTATCTCCTCTGGCCATCAGCTTACTTTTCCTCCTCATAGAGAACTTTTCCTCTTTGAGGTGGAGCCAAATAAGATCCCCAGGTTGCTGTTCAACTCCTCTTCTATTCTTGCTCGGCTTAGCCTTGTTGGCCTCATTGATCTTTTCAATATGAGCTCTAATTTGCTTATGAAGTTTCTTCATTTCCTTGGCCCTTGCTCAGCCTCAAACTGGCCTCGCAATTAGTAGGTAGTGGAAAGAGGTCAATTGGTGTTAGGGGGTCGATCAAATACAATGCCTTGAATGGAGAATAACTAGTAACTCTAGCTGGCGTTCTGTTGTAAGTGAATTCAACACGAGATTAACATCCCACTCCTCAGATTCTTCTAAACCAAAGGTCCTGAGAAGAGTGGATAAGGTCCTATTTGTAACCTTTATTTGGCCATCAGTTTGGGGACGACAAGTAGTACTGTAAAGAAGTTTGGTCCCCCACAAGTGCCAAAGACTTGTCTAGAAATGATACAGGAACTTGGTGTCCTATCACTCACAATGGTCCTTGGTACCTCCCGTGCCTGATTATCTCCTTCAAGTACAAGTTAGCAACATAAGATGCGTCATCAGCCCTGTGAGAGGCTACAAAGTGAGCTAGTTTGGAAAACCTGTCAATAACCACCATCAGTAAATCCTTACCTTGCGAAGTTCTTAGTGAGGCCACAATGAAATCAATGCTGACATCCTCCCATGGCCTTTAAGGGACTGGTAGTGGGGTGTAAATGCCATGATGGAACTGGCTTTTGGCCTTGTGTCAGATAGAACATCTTGACGCAACCCTATGAACATCTTCCCCCATTTTAGGTAGAAAGAAATGCTCCCAGAGGATATCGAGGGTCTTATTCAAATGAAAATGGCCTGCAAGGGACCCTCTATGGGCTTCCCTAACGAGTAACTCCATCAAAGGACATACTAGAACACACAACTTGTTCCGTTTAAACAAAAATTCTTCTTGCACCAATTAAGGAGCATGAGCTGGAGTGTTCATAATCTATTCTTTGAATGGTGGATGATACTAGGCCTGCATAGCTTGTAAGCCCAAAAGCTTTGCTCCTAGAACTGAGATTAAAGCATACCTTTTGGAAATGGCATCAACTACTATATTTTCAGTACCCTTCTTGTGCTTGGTACATAAAGTATAGGCTTGTAGAAACTCATCACGTTTAGCATGTCTAGCATTGAGCTTGGGCTGTCCATTGAGGAATTTGAAGGCCTAATCATCAGGCTGAAGGATAAAGGCCTTAGGTTTGAGATACTGGCTCCAGTGGCTCAATGCTCTCATTATTTTATAGAATTCCTTATCATATGTTGAATAATTGAGCTTGGGTCCACTGAGTTTCTCGCTCAAGTAAGCCAAAGGATTTTTGAGTTGAGTCATAACAACCCCAATGCCTACTCCACTAGCATCACATTCCACTTTAAACAATTCCTCAAAGTTGGGTAAGTCTAGGACAGGTGCCTTACAAAGTCTCTACTTGATGATCTTAAAGGCCTTCTGGGTTGCTTGAGGCCAACAAAAGCTCCCTTTCTTCATGCACTCAGTGATTGGAGCCATAATAGAGCTCAAATCCTTAATAAATCTTCTATAGAAGGAAGTTATGCCATGAACGCTTCTCATTGCTATGATTCAGGTAGGAACTGGCCATGATCGAATTGCCTCTACCTTGGTCTCATCTACTTGTCTGCTATCACAGGAGATCACATACACAAGGAATATAACCCTTGGAACAAAAAACTCACATTTCTCAAGCTTGCCAAATAGTTTTTGATCTCTAAGGATAGAAAAGACGCGCCTTAAATGCTGAATGTTATCTTGCTCAATCTTACTATACACAAGTATATCATCAAAGTACACCACTACAAACACACCAATGTAGGGCTTAGCACCTCATTCATCAGCCTCATGAAGGTGTTGGGGTAGGGGAATTCAACAACCCAAATGGCATAACAAGCCATTCATAAAGCCCTTGCTTGGTTTTGAAAGTATTCCTCCACTCCTCTCCTTCCCTCATTCTAATCTGGTCTTCCTAGGAGTAAATGATGAGCATCCATTAGCAAGACATCACATATAACCTCATCCTTGTAACCTCTAATTGAAAAACCTACTAAAACTTGCTTGGTAACTGTTACCTCATTACCCTTTCTGAGCCACTGTGAGGTGTATGGCCTGGGATGTGCAATAGCAGATAGGCTGAGCTTGTCGACTAACTCAATGGATGCCACATTGGTACAACTTCCCCCATCAATAATTAGGTTATAGGTCTTATCACCTACCTTGCATCTGGAGTGAAAAATTTACTCCCTTTGGTTGGCTTCTGGTGCTTCAATGGCATGAAGCACTCTTTTGATCATGAGTATTTCACCCTCTTCAGGTGGTTTGTAAGAAGTCTCTGCCTCTTCATCAGACTCTTCCTCATCCTTTTGAACTTCCATCTGATCTAAGTCTTCAATCTCTCTGATTGTAAGCAGTCTTCTGTTGGGACAATCTGCCTGAAAATGGCCTTATCCATGGCACTTGGGACACTTCTTCTAATTTTTGGCAGCTTCCTTAGCAACTTCCTTACCTTTCCCTTTGTCTTTATCCTCTCTGATTCGAGGATTTGGCCTGAATGAGCTGAAGGGCTTAGTTGGGACAGGAGGTTTTGCTAGTGCAGTTGAGTAAGTCCTTTTGGACATAAGCTATTTAACAACCTTAACAACCAACTTGTAAGCATCCTCAAAGGTCCAAAAAGGTTAGAGTTTAACCCTTTCAAGAATTGCAGGGTTTAAGCCTGTGAGAAATCAAGCAGCGGTCTGTTCAGGCTTCTCTCTAAAAGTACATCTGACCTGCAACTGCTCAAATTCCTTTATGTGCTCTTCAACTTTCATGTATCTTTGCTGCATTGAGGTGACTCACTACTAAAAAACTGCCTTTTTTCGGCGGATTTTCCGACGGATAAGGACGCTTTTTCCATCGAAAAATGTATTTTTTGGCGAAAAATCCGACGAACATGTTCCGTAGGAATAGGATCTGTAGACCCACCTTTCCGTCGGCCATTTACCGACCGTCAGGGCGACGGCCGACCAAAGGAATTTCAGGCACCCGACAGACGCTTCTGTCGGCATACCCGGTGTAAATGTCCACGAACTGCCGGACTGACCGACGGAATGGCCATTTTCCGTCGGACAGTTCCGACAGAAAATGGTCATTCCGTCGGATATCTCCAACGGAATGACCAGTTTCCACTGGAACTGTCCGACGGAAAGACATAATTCCGTCGAAAATTTGGGGAAAAAAAAACATTTTGAAAATGTAGTTCCCCAAATACGAATTTACAACCTACATATACAAACTCAGGACAACCATATGTTGATCGAACCAAAACCACCACACGTGGTACACAAATCGCGACAAACATAACCACCATATGTGGTACACAAATCGCAACAAACTTAACGACCACACGTGGTTACTTTGATTCAATAAGTATAAATAAAAAACCATGCCAAATGGACATTCTAATAGTAGGAAGTACAGTAATAAGAAACAAAAGTAAGGCAACAAATCCAAGAAAACGTAACTGTTCAAATGAGTATCAAAGAGCAAGGGGAGGATCGAGGGACATTCTAGTTGAAATAATCGCTGTAGTCATCAGGGCGATCATCATACCCAATGTTGGCGTTACCATCGTCATCATCATCATCATCATCATCATCGTCACAAGGTTGCGGTTGAGGAGGAGGAGGTAGAGGAGGGACATAAGGAGCAGCGCGACGGTGTTGGCGATGGTGCATAGAAGGGCGTGGGCGAGATCCAGACCCAGATGCTTGTTGAGCTCTCATAAACACACGGAATGTATCTTTCAAACCAGATAATTATGAAGTGAGTAAAGTCACTTTCTCTTCTAAGTGACGGTTTTTCTCTGCCGTCGTACTGAGCTCGCTCTTCAGCTGGGTGACCGTTGCTCGCACAACAGGGTCATGATCACGGTTTCAGGATGTCACTGTGGACTTCACCAAGTGCTTCAGTTTCACCCCTTCTGATCCTAGCCCATACACACGACCCTTTTTGTTGTAGTTAGCTTGCACCCACAACTCGGTCTCAGATGGGACTTCAGTTGGTTCCAACCCGGGATCTGTGGAAGATTGCGAGTTTCGAATGTGGTCCAACTTTAATTGGTGCTCCATCTACAAAATCAGAATGAAAAAAATTATACATTCCAAACATAGCATTCAATCGTGAAGACATTGAGCTGATTTGTTAGGCAAGCAAGAAATCATGCAAGTGACTTACCCATGTTTTTTCAGATTTTTTGTCCACCCATTTGTTAGCCGCGTCTACATGAGTGTCCTTAAAAAGTTCGAGGTCCGGAATCTCCCCATTAAGCTTCTTCTCTTATACAATATCAGAATACGTTAACGTACAGGAGGATTCTTCTAATTGGATAAGGTGTTGGGAAAAATAAGTAAATGAAATAACGAACCACGCACTTACCATGCGTCTTCTGTGCTCAGTAAATGAGACCGAACCGGATCTATGCAAAGAAGGACCTAACCCGCCCTGCACGCTGTTCCGGTTCTTCTTTGCCTGGGAACTCATCTTCAGAAATTTATCGGAAGCCCAATATTCCTGCAGCAACTTCCAAGTGCTGTTAGACAACCACAACAGTTGCTTCTTCCTCTTCCTCAACTCCCCTAATGTGTCCCTCAATCTACTTGCCCCTTTCTCCTGAAAATTCGTCCGTATCTGGGTCTCATGCTCTCGAGCCCAATGGTAACGCTTCTGCATGAACACAATTACATGCCAGAAAATGTAAATGATGTAACAATATGAATATATATATATATACATATATATATACATACATATATATATATATACATATATATATATATATATATGCAGATAAATGTACAAAAATTTGAAAAAACTCTTACCTTAAACTCACCAAACCACAAGTCCCGGTGTTGTTTAGGCACTTTCCCCCATGTTGGCCAGGGCTCAGGATATTTGCTCGTAAATACCCTTCTAATCTCTAACACAACATCGTACAGATAGAAACTTGCAAATTAAGAAAGAATGGATCCCTGTGAGAAATTGGAAATTCATAACACAGTTGGTAGGACATAATTACTTACTCTTTTCCGTCAGGTGTGATGAGTTGCTTGTTTGTGGTACTGCCATGGCTAGAAGCATGTTCACTTTGTTCCTGACTCCTTTCTACAGATTGTTGTGGAATAAGAGGCGGGTTCGGGATCATCTAGTTGCCAGACATGTGTACATGGGGGATGTTGGGTGTCATGTCTTGGGTGAAGTGTATGGATGGAATAGTGCGACGGTCTGGGATAATGGCGTGGGGAACCTTAGGGGTTTGATGCCCTTGATATTGCTCTTCTTGCTGACTGATGGGGTCCTGTCGGTCTGCTCCCCGAGAACGCCCACGTCCGACCCCACTGCCACGATGTATACCTGACATCTTTGAGACAAATATATAGAGCGTAGTGATAAAATAATATAAGGGATAAATAATTAATTACAGTTAAATTAACAGCAAATGTCGTGTGTGATCATAATTACAATGTCATAAGTGTCTAAATTAACATAGAATACAATTTGGTTTTAGGTCACAATCTACTCATTTATCATTATCACTTTCATTCAGAGTCTTCAGTATCGTCGTCATTATCATCCCACTCCTCATCTTCACTTCTCTCAGCTGGAAAGTCTTCGTTTACCTCCTCAATTTCTTCATCTTCATTCAACAAAGTTGCAGGGAGCATGTTAGTTACCGGTGTCATGTGGGACACTTGTTCCTCTTGAAATGCAACTGGTAAAGTGAATTCATTATTCACTTCGTGTCTAGATTTGTTTGGTACGACAACCCACTAGTTAGCTTTCTCTCTTATTCCATTTGGGTACCTCATGTACACCACCTGGATTGCGGAAGCAGTAAATATGAATGGATCATATTTTTTGTATCTTCTTGTTGCATTAACCTTAACGAAGAGACGTAGTTTGGGGCTACGTGTTCCTCGAGGGGCGTTATCAAACCAATCACACCTAAACAATGTACATTGTTTAAGTGGTTCTCCTAGATATTCAACACGAATAACTGCTTGAAGGATTCCATAATAATCATCCTCGAATCCACTTTCCCCGCTCCCTTTCACACAAACCCCACAATTGTAACTCTTTTTTCCTTTACACCTTTTCTATGTATGAAATAAGAATCCATTCACCCTAAGTGCAGACCAGCTTGTGACATTCCTCAAAGGCAGTTGAGCCAAATGGTACATGTGTAGCTGACGTTCGTCATTGAACATTTGAACAATGTCAACCTACAAGTATTTATGTTTCAACTCATAAGGTCGGGACCATTTGCTACAAATAAGTACTGATGAAATAGTACAATAATTTCCAACGCGGATGGCAAAATAAAAAAATCTTACTTCTTTTTTGAACCACCAAATAAACTAAGAATCTATCAGTGCATCTAACTCCACTTCTGTGAAATTTGGGTTTCCTTGTAATTTTTGTTGCTTGAATAGTCTGTACAAGTCATTATTCACTGATTAGCACCATGTTTCAACTCATAAAATGCTATTCATTCAATGCATATAATGGATGAAAGGTGTACTTTTTTTTGTAACTTACACGATGTACGGTTCAACTTCATTACAATTCAACACAATATGAAGTTGTGCAGCGTTCATTTCTTCATTAGTTTGGTACCTCTGTGTCTGACTTCCCACAGTAGTACCTTTGGTTTTAAAAACTGACAAAATTGGCTCACCTTCTGGCTCCACATTCATTTCCTCATTTCGTCGACGTCTTATGCACATTGAAGGTACATTAGCGCCGAAGCAGAACGAAGAAAACTATGATATTTCGAACACCAGATATGCTTCGGCCACTCACCCCTCAGGGGATGTTTTATTTTTAATTTTCTTCTTCAGCCACCCAAAGTACCTACATGAAAATTTTACGAGTGTTTGAAGCACATTTTAGTTTTACATTTACATGTGTGACGTAATTTTTTAAATGTATTTACTTTTCAAAAGGATGCATCCATCGATATCGCACTGGACCCCCAAGGTATGCTTCTTCTACCAAATGCACAGGTAAGTGCTCTATGAAATTGAGGAACCCATGAGGGAAAACTCTCTCCAATTTGCAAAAGATGATGCTTATAATGCGTTGCATTTCTTGTAACTTATCGACCCTTAATACTGTTGAGCAAATTTTTTTGAAGTAGTCACTTAACTCAACAAGTGGTTCAACTACGTCGTCTAGTAGCGCACAAAATGCTATTGGCATAAGCGTCTACAGGAACACATGACAGTCATGACACTTCATGTTTTGGAACTTTGCAGCCTTCATATCTACGCAATTCCCAAAGTTGGAGCAATAAGCATCAGGCATTGTAAGCTGTTGAGCCCACTCACATATCCCCTTCCTTTTGTCCAAAGAAAGGACGTACGAAGCCTTTGGCTTCAGTGTCCTCCCGTTAACACCTCGTTCAACATTTAGCTCAGGATGATCACACATGTCTGCCATGTCTAACCTCGCCTTCACATCATCTTTTGTTTTTCCCAGAACATCCATGACAGTGTTATTGATGTTTTCATAGAACTTTTTCTCTATATGCATAACATCCAAGTTGTGATGTAGCAACTGGTCTTTCCAATAAGGTAAATCCTAGAAGATGCTTCTCTTGGTCCAGTTGTGAACATTTTTCTTGAAACTCGGGATTACAAAATCTCCATTGGTGGTTACTTTTGGAAGACTATGCACCTCATTCCACAGTTCCTCGCTAGTTCTCCTGGATGGAGGGCCCTCTTTCACCACTTTTTCTTTACAAAATGCAGTGCGGTTTTTCCGAAATGCATGATGTCGAGGCAGGAATCGATGGTGATAGTAAAACCACGATGCTTTGCCCCCATGTTTCAAATGTGTCACCCTCAACTGATCCATACAAACAGGGCAACTCAAAACACCATGATTGCTCCATCCAAATAACATTCTGAGCGCCGGGAAGTTATTCATTGTCCACATTAAGGCAGCTCTCATTAAGAAGTTCTGCCTGATGGAAATGTCATAAGTCTGGACACCATCCCATAGAGTTCGGAGCTCATCAATCAATGGTTGCAAGTACACATTTATTTTATTCTTTGGATTTGATGGCCCCGGTATAATGCAAGTTAAGAACATATATGGCATTGTCATGCACATATCTAGAGGAAGGTTGTAAGGTGTCACAACCATAGGCCACATTGAATAAGAACGGCCAGATTGTGAGAAAGGACTAAACCCATCAGCACACAAACCAAGCCTCACATTACGAGGCTAAGAAGCAAAATCTGGGTATTTGCAATCAAAATGTTTCCATGCTTCCCCATCTGAAGGGTGACACAGAACACCATCCTCGCGCCTATTGTTATAATGCCACCTCATGTGCTCAACTGTGTTTCTTGAGGCATAAAGGCATTGTAACCTTGGTATCAAAGGGAAGTAGAACATTTTTGCATATGATTTTAACTTCTTCCTATTACCGCTTGGCTTAATCGGCTGCCATCTTGGCAAATCACAAAACTTACAATTTTCAAGGGCCGAATCTTCCTTAAAGTGAAGCATACATCCACCGCGGCAACAATCAATCCTGTGCACATCTAAACCTAAACTTCGGACCTTCTTTTTCAACTCTGAGTAACTTTGGGGAACCTAAACCGCGGCAACTCTCATGGAGTAACTGCATCACCTCATTCATACAATTCTGCGGCATATTGTAATCAGATTTGATACTCATCAACCTCACAGCATTGGACAACTCAGTTTGGTTTGAACATCCCTCCCACAAAGGCCTCTGAGCAGTTTGAAGCATATCATAAAATGCCTGAGCTTCTACATTTGGTTGCTCACTAACTTCAAACTCATTAGTAACAATGACATTGTTCACCATTGCTCCAACACGATCGACAAACGAGTTCCTGTTATCGAAATCCATAGGACTTGTTGGAGCCATGTTTTCATACATGTTTTGTTGGTTACTACTGCCAACATTTGCATATTCAGTTGGTTCTATCTCCCCATGTGATATCCGACACCAATACCCCTTAACAAAGTCGTTTTGGTACAAGTGTAATTTAACATCATCAGGTTCCCTATAAGCTCTATTTCCACATTGGCACAAGGACATCTATAATGCCTATTATTAATGAACTCTGTTTGACACATTGCAAATTGATCAAACATTTCTAGTCCTTCTAAGAACTCTTGCCTATAAGATTTTCTCCCTAATACAAATCTTTCATACATCCACCTCCGATGGGGTGGCCCACACATGTTATCCACTGTTCATCATTGACAAAGTAAGCAGTACATTGGTTACTTTAATCATCGACGTATTTATCACATTTTAATTCGTATATAACTGAATGCATGATGGACGTATCATTAAACTATTTCGTCATATGCTACGATTAACACAATACCAACAAAAGCACATATTATGACAATTAAGTCAGGATATAAACCTGTTTGAATGTCTGAAGAGGGAGCCCAAAGTTGTGACATGCACACCAACAATAATGACACTCACAGCAACAATAACGGATTTTTTTCCCTTTCGCAATACGTTTTCTCTTACGACCCATTTCTTTCATATTAATAATACACAAATATCGCTCTCAATAATACACAAATTAAAATAACACCCTTCCCTCAAATCGTACACAACAACATATATGCACAACTTTTTCACATTTAACGGAATAATATAACCTCATAGTTGCTTATTAATTGTTCTCTATGAATCCTCAACAATAAATTTCACAACTAATTATGTTCAATGTCTGTACAAACACATTCTTCACTTCACTATAATTTACAACACCAACAAATTACTAATAATAGCACTTACCTAACAATTACATATTAATTTACACAAAATGTCAACATACACAAACCATTATCAACAAATTAACACATATCACACAATCAATCCACTTTAATTTAACAGTCAATTTATATATTTTTTTAAAGATAATTTCTAAAAATCACTCAATATAAATCTACCAATCACTAATCACCATAAAATTAGCAAAATTATCTCTTCAATTTCACAAATCTACAAAATATTTAGGTTTAAATACTTACTTCAAAATATCAAAATTACTGGGCCACAAATGGCGGGGGATGTTGAGGTCAGCCGGCGGTGAAGAAGCGGCCACTACGGCGGCGAAGAGGCGGTGGCAACGACGGTGGGAGGGACCAGAGTTGGGTGGCAAGGAGCCACACCCAGGGGGTGAAGAGGCGGCGGCAGGGGCTGGTCGCCGGCAGAAGCACGGGGATAGGCGGCACTTGACCGGCGGGCAGCGACCAGGGGAAAGCGGCATACGCGCACGCGCGGGGGCGGGGGGGGGGGCGATTTCGTGGCTCGAATTAAGGGGAGAGAGAGGATGAGGGCTAGAGTCGAAGGGGGTCTCTTTTAAAGGGGTTCTGACAGACGTGTCGGCGGAACATCCGCCGGACATAAATGTCCGACGGTTATTCCAGCGGCCCTATCCGTCGGCCACATTTTGAAAAAGGGAAAACTTTTAAAAAAAACAGAAAAAGGCCGACCATTTTTCAAAAACGGGCTCCCGACGGCCTAGGTCGCCGGAAAATCCATCGGCCGCTCCTTTTGAATTATCCGACAACATTGATGCCGAAATTTCCGCTGACGACCCCGACAGGTCGCCAGGCCACCGGAATATTCCGCCGGAAAAAGCATGATTTTCAGTAGTGACTCTCAATTATAATTATTGCTTGTAGGAGGCTGGCAGAAGTGTTTTGTCCATGTGTTTCTTCAGCTTAACCCATGTGTTGATCTTGGATTTACCTTCCAAGGCTCTGGTTCTTTTTAGGTTCTCATACTTGAGAGAAGCATACTATTTTAGCTTCAAAACAACAAGCTTGAAAGCCTTTTTCCTAGGCTATCCTTTGGTCTCTATAATTCCCTCTATAGCCTACACCCGATCAAGGTAATCCTCAATTTTAAGGCTACCATCAAACTCAGGTGCGTCTATTCTGAGGTCCTTAAGATCATCTTTGTGCACTCTCCTTCTACTGGATGAACATTCCCATTAGAAGAGCTACTGCCATAGTGGGAATCAGGGGAAGGATCAGAACCATCAGGAGGATCCTAAGGAGGTTCTCCATCCCTATGTCTAGGCTGAGTCATGAGCTGTTGTATCTGAGCAGTATTGGTTCTGATGTTTTCTTGAATTTCTAAGACGGCTCTATGCCTTCTGCGTTCATGGCCTATTCTAGAGAAAGGTCTCTAGGAACTCTAACAGGTCGTTGAGGAGGGGGAGAAGCAGTATCCCTTTCAGCCATGATATTTAGGTAAGGAAAGGGGTTTTTTGAGGTGCTAGGTGCTTTGTAACTGGTCTATGTTCGGTTTTCGAGGTTCTTTGTGGCTGAAAAAAAAGTTCTAGAATATAGGTAAGAAGGAATGAACTTGGAATGAAACAAGAGGTGCAGTAAATAGAAGAGAACTCACCAAGAATCAAAGTTACGCTTAGATACCAATGATGTATGCTGAGTCAACAAGCTTGGCCGAAATCAAACCTAGCAACTCAACATGGAAGATATAAAGGTCTTTCACCACCAATCAAGACTGGAATAGAGCTCACCACCAATCTTCCTAAAGCTTCCGCACCAGAAGATAAGCTAAAGGGCTCACTTACTAAACACCACCAAATACAAGGTAAAGTTTAGAGAGATTTTGAGAGGTTTTGCTTGAACCACCAAATAGACGATTTCATTAATGAGTATGGGGTTTATAATGAAAAACAAAGCTTACATACTCAGCCTAGCTTACGCACACAATGGCTAAACAGAATAGACTTAAACTAGTAAAAACAATTTCAAAGCAAAAGCACAAAAACAGCAGCTAAGCTTTATCCTCGACACCTAAACACATTGCTAATCTCTATTACTTGAGGTGTCAAGCCTTACTAGCATTCAGGTACTGTTAATGATGACCTTGTGAGAGGAAATGCAACCATTAATTAGGTGATTAGCTCAGTAATTAGTAAAGTACAGGATCTCCATTGTACTTGAGTTGGTTAAAAGATGATGCTAGGTGCTTTGATTCTGCAACTTCAGGGCCGTACTTGACAAATATTTAGACATATTTTCAAGCCCTTAAACATGCCAAAATGAGCTACTAAGTTGTAGGCAAAATATTCGCTTTGAAACTGCTACTGTTGCTGATCTACTGCTAGTGCTGAGTGTCTTTAGTGAAAGTCAAGCAATCTTTATGATTTAGGAGTTGATCATGAGCTAATAAATGAGATATGTTACGGTACAAAATGGGGTTGATACTGCTTTGCTAAAAATGAATCACCAATAGCTATTGGAATACCTAAAAGTGCACTGAACCTCAGGTGATCCTTATTGAAATTATAATGAACTAGGGCTGCTGGCTAGCCCCAAAAGGAACCTTGTTGCATGTGAGAATACATAGGTTGTCCAGCAAAGTAGGGACCTCGCTAAGCAGGCCTTAAGATTACATTGTTTTCCTCACAGAATTTATCAATGGGGTGCTAAGTGAGCAAGATCTTTCCACGCTCAGATTGAGGGACTTGAATTACGGCATGGTCTGCATCAGAAGTTAAAGGTCATTTCATCTTGTTTTGAATTTTACAAATGCAACAATATAAATATGTTATTTTAGCAAGCTCAAGTATCCCTGAATAGGGACTTATAGTACAAGACCCTTAGACTTTAATTCTTGAAGTCTATGACATGCCATTAGCTGAATAACTTTATTCATAGTCTTAAACTGGGATGTATGTGATGATGCATTAGGTTCCTTTTAAGGTATATTTATAATGCTTCCTCTGTAATTTTGTTTAGCTAGTATTTATTTTGACGGAAGCCTCAGTCCCTTTTTGTCCCAGGAATACGGGGGCACTCTAGGATAGGACTGCTGACTCCATTTTTGAACCCATAATAAAAGAAGAGATGAACTATGTTTCAGGTATAGAAACAAGTAACCCTTATTTCTAACTACTCGACTTGATTAGCAACATCCACCCTAATAAAAAAGAATATCCTATACTAGTCCCCGCAATAGTTAGAATTTTGCTACTAAATGTGCCACCAAGAGCTTTAAAGAAGTAAGGGCGTACACAAACAAGGTGTACTCTCATCAAGTAATTTGTGGTAGTATAATGGGTTGGAACAAGCCATGAGATTGCAGGAGCATATATCAATGCCAAGTTGTTGTATGATTGAATTAGCTTTATGTTAGGAATACAAGGATTAGAAGGATCACCATCTAAAGGGAAAGCCGGGAAAACACATGTAAAACAGAGAAGATGAAAGCCATACATCTACCCCACCAAACTAGACATATGTAGTAGAACTCAATTTGCTACACAAACAATAGTTAAATTATTTTTGCAAAATTGGCCTTCAATAAGAGTTAAGCAATAAAAAATAATGTAAAGCATTTTATAAAATTCTAAGATGCCTTTAGGTAGATACACGGATGGCTAAGGCATACATCAATCGCAAAACAGGTAGAATCTCAACAATGTTGGGCATGGAGATAGTGGCTAAACTTAAAAGAACATCATCAAATTCACTATGCCAATTAGATGGAGCTTGTTTGTAGCAACACAGAAGATGCCACCAAGAACAAGCTGTTTCTATCTCTTCAATACAGGTTAAGCAAGCAAAGAAGATATGATATTATGAGTTGATAACAAATGTCTTAGTTGTTAAGACCCAAACATATTCATTTAAGACAACAAACTAAAATATCTTTTTTGCTAGCTACTATTTAAGTGGCACGCTGACAAAAAGATACACATAGGCACGCACTGGTTTACTATTGCACATGTGTTTTCTTTCATAATGCTATAGCTTATGATACACACATACTCTTCAAATTTCATCTCCATAAGCTAGGTACTTTCATCGAGTAACTAGGATAATGGCAATCTATATAACATTAGAGAACATAATGAACTTTTTAAGAGCAATTTATAAATTAATTAGCCATGTTTGATACACTTTGGAAGGTAGCAGAGGTTACTTTTTAACTCTTAGATACATGCTTAGTAGATACATTTTAATCTTCAGTCTCACAAGTGAAATTATTAAACATAGTACTGGTAAGATTGAAACAACTCATATCACATGCCTATATCAATTATGGCTCTTAATCTGATTAAGTCTAAGGTAGAAAATTACTTCTCGAATTGTGCTACCATTGATTACATTTGAATTTAAGACTATCAATAACTTATCGAACTGAGAGCATGTATACACCTAAATGAACATGTAGGCAATCAATATAACATATGAAAAGTTTCAATTTAAATTGACCAATGACCCCCACAGATTAAAATAAAAAAGGTGTTCCCTTTGCTGGCAGGGAAAACAGAGCGGCAAACACTAGCCACAAAAGAAACACTATAAGAAATGTCTAATTTAAAATGCCCACGGCTCATTGCCTAAAAAACCCGAAAATTAAGATTTCGTATATTTCAATTTTACAAGTTGTATATTTCAATTTGCCAAGTAGGATCAGGCATTTCAAACTCCCATTAAAAAGAAAATAATATAGATGACGAATTTGTCTTCATAAACCTAGTCCCCATAGAGAGCAACATAAATTAATATTTTATACCTTACTACAGCGGATCCTGGTTACACACATTAACTAATGGACAAAGAGGCCTCCAAATTTTGGGGTCGAAAACTCAAAATTGATGATCCCCGTGCGACTAAGATGTAGGTCAAATGATAAGAGATTAGTAGTTTTCCATTTTGCTCCCATTTAATTCACTTGATTTACTCTTAGGAGTTCCACTCTCGACAACTGCCATTGGTTAGAAGCATCACCAAGAGACAACCATGGTTAGGGATTCGTTGAGCAAGGTGAAGAGAATCTGAGATTAACTAACGAGGCAACACCTCGAATTTCGAAGGAAATAATACCGGTAAGTAATAAGGTGTTAATTTGGGGGGGGGGGAGTGGTGTGAATAGGTGTTAGTAATTACAATAATAATTAGAAAATAAAGAGCTGATGAACAATGATGTATTGGAGCGCCGATAAGCCATGGCTTTAAATGTTGGTCGTTGTAACGCCCTAGAGTAAATAATTTGATCACTGAAGTGAAACACAGTCTTTCTTGGTTATATGTTTCGTGATCATTTTTGTAGTTGCTGTTAATACTTCACTGTGAAATATGCTTATTCTAGTAGTGACTTTATCTTTTCGACCCCCCCTTGTCTCGTTTTCCTTCTTTCATTTTGTTTTCTACATAATTTTGGATACTAGGATTTTGTTTTTGTTGGCGATTGACTTTGAGGAAAAATTTAGGAATTATTGAGCTAACTAAGGTGGCCAGGATCACCATTATCTATGTTGTGTATTGGTTTTTGTGGTGGTCGATGGTGTTATTTGTTTTGTATATATTTGTTGTGCATCCTTTGGTTTTTCAATATATGTTGGTTTTGGCGTTGTACGAGTTTTGTCATTGCTCTGTGGTGCCTTGGTTCCCACAGTGAGGACATTGTGGGGTTTTGGTACAGGGTCAATGCACCCACTTGTACACTTTTTTTTGAAATATTTAAAAATCCAACTAATGTTTCATTTTGCTTTAGGGATATATGTAGTTGTTTAAGTATTTAGGATGCCGTGGGCTTGGTGGTTGAGTTTTATATACATAGAATATGCATGATGAGATGTCTTGGACAAGATGCCATTTTGGCTTTTTGTTATAACCCTATCTCATGTTTATGATTTTGTGTTTGGCTCGCTCAATTTACTATCATTTCTTCGGGCCTAGTTCTAAGTTATAAAATAAACTTTTTGTTTATCTAGTTGCCTTCTAGGTTATTCTAAAAAAGCAAATAAATAAATAAATAAATAAAACATGTACATCACAACAAATTACAAAGTGAATAAAAAATTTGTCATTAGTTCGAATCTTCAATTAGCTTAAACATGCGCCATTATCCTTCATTACATATCCATTACGACAATGAAATTAGTTTCTTAAAAATTCTAATTGAACTTCCGTTTTTAATGGAAGGGCCTGAATATTTGAAAGATAAGTGGGTTTTGGGTGTGTCATTTTTAACATTGATATCCTTTAAAAAAAAAGAAGCAAAGAACTCCATCAGATAAGCAACCAGGGATTATGTTAATGTAATCAACTTGATTCCTAGGAATTGATACACGTTTGCATGTTACTGAGGTGTCATGTCATTGCATACTATTACTTGGACTTAAAAATAAGTGTCAAGTTGCATCTCGTGGGTTCGATGTGCTGTAATGTTCAATGGAAACAACTCACACTAAAAGGAGAACACAAGAACAAGGAAAGGAACTCACGGCCTTAGCTTGAACTCTATGCAATCCAAAACTGAAAGTGAGTTTAGAATAGTTCCAAACTTGATTCATGGATACAGTAATCACCACCAAGACCAAGGTTAGGGCTTCTAAGTTTGATTAAGATACAAAAATCACCACTTAGATAAGTTTAGGACTAGACTTGTACACCACCTTTACCAACCCAGTTAAGGATAAGCAAGTTTAGTGTTTTGGTTTAAAGGAGCAAAGTTCTCTTTCTCTCTTTCAATTCATGAAATCTGATTACAAGATGAAAGAATACAAAGCCTTATAGTCTAGCAAGCAAGCACACAAGAAGCTCTAGGCTAGGAAGTGAGGTTTCTTTGGAATTAGGAAACCTCCTAAACTTACTTAGTTCATGGTTTTAGCTAACCCGTGAGGTACTAGCTAGTTTCTAACCGTAATCCATGCTAATTACAGCCATTGAATCTAATTAACTTCAAGGATTAAATCTAAACAAAATACTATGCAAGTAATGAAGCAAAAAGGCAGCTCAGCATGTGAGGGAGAAAAGTGGAAAGTTGGTTGGTCCTAGGTATCCTTTACGGCTAGCTAATGGCTTAGTTTCTACCTTTCTCTCCTTGTTCTTCATTGGATAAATTGGTGGTTTATTCATGATTATGTCTAACATCCTTCTAACAACCAAATTATGCAGCTAGACAAGGATTGGATGCCAGAAAAGACTTCAGCCACCAAATGCACCAATTACGTGCAACTGGGCACTAGCTGGCAATTTGCAGGCTCTATTTGGATGCCGCCTTTCTTATGCAAAATGCGGGCATGATTTGGAATGCCACACATGGTTGGAAAGCTTAGAGTGTATTATAACACCTTCAGGTTGAATTACACGTTTTGAAGCTCATTTGCCTGCCCTAAAGATCAAAATACCGAGATTGGTCCATACCAGTCTTTAGTCTGCACTGTTTGGAAAATTGACCTTGTTCTTCATCTTCCACTTGGCTTAGCTTGATTTAATCACTTGGACCACATAATTCACACCTTAGGGACCCAAGATATGCAAACATTCATGACTTAAACCTCATAGAGGCCTAAGTAATTAGAAACAAAAAATATGGCTTAAAAACTGATTTGTAGTCTTAAGGTTCTGTTTGTGTTTCTAGCAAAAGGGGAGCCATCTTTTGAACTTGTGACCTTGTTCTTGGACGTTCTGGACTTCATTGATCACGATCAAGGTCTTGGTTTGGTAGGACTCCATCATGATGTCTTTTGATTATACATTCTATTTCTTTATAGTTTTGAGGCTTCATCACCTAGGTCATGCAATCACCGACTTGTGCACATAATCATCCTATCACTTGTGTATATGATTAATCCTTTGAAAAGAAAAACAAAGATTTTTTCCTTTGTTTTTGAGAAAATTTTGTTGATACGTGTTTTGAAAACCCATCCAAGGACTCACTCGGACGCTTGGGAAACCTAGGGGTTTAAATAGCTTGTTGCGTCTACTAAACACCTCTGTGATTCATATAGAAGTGAGTTACGTTATAATAGTTTTGGTATGTTTTGCTCGTGTATGAGCAAAGTCTTTGTGCGTGGGTATTTGCTTTTCTCAAAACTATATTTATTTTATGACTAATCTCATCTATATTGCAGCTTGTGATAACTGTTAAATTAGTCTTGTTTGTTAGTATTTGCTTTGATTTGTATGTAATAATCAAAAGTGATAAAATGCTAAATAATGTGTGCAAAGCATGTTCAAAGTTTGGCTTGAAAACCCAGGATAAGTTATAGCGACCACCGGGGATAACCTTAAACTAAGGTTCCGGTTAGCCTGCCACAAAAGCTGCCAAAAAACAAGGAACAAAAAGAAAATAGAGCATTGGCAAGGGTTGCCTATGTTAAATGGCACGCCCATGCCACCCTCTCCTATTTTTTGGATGAAAGTAGAGTTCAAGTTAGATTTTTATGTTTAACCTAGAAAATTAGGAGTAGATTATTGTAGATTGTGCTAATAATTAACTTAATTTCAACACCATTCTGCAGGGGAAAAAAATCCCCTCTTAATCATTATAAATATTGCTTAATAGCATTACATTGTTGTTGAAGATGGTGATGTGAAATTAGGTCGCTCCATGTTATTATACCTCCTTTTAGTTCATTGTCTGCTAGTGTGATTTATTTTGCAGCTGGTTTACATTTTAATACGTCATAACTAAGCAGTTTGATAATATTGAAAATATAAGAAAATTAGAAAAGTTTAAGAGTCCAAAAAAATAAAGAACTCAAAAAACCTAAAAAGATGTGGATCATTGGATATGAACAACATGGTTGGGATTTTATGGATTCAAATGTGATTAATGTTGAGCCCAAATCCACTAAATTTGATGAGCACAATATTGAAAAAATAGAACTCGAACCATCTTGTTTATTGAGGAGTCACATTTATCCTGCTGGAATTCCCCTAATCCTATGTTGACATCCCTTTATCCATTATGATTTGTAAGTTGAGCTTAACCGGTATTACATTCTCGTACTCTCCAAATTTAGCATCTTTGAAGATCCATATTAGATTATTTATAAGTTTGAGGAGACATGCTCTTTGATTTGTATACCAAGGGTGCCCAATGATGTTATGTGGTTGAAAATTCATTCCCTTTCCTCTTAAAAAAGATGCTAAGAGGTGGATGTAAGGTGTTAAGGTCGGTTAAGTCTCACCTTAGGATCCCTTTGTTGATATCTTCCTTAGGGGGGTACCTTTAGCTAGCCTCACCATCAGCCTTAGGAATACAATCCTCTCTTTTGACCAACTTAAATAAGAGCCCTTTTAGAGATATATGAATAGGTCTAGTGAGTTGCTTACCTTATGCCTTCAGCATGATTTAGACACATGGGATGTGTGCCAAATTATTTTTGAGGGTGTGGACGCGAGTGATAGCACAATTGTTGAGCGTATGTATTGAGGAGATTTTTTTCTGTAAAATGCCAAATGAGTCTTGCATTTTCGTGAGGATTTGATTGAGAAGACCATTAAGTTGAAGATGCTTAGGTAGACCCCGAGTCCTTGTTCTTTAATTTCTATGATTAAGAGGGGTGACCAATGATATTGGTGCCTTCAGAAGACTTTGGCTAGTTCCAGGAGTCAAAATTGATTTCTCCTGATTATATCCTTTCTTCAGTTGTTTATAAGCATTTGTCGAACAATAGACTTAGCTCTTACCTTCCCAGATGTTGTGAATTAGCTTATGTTATGACTGACTTTTCTTTGCTCTCACTGGCACTCATTCATTCTTTTGAGAATTGCATATATAGAGGTAATCTACAGGGTAATTTGGTTATTGATACTCATGTACCACTTCCTTTAACTTCCTTTGGAGATTTTAATACAAGTGAGAAAATAGTCGTTAACGCTAGTTGTGATCTTAGGAAGATATGATTTTAGAGTCAGAGGATATCTTTGTTCAAGCATAATGTTTTTCTAAGGAGGCCCCTTTATAAGAGTCTTACAATTAGGATATTGTTGAGGTCATGCCTTGTGATGGGGAACTTCTTGTCCAATCTCTATTGAGTCTCCCGAGTCTTCTCCCATTTCCATGGTCTTACTATGTTCATCATTGTTCCATTTTCATGGATTCATAATTTTCGACCATCCTCGGGTTCAGGACTGATGTTATTCACACTCCTAATTTAAATCGAACTCATAAGCTTGATATGACAATCAGCCTTGAGGATTGGGCAGAGGATTTAGAATTCATGACTATTTTGTGCGTTCGTGCTTTTTGTCAAACTTCTTGACCCCTTCTATATTTTTATATAGTGTAATGTTGGGCATGTGTGGGACTCTTATGATTTGGACCAGGGCTTTGATAAGCTAGGAGTGCTCTCACTTCTCTTATAGTGATATGCCTTCTTTACGACTTCCTCCTTGTTACTAACTATTCTTATTTTCGTGCGATCACTCCCATTCATTTGATAAGTTGCTAAGAGCTCTGGTAGGGATCAATACAAGTGGTAACTTTGTGATCTGTTAGAGTGTCTGATGCTCCATCAACCTCTTATACACTGTCTTAATGAGGCATTATTTATGAACACTTTGCACCTAACACGGTGTTATCGTTCCAACTCTCCTATCACTCCTTTGTCTTTTCTTTCTATCTCTATTGTAAATTGTATGTCCCAAGTAAGCTTATTCGTGCAAGCAGAGTGAATAAGGTGATCACAATTCTTGACAAACATGAACACAATTGCAAAATATAATAGAAAATATCTAGCTCAAGCATAGTGAGTAATCAATTGAAGCACACTAAGCAAATGATTCAAGAATGTTGAGTATGCAGAAAATAACACAAGCGGTGTTTGTTTCTAATGTTCAACCTTAAATTGGGCTACGTCCTGCCTATGAACGCTTTCTTAGGATTCAACCACATATGCTAATCTTGTTCGAGATTAACATGATTTGCAGGACTCAATTGAATCACTTTTGAAAGTTTTACTGCTTTTCAATTATTTACATTGACATAATTTCAGAAAGAAATAGGCTCCGAAAAAATCCCAAGCAAAATTACTTTTCCACATACTAGATTCAATATTTTATTTTGTCTTTGAAAGAGTAACATAATCCATAAATTTTTGTTCCTCCAAGGCCTCTCAAAGTCAACCAACCACTAGAACCTTCCTTGTTTTAACTCTACCCCCTGCCCACAGAAAAACAAAGAGTAATTTAGCTTGCGATATTCAGGCTATTATTTTATTGGTCATGAAAGTCATTTACATTACTCCCAACTGGCCAAATAATATTGAGCATGGAAACAAAAAATTCATTGTATGACAACAGTGAATTAACAGTCATCGACAATTCATTGTACAAACTCCTTGGTCTCCTTTGTTTTACTACTGCTCCATGTATAACCTCAAATAACAAAGCCATGCAACAATCATCATTAATTCAGCCCATGCAAACTCTTTTCCTCAAGAATTTTAATATGGCCATTTTCCTTTAAATAATTTAACAATCTCCATGATAACCTTGCGAATTCAGTCAAAACTCCTATTTAAAAAAAATCAAAAATTTAGTAAAAACTATGGAACTGAAGATCACTGACCTGAAGTCCAAGTTTTTGGACCTGAATTAGGTTGTATTAGGAAGTTTGGATGAGGTTTCTGGCCTCCTTCCTTTTTTGCTGAGGCTTCACTTCGTGATTTACTATGCCCCTACTTTGTTACCTCAGCTCTTCATTTGGTGCCGCTCTAATGCTTCTTCTATCTTGTAACACCCCCAAACGCACATAATTCATTATTTGTGTTCTCTTCGTTAGTGTCACCAATTAGAAGTAATATCCCAAATGATTAGGGCATTACCGCCGTCCAAAAGAACAAGGCTTTGCCTGTAAATGATAAATTCTAGCAACCCTAATTAATGTTTTCCATCAAAAGGCATTCACATACTTACAACTCATCGAACCATACATAAACTGTTCCAACATCAAACCATTGAACTATTTCAGGGTTTACATCAAAATATAGTACCTCTTGTAGAGTATATAGCTTTAACATAAAAAAGTTTCATAATATAGTGCTCAAAACATCCTTGCACTAATAGATCACTATTCCTTTGGTTTGGACTTTCTTGCTCACTTATCACCTTTAGTCATCCTACTTGCCTGAGGGCGATCCACTGAACATTTCTCTAAAACAAAATACGAAAAATTTTCAAACTGTGAGCCAAAGCTCAGTACAAGCAGTCTTATATTGTTAAATGATCAATGAAAAGCTGATTGGGCCCGCATTGTAATTCATTTTAACTAAAAACAGGGAACGAGATAAATATGAAACTACATTGTCAATTATTATCTGATAGTGAAGCCCTAATAACTGTTACGATCTAAAGATAGGTATACACCTCCCAAGCAGATTAGGGGATCTGGCCTAACGTCATGCAGATAACTAAAAGGCAATGCCCTGTAACTGATAACTAATGGCGTCACTAATTATCTGATAAATCACTAATTAAACTTATTCGTTGATGTACTTACCAAAACATTATAGTTTTGATAAATACGTGCTGATTTTTAAAGTTGTAGGCAATGAACGTACTTGGTACTTTTAATGAAACTCACTGCAATGAGATTTTGCACAAAAGAAAAGGAAACAATAGATTAGGCCCTGATTCTATACAAAATTATCATTGTAGGAACATACGGTTATCAAAAAAATTTATTTCGTAGCTAATAATTTAGTAAAAGAAAAGTAAGAGCATAATAGGGGCTTGGAAAGAATGACCCGTAACATAGTCGTCCTACCTCTTATTGAGACTCAAGACCCAAATATAGAAAGCTTAGGAAGTCTCAAAAAACTTTCATTCAGAACACCAAGCTTGATTCGCGCAATAGGATTCCCAAAAGGAGGCTAGAACACAAGCTTGTCGATTTTTCTCCATTTTGTGCATTTTTGGTAAAATGACCATAACGTTTTCCACAGACCTTGGATTAAGGTAATTCGAAAGGAAATTGAAAGATAACACACTGAACTATCTACCCACCAAAAATGATAGTTTTTCAAAGGGTCGATCTTTACCAGTTTAATCTCGAAGTCGGTCCTGTTTTCCTGAAATTTTCAGCCCTCACTGTTTATTCTTTTCCCTCTCTTTTCACACAAATCTTCAACTTAAACCATTCCTCAAAATTATGTAAACATGCTTTGGTTAATCCCAAAATTATATAAAATCCCCACAATCAATTTCATTTTATAATCGTATCCAATAAAGGTCATTTTTCAATCAAAAACACACATAAACCAAGCTTAATGCTAGTTTAATCCAAACCATGCATTACTTGCCAAAACCCAACTTTATGGCCAACTTGGACTCACTCCAACTCATTTCAAATCACCAAAAATTTCATCATAAACACCAATAGGTTAGAAAATGACCAAATCAAAGATAAAACAATCAAAACCCAACACTTTAACATTAAGCTTGCATGACTAACGGTTAACCCTAACCCTCGCATGATCCCATCTCAACTCCACCATGATCAACACCAAAATAACTCTTATTTCTTATCAAAACATCATGATCAAAGGTCACAAACATCAATACAAGAATCAAAACTAAAGTAAACATTAAAACCAATAAGATCAAGTTCAAGATTACTCACTTTGCTTGAAGATAAGTAGAGATGGAGGTGGTGTTTAGCGGTTTTGATGATGGAGGACGGTGGCTAATGGTACTAGGATGTTGGGGGGGGGGGGTCGGAGGCAACAAGGGTTGGCCAAAAAACTTACCGGAGAACACCACATAGCTGAAGGGGGGTGCCGGTCGTGTAGGAGAGAGAAAGGAGAGAGAAAATGTGTCTTGGGTTGAGTTGTGTTTTTGACTAATCCGCTCATCTGAGCTGAGTTTTTAACTAGAAAATGACTTTTTAGCTAACCATGATTAAGCTTAATCATGGTCATTAGCTAGGTTAAGAAGCAAACATGTTGGGCTTTAAATTTTGCCGATAAAAGTTTGATTTGGGAATAAAATGCTTCGTAACGATAATGTTTTTGCGTAACTGAAAATTAAATGTTTTTTGTAATGTTAAAAAAAAATAAAATAAATTACTTAGATTAAACTTGTTAGGACCTACTATCAATTCTTCCAAAGTTTCCATTAATCAATTAAATAATAAAATAAATTCCAAATTGCCAAGTGAGGGCCCAAATAAAAGTTTCCCCACCGGGGTGAATAAATGCGATAAATAAATATGAGAAAAACCATTAACATGAGGTAATTAAATAAATAAACATAATTGAGGATTGGGCTATTATAGCCTTCCCCCTTTAAAGGGTTTCGCCCTCGAAACTTATGAACTTGACCATGTCATGCAAGATTACCTCAAATAAATGTGGGTATTTGGCTTTCATTTCCTCTTCACTCACCCAAGTAGGTTCTTGGGAGGTATGATTTGACCATAACACTTTGACTAGAGGTATCTGCTCGTTGCATAATTGCTTAATCCTACGATCTAGTATTTGCATTGGTTTCTCTTTATATACTAAATTCGCAATGATTTCAATTGGTTCAGATGCAACGGTGTGATATACTTTCTAAGTTGAGAGATATGAAACATGTTATGCACTTGCTCTAGTTCTACCAGCAAATCCAGTTGATATTCTACGGGATTTAACTTTTCAATGATTTCATAAGGTGCAATATATCTTGGACTCAATTTGCCTCGTACCCCGAACCTCCTGATACCCTTAGTTAGCGATGCTTTCAGAAAAACTTTATCGCATACTTGAAACTCCGCAGGCCTCCTTCTCTTGTTCGCGTAACTCTCTTGCTGACTCTGGGCAACCCTAACGTGCTCTGGAATCCTTCTTATTATTTCCACGGTTTACTGGATCATTTCAGGGCCTATAATCAATTCCTCATCCAAGTCACTCCAACACAGTGAGGTTATACACTTTCTTCCACATAGAGCCTCAAACGTAGCCATTCTGATGGTGGACTAGTAGCTATTGTTATAATAAAACTCCACCAATGGTAAATCGTCTTCCCACTTCCCTTGGAACTGCAACACACAATCTCTTAACATGTCCACCTAAATTTGATTCACTCTTTCAGTCTGCCATCTGTCTCTGGATGATAAGAGCTACTAAAGTTCAATTTGGTCCCAAAGGCCTTTTGAAGTCCTTGCCAAAAATGGGCTTGGAATCTTTGATCCCTATTTAGTACTCTATCTAAGGGGATTCCATGTAGTTGGATTATCTGTTAACATATGACTGGGCTAGTTTTTCAACTCCCCAGGAGTCCTTCATTGGCATAAAATGTGCCGACTTGATAAGCCGATTGACTATAACCCAGATAACACTCTTCTTCGAGGCAGAAAGGGGTAAAACCATAACAAAGTCCATCAAGATCGAATCCTACTTCCAAGTGGGAATTTCTAGGGGTTGCAATTCATCCACAGGATGCTGATACTTTGCTTTAACTTTCTGGCAGGTCAGACACTTGTCTATGTATTCTGCAACTTCCTTTTTCATATTATTCCATCAGAAGTATTGTCTTAAATCTCTGTACATCTTGGTGCCTCCTGGATGAACCTGGTAGCGATTATTGTGAGCCTCCTCTAGGATCTATTTAATTCCTTATTTATGGGTACACATAGGCGATTCTAGTATCGCAAGGTCCCATCCTCATGTACTACAAACCCAGGAGACTTTCCTTTCACTAAATTTTGCTTTATTCTTTGGAGTTCAGGATCACTCTCTTAGTTCACTCGAATTTCCACCACTATGGAAAGTTGTAAGGTAAGTGTTGATAATTGAACACGTGCTTGCCCATGGGACATTATTTGTATCCCCAAATCCTCATGCTCTTTCCAGAGACTCAACAGGGTAATCACCACAGTGTTTGGGCTATGTTGCGCTTTCCTACTGAGGGCATCTGCTGCAACATTTACTTTTCCTAGATGATATTGAATCTACAAGTCATAATCCTTAAGCAACAGAAGCCAACATCGTTGCCTCAAGTTGAGCTCCTTATGGGTGAAGATATACTTCAAATTTTGATGGTAAGTATAGATCTTACATGGTATCCTATATAAGTGATGTCTCTAAATTTTCAATGCAAAGACCACGGCTGCTAACTCCAGGTTATGGGTGGGGTAAGTTTTCTCATAAGTCTTGAGTTGTTGAGAAGTATAGGCTACTACCATGTCTTCCTGCATCAGTACTCACCCCAAACCGTTCTTTGAAGCATCACTATAGATAGTATACTCCTTGCCTTCGGCTAGTAGCATTAGGATTAGGGCGGTAGTTAATCGCTGCCTTAACTCCTGAAAGGCTTTTTCACACTTCTATGTCCACTCAAATTGGTTCACTTTCTTCAACAGATTGGTCAGGGGTGAAGTTATTTTTGAAATGTCCTTGATGAACCTTCGATAATAACCTGCTAAACCTATAAACCTTCTAATCTCAGTGATGTTAGTAGGCATTGACCATTCTGTGATTGCCTTCATCTTCGGGGGGTCAACTTTGATTCCCTCTTTTGTAAGCACATGGCCCAAAAACATCACTTCTTACAACCAAAATCCACACTTCTTTAATTTGCTTTAAAGTTGATGCTCTATCAGGGTTTGTAACACCATCCTCAAATGATCAACATGTTCATCTTTGTCCTCATAATAGATAAGAATGTCTTCTATGAACACCACCACAAATTTGTCTAGGTAGGGTCTGAAGACTCTATTCATAAGATCCATGAAGGCTGCGGGAGCATTGGTGAGACCAAATGGCATCACTGTAAGCTTATAGTGACTATATCTAGTTCTAAATGCAGTCTTGGGGATGTCTTCCGATTTAATCCTAAGTTGATGGTACCCCGACCTCAAATCAATCTTAGAGAAGACTCATGCTCCTTGTAATTGATCAAACAAGCCATCTATTCGCAGCAAAGGGTATTTGTTTTTTTATGGTGATCTTGTTCAACTCTCTATAATCAATACATAGCCTTAAGGTTCCATCCTTTTTCTTTACGAACAACACTGGTACACCCCATAGGGACACACTTAGCCTAATAAAGCCCTTCTGCAACAGCTCATCTAATTGAAGCTTCAGTTCCTTAAGCTTAGTTAGGGTCATAAGATATGGGGCTTTGGAAATAGGTTGGGCATCAGGGATTAATTGAATTCTAAAATTAATTTCCCTCTACAGGGGTAATCCTGGTAACTCCTCAGGGAAAACATCCGCAAATTCACAGAGTATAGGAATATTTCCAACTTTTTCTGCCTTTAGTTAGGTGTTAATAGCATAACACCAATATCCAATATACCCTCGATATAATAGCTTACTTGCTTTCATAGCAGAAATCAAGGAACAAGATTCTTCCTCTCTCTGCCTATGGAAGAGTACTTCTCCCCCTTTTTCACCCTTCAAAATAACCTTAAGATCCTCACAATCAATCTTAGGTGTGCAACCAATTCATTCTCAAAATGATGTCAAAATCAGACAAATCAAATTGAATCAAATCCACAAGGAAGATGGTTCCACCAATGGTAATGGGAACAAGTTTACAGGAGATGGGGCCTTCAATGACAGAATCATTGCGTAGCTTGATCCTATAATTGGTTTCCATCCTCCTATTCTCCAGGTTCAATTGCGTGGCAGATCAGGTGCACAAAAATGAACGAGTAGCACCCCAATAAAATAATGCACAAAACGGCTTTGAATTTAAAAAGAGAGTTCCAATGACTACCGTACCAGAGGTGGCAGCTTCCTTCTTGCTTGTTGTATACGCCTGTCCTACTGTTGCAGATCTTGGTGGTAGGGCCCTTAGCGAGGTGGGGCCAAGGGTTTTGCTGCATCTTTGTCTACAACCTTCATCCTTTGGGGGCATGCAGCAATAAGGCATTAAGGGCTTCCATATCGCATGTACTTATTAGTTCCTACTTAGCATTCACAGGTGGTGTGATTTATTCTTCAGCATTTCCCATAGGGCTTTGTCGAGCTAGCGGAATGGCTCATAGGAGGAGCAAGAGAAGGTTTCTTCTGATTCGCACTTTCATTTAGAGTTCCTCGCTCAAACCCCTTTCTCTTTTGGTTGATTGGGTTCAGGGCTCTCAACTCTGTCTTTACGCGCTCTACTTCAGCCACGCGCTTTTATAGTTCTTGGTAAGTCAAAATTGGTTGCCTAGCTAATTGATTCCGATTATAGAAGGCCAAACCCTTTTCAAACCTTCTCATCTTCAACCTTTTAGATGATACAAACTCAGGAACCAACCTGGATAATTCTGTGAACTTACTGGCATACTGCATCACAGTCATGGTGCCACTCATCTTCAGCTCCATAAACTCTTTCTCCTTTTGCCTTTGGACCACAACTGGGTAAAATTTTGCCCTCAACTCAATCAAGAATTTACTCCAGGTGAATTCAGGCCCTCCGAGCTTATCCTTAACAGTATTCCACCAAATATAAGCTTCACCAGTGAAATAATACATCCCAATGTTTGCTTGCTTTTCCTTTGGCACTTCTACCACTATAAAGATTTTCTGCATTCCCCTTACACATTCCTCTAATACTACTGGATCATAAGTTTCGTCAAACACTTTAGGATTGCGTTGTGCTACCCTGTCTGCTAATTTATCCTCTTTAGGAGGGGTTTCAGTGGGTACTTGGGGAATCCGCTTCATCAGTTGTGCTACTAAAGCTAATCGGTAGTTCGCGGCCCCAATGTTGTTAGCTAACTTGGAAGGAATTGGTGGCATTTGGTTAAAATTTGGTGGCACATGATGGGAGACTTGACCACCCGATCCCTGACCATGATCCGAGATTTCCTCTATATGAATCTTTGCATTGTTGTGCACTGATTCAGACATTCTGATCATACCTTAAACGAAACAATTCAATCACTGGAATACCCAAACATATAAAATAAGCGAGCCCAACAAATACATTTGATATAACTCAAGGATTATTGAAAACAAACCCAAACCTTCATTATATCATTTCGTAACTACTTATTTACATACGTAACTGCCTGTTTATATACATGATTAACAAAACATATCATATCTAGTTGACTACGCAAAGTCAGTTTTAACTCGTACCTCAATCCCAAACACTAACTAGCCCCAAGACACTAGATCCGTCACATGACCAAAAAGAGAAACGGATCACGTCATCACGACCGGAGAGGATTTGGCTAACTATATACAATGTCATATGCTACACAAAATACAACTATCCAATCTGACCTTTCCATACATATATATATATATATATATGTATATATATATGTATATATATATGTATATATGTATATATACATATATATACATATATATACATATATATATATATATATATATACATATATATATACACATATATATATATAGACATATATACAAATATATATATATATATATACACATACACACATACACACATACACACACACACAGAGCTCAAAACGAAAGCTACTAACACCAACCCCTGGAACCACCTAATGATCCCTAGACGGATTGTAATCTGGGTCGGACTCATCATCATGCTCTTCGCTTGAATCGAAGCTGCTAGTCGATGGCTCTAACTTGACATCACCAACCTCCTGCTCAACCTGTTGCTCCACTATCATCTCATTAATCTCCTGATTCCATTGTTGCTCTACCACCGCCTCATCAATGTCCTAATCTTCCTCAGGATCATCCTCCTCCTTCGGATGGCCTTCGTCCTCAAAACTAACCACCACTATCTCTGGTGTATTAGGGAGGTCTATCACCACATGAGCCTCCCAAGGACTATCGGGCAGTAATGGCGTACCTGGTGTGAGCGAAAATGGTGGTCCCTGTGTTGGTGTTGGTCTACAAGCGGGGGATGTGCCCAATGCAATGGAAAGACATGCTAAAGAGTCTCCATGGTAATCCCCCTCTGCTCAAACTCCTCTCTTAACAACAACTCTGTAGTGATAGTCGTCCAAGCCCCTGAGCCTGAAACCTAGGCCCATCCCAGCTTAGGTTCCCTGTTATCATAAAATGATGACAATGGAGCCTGAGCTCTACCCGTTGATCAACTGTGGGTAAGGACCAGAGCAATATGAGTGCACGGAACGTAATACCGTGAAACTAACAAAACGGTCCTGTGTATGAGCATTTATACTAGCATGCAGCAGCAGCACCGCGATGTGAGCAGCCATAGACGCACTCGGCATCATGTTAATGGCATAAGGGTCCATCTAACAAAGAAAAACATATATGAGAGGAGAGGCATACATAACCATAATTAAGGAACATGCAAATGTAAGCAACCTACATTTCTAATATCACAAGTCTCTAATAATATACGATATTCCTTACTAATAACCCTTCTCGCCCTCCTATATCTAAACTCTATACTCTATATCCCATTTGGAAAAATCAAAACCTAGCTCTGTTACCAAATCTGTAATGCCCCCAAACGTACATAGTTCACTATTTGCATTCTCTTCATTAGTTTCACCAATTTGAAGTAATATCCCAAATGATTAGGGCATTGCCGTCGTCCAAAAGGACAAGGCTTTGCTTGTAAATGATAAATTCTAGCAATGCTAATCATTGTTTTCCATCAAAAGGCATTCACATAATTGCAACCCATCAAACCATATATACACAGTTCAAGCATCAAACCCTTTAACTATTCCAGGGTTTACATCAAAATATAGTAACTTCTGTAGAGTATACAACTTTAACATCAAAAAGTTTCATAATAGAGTGCTCAAAACATCTCTGCACTAACAAATCACTATTCCTTTTGTTTGGACTTTCTTACTCACATATCACCTTCAGTCGTCCTGCCCGCCTGAGGGTGATTCATTGAACATGTCCCTAAAACAAAACATGAAAATATTTTGAAATGTGAGTCGAAGCTCAGTACAAGCATTCATGCATTGTTAAATGATCCATGAAAAGCTTATTGGACCCGTATTGCAATTCATTTTAATTAAAAATTGAGAATTAGATAAATATGAAACTGCATTGTCAATTATTATCTGATGGTAAACCCGTAGTAACTGTTACGATCTGAAGATAGGTGCACCCTTGCCAAGCCGATCGGGGGAGCTGGCCTGAAGCTGCGCGGGTAACTAAACGATGATGCCCGTAACTAATAACTAGTGGGGTGACTAATTGTGTGGTAAATCACTTATTATACTGATTCATTGATGTACTTCCAAAACGTTATAATTTCGATAAATATGTGCTAATTTCTAAAGCTAAAGGCAATGAACATACCTGGTACTTTTAATGAAATTCAACGAAATAGGGTTCTGCACAAAAGGGAAGGAAACGATAGATTAGGCCCTGATTTTAGCACAAAATTATCGTTCTAAGAACATACGGTTAGCAAAGATATTTATTTCCTAGCTATTAGTTCAGTAAAAGAAAAGTAAGAGCCTAATAGGGGCTTAGAAAGAATGACTCGTAACTTAGTCATCCCACCTCTGATTAAGACTCAAGACCCAAACATAGAAAGCTCAGGAAGTTGGAAAAAACTTCCATTAGAACACCAAGCTTGATTCCCACGATAGGATTCCCAAAAGGAGGCTAGAACACAAGCATGTAAGTTTGGGTCCATGTCGCACAGCTTTGGTAAAACGACCATAATTTTTTTCACAGATCTTCGATTAAGGTGATTATAAAGGCAATGGAAAGCTAAGACACTAAAATATCCACCCACAAAAAATCATAATTTCCGAATGGTCCAATGATTACTAATTTGTTTCCGAAGTCTGTCCTGTTTTCCTAAAATTTCCAGCCCACACTGTTTTAGCTTTTCCCTCTCCTTTTAGACAAATCCTTGACTTAAACCATTCCTTAAAAGCATCTAAACAAGCTTTGGTCCATCCCAACATCACACAAAATCACCACACTCAATTTCACTTCACATTCATATCCAATAAAGATCATTTTTCAATCAAAAACACAAATAAACCAAGCTTGATGCTAGTTTAATCCAAACCATACATTACTTGCCAAAACCATAGTTTATGACCAACTTGCACTCACTCCAACTCATTTCAAATCACCAAAACCATCATCATAAACTCCTATAGTTAGAAGATGACCAATTCAAAGATAAAATAATCAAAATCTAACACTTTAACATTAAGCTTGCATGACTAAGGATTAACCCTAATCCTAGCATGATCCAACCTCAACTCCACTATGATCAACACCAAAATAACTCTTATTTCTTGTCAAAACTTCATGATCAAAGGTCACACACATCAAACAAGAATCAAAACTAAAGTAAAAAGCAAAACCAATAAGATAAAGTTTTAGCTTACTCACTTTGCTTAAGGATAAGTAGAGATGGAGGTGGTGTTTAGTGGTTTTGATGATGGAGGATGGTGGCTGGTGGTAGTAGGATGTTGGGGCAGGGGGTGGGGAGGTAAGAAGGGCTGGCTGGAAAACTCGCCGGAAAACACCACACAGCTGAAGGGGGGTGCTAGTCGTGTAGGAGAGACAAAGGAGAGAGAGAAAATGTGTTTTGGGTTGAGTTGTGCTTTTGACTAATCAACTCATCTTGGTTGAGTTTTTAACTAGAAAATGACTTTTTGTCTAACCATGGTTAAGCTTAATCATGGTAATTGGTTAGGTTAAGAAGCAAACATGTTGGGCTTTAAATTGGGTCGAAAAAAGTTAGATTCGGGAGTAAAACGCTTCGTAACAATAACGTTTTTGCATAACTCAAAATTAAATTTTTTTGTAATGTTACAGAAAAAAGAATAAATAAATTAGATTAAACTTGTCAGAGCCTACTATTAATTCTTCCAATGTTTTCGTTAATCAATTAAATAATCAAATAAAATCCGAATTGCCAAGTGAGGGCCCAAATAGATTTTGCTCCACTGGTGTGAATAAATGTGAGAAATAAATATTAGAAAAATTATTAACGTGAGGTAATTAAATAAATAAACATAACTTAGGGTTGGACTATTACATCTCTTCCCCTACTTGGCACCCTTTTATGCTACATCGAGCACTAGCCGATGGCGCATCGTGCAAGTTGGTGTTGACAGATGGTTCACCACCGTCGTCACCTAAGCTGTCCTACCACAACCTTCAATGCTTTGCCATTTTAGCTCGTAACTTTGCGCTTGGTAAACGATAAGATTTTTTGTAATTTGGAAGGTCGCGTGAAGATGTGCTAAGTCCAATTCTCATGCATTTTTAACCCCTAATTTTGTAGTTTTTACCATACAAATGTTCACTGCTTGGGTACACTTTTGTTTTTTTTTTTTATTATAGAATAAATTGGCCAATGCTGTTTGAAGGCGTTAAGATAGGGCTAATTTAATAATTAGGAAAGACACAGGAGATAAATGTCTAGTAGCTTATGTAAGTCATCACCTGAACCCATGAAGCTAACGTGGCCATCTTCGTTGCCTACCCCATATTGATCATTAATCAGCCCATCACACCCAGCACATGCATTACCCAAGCGTGATAATCCGTGGTGCGCCATCACTATAAAATGGGGTCAATGCATGATTCAAGTCCAGTTGGCCAATTTCTCTATTAGTCTAGTGACTCATGGCATCTTTACATACATGAAATGCATAAGATCCTAACCACCAGATGTTGTTACTCAGTTGAAAAAATTGGTGGTCTCTAAATCAGAATTTGGAAAGAATACACTTTATTCAACCAAAATAAGGCATGTCTGGTTTGGTTCTGATGGTGGAGTTTGGCTAGATAATAAATTATTAAATTCTCTTACTCTCAATTCTAATTTTAGTTTCTACTAATTTTAGAGGTTATTATAGTTGTAGAAATTATTTTGCGTTAAGTTCAATACAAGTTTTCTAGTTCAACTTCGATTTCTCTAGTTTTAGTTTTAATTCAGGTTTTCTAATTCTAATTTGATTCAAGTTTTATGGTTTCAATTGTAGTTTAATTTTTGTCTCTTTAAAAATTCTCTCATTTAATGTTTTATTACTACTTTGGGTTGACGGTGGATATTCAAGTCTCATGGTAATTATTCATTCAAGATACAATTTATTTATTAATTTATTATTTCAAATGTTTGTTTCCCTTAGCAATTCAGGTTTAGAGTTTTATGTAATAATTTTAAGGGACTAAGTTAATCACTTTCTTTCCACCTTAATTGTTAAAATAAGATCATTTTATTTCAACTATTCTACTTGAAGATTAGAGGATTGTGAGATTCTTGATTATTATTTGAAATTAATTCATTTAGTTGTTTTATTTAGTTTAACTTGTCAGTTTAATACTAGTAATGAAACTGTTATGGATGACTCATATAATGCTACAACTATAGTTGTACACTTGCGGCTTATTTTTATAATCTTTGAGTTACGACATGTTTTTGTCGTCGTTACTGGGGATGGTGTTGAAATTGATTACTAGTTTAATTGTTAATTACTTTGCATAGTAGTAATAATAATTTGGTTTCTTGTTAGTTGTTTTAATTGCTTTAAGCAATTTAATTTAATTGTTTTTGTTTAATTTAGTAGTTCTAAATTGTTTAATTTAGTTTTAGTTCTCCCATCAACATAAAAAAAGTGATCTTTATTGCTTTTTTAAAAAAAAGGTAAAATTCAAAGGAACTAGAAAAACAAAATGGTTTTTGGTTGCATGACTAGTTGGGTTGCAGATCCCCATAGCAAACGTTTGAATAGATTGAAGGTTGGGCTATATAACAGTAGTAAATTCGTACCTGAATTTAAGGAGAAAAAGATAGGTGATGCGTAGCCTCAACTAATGATGTTGAAGAACATCTTTTATCTACCTAGGACAACATAGCCATCATGTTTTAATATATCGATCCTAAAGAATGTTATTCCCAAACTCAAGCCGCAGTGTACCCTTATGCTTCCTAAGTTTATGGGTATAGAGGATGCTTACCTATCTCCACGAGAATTCGAAAAGGTTTGTTTGATGGTGTGCTACCCTAATGTGGTTGTTGTTACTATGAGATTGAAATTTATTCCCTTTGTTTAAAATAATAATGCCAAAAAGTAGATACATATCATAGCCACAAAATTCCATTACCAACTACGATGGGTCTGTATAAGTCTTTCAATGAAAATACTTTCCCAGTAGTAAAACTGTTAAGCTCAGGAATGAAATTAATTAATTGATGCATGTTGACAGGAAGTTATTTTGGAAATATCTTGATAGGTTTAAGAACCTCCTATCTCAACGTCCTCACCATGGTTTAGACCAAGCTCGTTGATGCCAAATTATTTATAAAGGTCTTGACCAACAGAACACGACAATGGTGGAGTCAATGCGTTAAAGGGCTTTGTTTCTTAGATCCATAATGATGTTTGGGAATTCCTAGAAGATCTAGCAGAGAAACCCATGCGGTCGAAACCATTAGAGGTACCATCTAAACTCTTGGTTCGGTGGAGCTAGCAGTGTTGTGCATGCAATTTCGAATTTGATTCACTTAAAGTTTCAATTTGCTATGATGAAGGGGTAGGTTCTATAACAATACCAAGCTTCCCACACTCCTAAGATGTGCTCCCAATACCACGTATTAGAGCATACTTGAAGCACGTGCCCCTACTGTGCTCACTAATTCGCCTATGCCAAGAATAGGCGAGCATGTATGACCAATAAAAGACCAATAAATGACCCCTGTGCTCCTATTATTAATTTGAGGTGGCATAGTGTTGTATTCCACTATGCTTTAGCTCACGCTCTAAACAGAAATGCAACCAAAACCAAAACATAATGCAAACTGATATTGCATTCAAGTGAACTCATGATAGATAGAATGGGATAAATGGAAACTGATTCCACTCTTGGACACAAAATCACAGCTACGAATGTAATTAGGGACCTTCACATTACTTTGACTATAAAAACCCCATAAAAGGAAGAGCTAAGACTCAACTAGATCACCAGCTTTGTCGGCCTAAGCAGGGATAAGCTAGAATGAGTGTTTCGGGTTTAAGAAGCAAAACTCTACTTCTCCATTCAATGTCATGATATGATTACAATACACTAGCGAGCACCTATAAATACACATCCCCACCTTGGTGCCAAGTTGGCAGGGTGCTTTCTTAGCAGTTAGGAAACCTTTAAACTAGTTTAAATAAATTAGAATGCAAAGCATGCGTAGTCCGAGCTAATTAAATTTGGTAGTCTAGTCAAACAAGTTCTTTAAGGTCTAAACTCAAGCTTCAACATGATAATTATCTTGTAAGTGATCCACTTTCACATGGGAAAGAGAAAAATGGGTGCTGCAGGAGCTCGCTTTTTGGCGAACTAATTACGATGCAAGCATATCTTTACCTCTTTTCCTTGTGGAAAACTTGACTCCCAACGCTACAAAAAATTCAATTACGATGTTCCTGGCTACTTGTGCTAGCAAGTAAGAAAGAAGTCCGATCCTTAAAGCTTCTATTAGAACGCAAAGTCGTAGTAGATTCAAAATGAGTGAAAAACCTACGTTATCGCCTAATTTAAGCAATGTGGCTGCTTAACCTTCACTTGATTTAGACTTGATTTCAAGGCAATGGTGAGTTCATTAGGATGTGAGTAAACACCCTAAGTGAGGAAACCAGGGATCAATTTGGTTTAAGGAGGGAAACCAAGCAAAAACTCAAATGGGGTCAAAATTGAGCAAAAGCTACAACGGTTGACTTAACACCACAAAAACCCCTAACTAGATCTAGATTTCTCCTCATGGCTTCATATTTGATGATGTTAGCTAACAGAGAATGCCCGTGACCCTCATGGAGGTTTAGGGAATCAAATGCATAAAATGGGGCATCTACATTGAATCAAGCCCGGTTAAACCCGAGCTTTGCCTTAGCAAAGTTTGAATCAAATCTTAGACCTTGGTGCAAGAACTTGGATTTTGTTGATTGATTCGAGGACCCAAATCATGCTCCATGGATAGACCTCCGTCATCCTCTGCTTTTTGAAGAGAATTGACACTCAAATTTGCTAGATGATCATCCTCTAAGTAAGGACTCAAATCTACCACATTGAAAGTGGTCGAAAAACTATAATCCCCGAGTGAATTAACCTTGGATGCATTTCCATCTACCCTTCCTAGGACCTCAAAAGGACTAGGAGCCCTTAGCATCAGCTTGCTCTTGCATTTTGGAAGAAAGCATCCATTTTTCAAATGGATCCATACCAGATCCTTGGGCGGTAAAACCTCTCTCTTCTTTTACTTGTTTGCTTATGGTTGGTAGGAGGCCTTGGAATTCTAAATTCTAATCATGGCTTCCTCTTGGAGTTTCCAGATTTCTTTCACTCTTTTTGCTAGGATCCATACTAGGCTTTTCCTCTGCGACACTAAGCAAAAGATCAAGGGGTCTTAAGGGTTCAATCTCATAGACTACCTTGAAGGGAGACATTCCTGTAGTCTTGCTTGGTGCCTTATTATAAGCTAACTCGGCATGTGGGAGAAGCAGATCCCACACCGTAGCAATGGACTTAATAAAAGCCCTAAAAGAGTTCCCGTGGTTCTGTTAGTAACCTTAGTTTGGGCATCAGTTTGTGGATGACATATGGTGTTGTACTTGAGTTTGGTTTCTAGTTTGTTCCACAAAGTGATGCAAAAGGGGATAAGGAACTTGGTATCATGGCTCATGATAATGGACCTTGGAATGTCATATAACCTCATAACTTCATTGAAGTACAAATCGGTAGATGTGAGTGGCATTATTGGAATTGTTATATTCTATGGAGTGAGTAATCTTGGAGAACCTGTCCACCACAGAGATGAAATCCTTGTTCCTTTGAACTTTAGGCAAGCCAAGGATGAAATTCATGCTCACATCAACCAAAAGAAGGGCGGGAATCGACAGAGGTGTGTATAAGCCGTGAGGAAGTGACTACCCTTAGCCACTTGACAAGTAGAACATCTCCTCAAGATATCTCGCATATACTTACTCATGCCTGGGAAGAAATAGTACTCCCTTTACATGGTGAGGGTCTTGTTCTCTCCGTAATTCCCATCTAGAGAACCACCATGAATCTCCATTATCAATTACTTATGGGTACCACACTTAGGAATGCAAAAATGAGTTCCTTTCAAAAAGTACTGCTCTTGGTCCAGAAACTCTTCTTTGGGATGCTTTAGAAAATCTAAGTCTAGCTCTCCAAAGTCTTCATCATCAACATCAAGGGACTTAAGATACTCAAGTCCTAGAACACAATCATATAACTAAAGCAGTAACAAGTGCCTTCCTGATAAGGAACCAACTCCTTGATTAAGCTTCCCAGACTTATGCTTGATTGTAAAGTCATGTGACTACAGGTATTCCTCCCATTTAGCATGTCTAGATTTTAACTTATGCTGCCCTTGAATTTACTTGAAGGCCTCATGATCAGAATGTTTACTAGCCATTAGTTAACGTCTCCAATGCTCTAAACTCCACACTACAGCATAAAACTCCTTATCATATGTCGAGTACTTCCTTCTTAAATCACACAAATTTTCACTAAAGAAGGGTAGGGGCCTTTCTTCTTGTGTAAGGGCTCCACCAATTCCAACTCTGGAAGCGTCGCATTCAATCTCAAAAGCCTTGTCAAAGCATCGACACGCTTGCATCAGGACTTCAGCAAGTTTGGATTTGATCCCTTCAAAGGGACATTGAGCATTAGGGGGTTCCATTTGAAAGATGAACCCTTAATCACCTCTATTATAGGGGCCATAATAGTGCTAAAATTTCTAATAAACCACTTATAGAATGAGGGGGGCCCATGGACACTTTGAACATGATGGATACCTTAGCAATAGGCCATGACCATGTAGCCTCTACCTTGCTCTCATCCACCTTAATGCCTTGAACAGTCACTATATAGCCTAAATCGGTCACCTTATTCATAAAGAAGGTGCACTTTTTAAGATTGTCGTAAAGCTTCTCTTTTTCAAGAGCCATCATAATCTTAGTTAAATGGTCACAGTGCTCTTCTCCAACCTCTTTTCTTTTCCTAACTCTCTTGGCACACAAGTTTGTTCGCCATAGAGATGCATAATTCCTAAGCTTGAGGACATAAGGTTTTACCTTCTATTCTTATGGGATCTGTTTAAAGTCAAAAGCTCTTTCAACCACGTTTAAAACTCTCCAAGAAGTCACCAACATCTAGCTTACCTTCAAACTTTGGGACCTCAACCCTAATGTCATTAAGGTTATGATAGCACCTTCTTCCTCTTCTTGGTCCCCTTTGAGGCTTCTCCTCACCAGAAGAAACCAATGGATGGCTATCTCTTTCACTTTCTTCCTCTCGGGTTGAACCACGTGAACTAGAAGAGCATAGTGAGGATCTTTTTCTTTTGCTTCATTGATTCACTAACTCGACATCTAAAATATTCATTATGGCTCTTTAGTTCTTCATTGGTGGTCGTGATAGCCTCACAGTTCTTCATAAGGGCATTAAACTTTTCTTCCAAATTCATTCTAGCACTCATGACTGAAGTTGGTTCAAAACCAGGGACTATGTGTTTGGATTGTATTTTAGCAGAAGGAATTGGTTCAAGGCCAAGAAGAATATTTGGCTTTGATACCAGGAACGATGTATTCCATTATGGTTTATGTCGCACTTAAAATGAAACTACAAGTACAACTAAAATAGAATGCAAACTGAAATTAGATTAATGTGAACCGAGGATAGATAGAATCGGATATGGAAACTAATTCCACTCTTGGATATAGAATCACGACGAAGAATGTAACTAGGGGCCTTAACCTTACTTTGGAAATAGAAACCTAGGATAGTTAAGTCTAATTGATCAAGCTATTTAAGATATAAACTCAAGCTTGAGCATGACAATTAGCTCCGAAGTTATCCACTTGTACATAGGAGAGAGAAAAATGGGTGCCACAGCAGCTCCCTTGTAGGCCAACCAACAAGAATGCAGGCATATCTTTATCTGTTCTAGTTGTGGCCAACTTGACCTCCAAAGCTACAAATCACTCAATGATGATGTTCATGTCTCCTTAATCCAACAAGTAAGAAACAAGGTAGGTCCCATAGCTTCTCTTAGAAGGCAAAGCTGCGACAGATTTAAAATTAATCAAACACGTAGGTTCGCAGCAAATTTGAGCAATGTGGATGCTTAACCTTTACTTGGTTTAGACTTAATTTCAATACGTGGGTGAGTTCATTAAGATGTTATTAAGCACCCAAGTGACGAAATTCGGCTATATTGGGTTTAAGAATGGAAACGAAGAAGAAACTCAAATCGGGTTAGATTTGAGCCAAAATTGTAATGATTGACATGATGTTGTTGAAACCCAATGAAGCACTTGACTTAACCTAGATTTCTGTTCATGGCTTGATATTTGAGGACGTTAGCTAGCATTGTAAGAAAAAATAATGGCTCTAAACCACATGGAGGTTTAGGAAATCAGATGCACAAACCTAAGCTTATACATTGAATCAAGCTAGGGTACCTGAACTTTACATTAACAAAAGTTGGATCAAATCTTGGACCTTGGTGCTCGAACTTGGATTTGCTTGATTGATTTAAGGATCCAAATCATGCTCCATGGATGCACCGCCATCACGTAATCACCAGAATCTTTCTTGGAATAATGGACTTAATGTGGTGGTACCTAAACAGTGCATGGGGTTTCTTGAAAACTCCTACAAAATCATGCTAATGCTAGGTTACCATGGTGTTCCTAATTCAATTATGTACCTAGCTCCTCCTTTTATTACACTTATTACCTAGTCCTAACCCCCTTTATGTTATGGTGAACTTCATAAATGTGAAAACACAATTAAAAGTGAGGTTAAAAGGATGTCGAGAGAAAGTAATGAAAGAATGCTGAGAGTGATAACGAAGAAGTTTTTCCAGTTTTCTAAGGCAAATAGGGAGAAAAGCACCTTTCATAATCATCCTAACACCAAACCTAAGGAAGAATCTCCTCTAGCTCAACCTTTGGCACTTTTATAAAGGTCAACATTGCAACAAATTAAAGGACAGGGTGCGCAATTGACAATAATGTGGGTGATAACTTGAGAGGAACATCTTATTCATCCTTATATTATGCTACTCGCTGCTAATAATGTTAATAATTCTGGAGAGTCTTAAGAGGATAAACCTACTATTGCAGTCACTACACCTCCTTGAAGGAATACTCCTATGCCTAATTTGCAGGTTCAAAAACATATAGTTCCTTTCCCTAACAGACCAAACGGGGGAGAATGACCAATCCCACATTGACAAGATCAGGGAGACTTTCTTTTAGGTCGAGATTAACATGCCCTTGCTGTATCCTATCTAGCAGATTCCTTCATATGATAGATTTATAAAGGAACTCTACACTAAGAGGGCAACCGCTTTACCGAAGGGAAATTTCCTAGGCTCTAATGTGATCATCACTATTTCATGACACATTTCTATTAGGTACAACGACCTAGGGTTACCGTATCATTTCCGTCGTGATAGATGACCATATCATTTATAAAACTGTGGTGGACTTAAGAGCTAGAATGAACTTAGTCACATTTACTATGTAAGAGAGGCTTAGATATGGTGAGTTAAGTCCTACCGAGATTGTCCTCTAATTAGCCAACAAGTCTACTAGACTTTCTAGGATTGTTAAGAAGGACATGCTTCTTAAGGTGGGCGGAATTCATTGTCCTAATGACGTTCTGGTTCTTGATACTGACAATGTGCATAATGCTGAGTCCCATATTCTATTAATTTGAGGCACCCTTTTTTCCCTACATCTAATGCTTTGATTAAATATAGGAGTGGTATTATGAAAACTCTATTTTAGAAGTATGCGTTTGACTTTAATATCTTTAATTTGTAAAAACAACATAATGAATTTGATGGTGTGGATAATTCTACCCTTAACTGAACAAGTGATTTTTCTTATGATGAGTTAGATTTTAAGCATATGGACGAGTTTTCTATCAGGTATAAGTCCTTTCTTATGGATAATAATCCTAAGAATGATGTGTTTGACTTTGATAACGTATGCTCTGTAGACTTGGCTGCCAATGTTGTTTCTACCTATGACAGTTTCGTATTCTACCCAATCTAAAATCCTTTCCTGACTACCTTAAGTATGTGTTTCTAGGTCCTTCTTAGTCTTTACATGTGATCATGGTCTCTAATATAGACTAGGACTAAGAGGGAAATTTTTAAAAGTTGCTTAGCAAAATAAGGACTCCATTGGCTAGACCCTTGGTGATATCAAGGGTATTAGCCCTATGGTTGTAGAACACATGATCCATTTAGAGGATAGTATTACACCTTATTAGGACTTATGAAGAAGGTTTCAAACAGCTCTGCAGGAGGAAGTTAAGAATAAAGTATTTGAAGTGGTTAGACAATGGATCATATACTCCATTTGTAATAATTAGTGGGTCAGTCCTATGTAGGTTATTTGTAAGAAAACTGGTGTTACTATGATTAAGAACGAAAACCACGAGCTAATCCCAACCCGAGTCCAGTATAGCTAGAGGGTTTGTATTGATTATAAGAAAATAAATATTGTCATTCGAAATGACCACTTCCCCCTTCAGAGGGGTTAGTTAGATATTTATAATACTATTTCACGATGGTTACCCTAGCTACACTCATATCTCTATTATTTTTGATGATCAATGAACACTACCTTTACTTGTGCCTTGGTACATATGTTTCAAAGAGGATGCCTTTTAGTCTATGTGATGCTTTGGCTACTTTGTTGAGATGCATGATTTCCATATTCTCTGATTTGGTTGAACGTAGTCTGGAGATTTTCATAGATGATTTTTCTATGTTTAGGACTTCTTTTGATGGTTGTTTCACCAATTTAGAGAATGGTTTGAAAGTTTAATGGAAATACATTTGAATTTGAATTGGGAAAAGTGTTACTTTATGGTAAAAAAGGAGATTAAATTAGGCCACATTTTTTCTAGTAAGGATATTGAGGTTGACAAGTGATAGGCCTACAAGCGCACGGTGGCACTGTAGCAAATCAAAGTTGATCACATAGAGACTAGGTTGATCTATTGAGTTATATTCTCTAAAGGTATGCCAAGCCAATCCAAATTTGAGATTGAAATTAAACTAAACAACTATATAATCTAATCGATAAATAATAATTGGAATTAAACAAAATAAGCAACCACCTAATCCACGTGTTAATCAAGCACTTCTTCCTTAATTGGTTTTTTTTAAATTCGACAATCGAAGTATCATAACCCTCATTCTAGGTGAAGTGAAATACCTTAAATCTAATCAAGTTGCCTTTTCTCAAGGGCTCTCGATTAGTTTAGGTTCACTAAGCATGCGATTATTAAGTCTACGGTTTCTCGATCAGTAATTTTCTCTCGAGAGATCACTCAATCGAGTCAAATGCTAGGATTCCGATATTAGAGATTTCACCTTTCAGTCCTTCATCCTAATGCCGATAACATGCAAGAAAGTGATCAAGTTTCTCACAAGACAATAAACTTCTAGAATTAAATAAAACAATCCGACAATTCCAAAACCACCAAATGAAATCAACACAAGATTAAGAAACTTACAAATGTTTGCATAAATCCAAAATCAAGCAACAAAGAAAATCAAAATTACAAAACATAAATATAAATTTGGAAAAGAGAAGAGAAGAGAAGAGAAAAGAAATTCTTGGCTAAGATCGCGGTTGAACCGTCGTGCAATCCCGGGACGAAATCCTTGCAAATCTTTACTTCAACTCTTAACACTTTTTTTCTCTAATATAACCCAAACTAATCTATATTCTGGCTAAAGTAATATGGAGGAGAACGGAATGGATGAGGTGTGTCTCTTCAGCTGTAAAAAAATGACCCTATTTTTAGGAAAACCCTATCAACCTCAGCCACACGATAAGGGAAAATGAACAGGCTAGCTGTTATGCCTCCACCACGGGCTAACTATGGTGCCCTCTTGTCACTTTTCCCTGTTGATTCTGGTTAACTCGGGTTGACTGTGTATGCTATCCCGGGTAATCTATGATATATACCCTGGTAAACCATATCTCTTGCGGATTTTTGGTCAATTTTTGTGGGGTCTTACGTCCTGGCATAATTCTTCATTGATTTTCATGACAAACTCAGGTTCTCTTAACCAATTTCTGTAAAATATCATCAACAACACCAAAGTCGAGCATAACATGGGAAAAGGAGTATAACTATCACATAAAGCATATAATTCTCCCTAAAATGCAGCAAAATAACCCTAAAATGATATACACCTTAAACGCTTATCAAATTCTCCCGTACATAAATTGTTGCTTATGCTCAAGCAAACACTAGATAAAATTAATAAGAAGAGATGCATCTAGGACTCAAAATGCAACAACCTCCTTAAAGTGGGCAAGTTATAGCATATCACAAGCAAGCATAGCATTCAATGAGAAGCCCAAATAGTGGACAAGACATTTCAAAATTAGAAGGAGGAGAAAGTTTTCGAAAAAGTACAAGACCACAAACATGATAGCAAACTTCATCACCCCCAAAAAACCACAAACCATGCCATGTAAGCACATGGAATTGATTGGAACCATATGGACTGGTAGGACCTCACTTTGGGAAATCACTCCCGCTCATGTGTTTAAAATATAGCATAGGTTCACTCAAGACTCATTCCAAAGATGCAATCTGCCATATGCTTGCAAAGATGCTCAAATTCTCCACCACTAAAATGCAATGCGCACAAGACAATCAACAGAACTTTATATGGGCTATAATGTGAGCTAGATGGTTAAGGGAATGGAGTGAACAAAGGTTTTGAGACAATGTGGAGCTACTTAGCCAAGCGACTAGGGAGAAACCAACTAACCACCAAGCAACCATAAAAATCACCAATACTCCAAACTCTAACAACACAATGAACATGCCCTGATCAAGTAGGAAATGAGTTGATAAAGAAAGAACTTAAGCTATGTACGTATCCAATGCCAATCACTAAGTCATTTCTCTTTCTATCTTTTCTTTTTTTTTCTCTCTCTTTTTTTTCATTTTGTATTTCTAACATGAATGTCTCTTTTGTTCTTTTTGTTTTTTTTTTCGGTTTGGGGAAATGAAATGAAAATTGCACTTGTTGAACGACATAGGATCACTAGTTATCAAATCACAAACAATTATAAACATATAAACAACCTAGACAAGAGGGAACACAAAGCAAATGCTCAATATCATCAATCCCTCAACAAACCAACATATCAAATCCACCTTAAACTTGATTATCCCCAAAACCACCCACTACATAGATGAAGTGAAGCTCTATAGACTTGGCTTAAAAGTAGGACTTTTGCCAAGGTGCTTCAAGCAACTATCTATGGGCCCACTTTCTTTAAAGATCAGCAACCCTTGTTATGACTTAGGATTGATGCCAATAGACGGGCAACATTTTCAAAAGGTATGGGATCTCTCAAAGTACGTTTCTTAAGGTAAAACTTTTTGACGTTTGGGGGATGGATTTTATGGGTCCATTTCCTCTTTCTCACAATAGTATTTACATCCTGGTGGTGGTTAAATACGTTTCCAAGTAGGTAGAAGCCACAACCTCTCCTACCAATGACTCGAAGGTGGTAATGAAGTTTCTTAAAAAGAACATCTTTACAAGATTTTGCACACCGAGGGCTCTTTTGAGTGACAATGGGACTCATTTTTGCAATAAGCCACTTGAGTCTCTCTTAAAGAAGTATGAGATTTTTTTTATGTGATTGCTATGCCTTATCATCTTCAAACAAGTGGTCAACTTGAGTTATCTAATCGAAACTTAAAAAGAATTTTGGAGAAAACAATAGATTGGTCCTGAAATGATTGGTCCAAAAACTTGGTGACCCTCTTTGGGCTTACCGAACTACTTACAAAACTCCTCCTAGTACTACCTCAAACCGGTTGGTTTTTGAAAAGTCTTTCCTTTTGTCGATTGAGTTAGAACACAAAGCGCATTGGGTAATTTGAACTCTTAACTTTGATCTTAAGGCGACCGGTGAGAGGAGGATATTGCAATTAAATGAATTAGATGAGTTACGTTTGGAAGCTTATGAAAGCTCAAAAATATATAATGAGAGGACCAAGTAATGGCATGACAGGCATATTATGAAGAAAGGATTTAAGGAACTTGACCTAGTCCTATTGTTCAATTCCAAGTTGCGGCTATTTTGGGGTAAGCTAATATCCCAATGGTATGGACCATTTAAGGTTCTAAAGGTCTTTCCTCATGGAGCTGTTGAGGTTTCACTAAAAGAAAAAGGTATAATTACGACAACCAAATTACGACGATGGGAAAATACTGTCATTGTTGCTTACTAATTACGACAAGAACATATGCGTATCATAATTGATTAAGAGAAGTTGACTTATTTACAACTGGTAAAAAATCCCATCATAATGATTATTAGATACCCGTCGTAAAAACTCTAAAACTGTGCAAAGATGTGCATTGGGGAATGAGCCAAAAAACTTTCGTGGGAAATTTGAGCGGGGCAACCATACTGTGAAAATTGTGATAATTGAAATTAAAAAGCGTCAAATTTTGTGACTCTTCCCCTGAAATGCAAACCCTGTGAAACCCAGTTAATATCTCATAATCTCTCTCCTCCTCCCGAGGATAATCCCTCTCCTCCTCGAGACCTCCAATTCTCTCTCATCTTCGCAACTCTTCCCTTGAAAATCGTCCACCATGGCCTCTTCAAAATCGCAATTTCTTCAATTCTAACAATCACGACAGTGTATTTGTCTCTGGGTTTCATCGAAATTTCTTTTTCGTTCAAATCGAAGTGGAGATTGTGAATCATTGAGCAACCCTACGAAGCGTGGTAGCCCTAATTTTGGAGCACAACTTCATCTAGCCCTGTACATCTTGCTGGTAGACTCTCCATCTTCATAATTCTGAGCTTTTGTTTCTTTCAAATTGTGCTATTAGGGTTGGAATTTGTTGTAGCCCTCTGCGTCTTGGAGCACAAATCGTATGTTGTAGCCCTAAATTAAAAGTGTAATGTTTTTGGGGTTAATCTGTCTTGCTCTGTCTCTTTCTCAATGAATATGTTGGTTTGGTTGGTCTGTGCTTCTTTGGTGCCCAGCAATGCATTTTTGTTTCGTCGCCCAATTCCTTTGTGACTGATTCCAGGCCTGTCGTCTCGAATGAGTACCTGTAGTATGTGTCCCTGCTGGCGGTGAACCTGAAGCACTTAGTCATTTTGAATGGTTTTTGGTTGGTACCGGTCCAATTTGATTTCTTTGGTAGTACTAGTGGCTAATTGAGTTGCTTCAAACTAATACAAGTGGAAAGGGAAGAAAAGTACAACGTAACCAAGCATAAAAGGTATACTGAGACTAGTAGCTAATTGATTTCATGGGTGTTGTTGCTGTACTTTTCTTCTTATGCGATTTCTTTGTTGGTTTTCATTGTTTTGTTCTAGGGTTTTGTTCATCTTTCATCCACCCCCCTTTCTTCTTCATCTTCTTTGTCATTATGTGTTTTATTGCTCTGCTGACTCCATTATTAGAGTAAGCAAAAATGGTGGATAAGTTTGAACTTTTGTGCCATAATGACTATAGCTTTCTGTACCGTAATTTTTCGAAACATCAATAATATGTCTTATATCAGTATGTGTGCTTCTTCGTTGCTACTTGCTATAGAAGGATGGTAGTACTCATTTGCATGTTTACGGTAATAATATCACATGTTCAAGAGTTTACATGATATACCATAAAAATTGAGTTGTACAGAAATAGGAAGTAGTAGTCAAAACATTTGATGTATTAATTAATACCTAAAAACCTTATCAACTAGTTGGCACGAGGTACTTAGTTATCATATTGATACTATTCATGCAGTTCATATCAGCTAAGCCTCTTGCAGTAGCCAAATATCCAAGCAGTAATACTGCATGCAAAGCTTAAAACTGTTACATGTAAAAGAGATCACTAGAGATGCTTGAATTATTAAGTTGCTTCTACATCTATTCTTGTCCCATACTTTAGAAAAAGATGGTTCTGCAGCCCTAGAATTTGTAAAACCCAAACTCCAAATAATGAGATACAGTTAGAAACCCATCTGCAATAGCAAAAGTGTACTCCTTGGTGAATCGAAAAGTATGCCGCGTTGATTTGTGAAGTTTTGGGATTTGAGATTTGATGACTTAAGGAGTGCTACTTATCGTTCTAGCGAACCATCAACTTATGCATTTTTCCATTTGATTGCTGATGATATTAGCTAATGGAACACAATAACATTTATTGAAAGAGGGAAAAGGGGGAGGGGGTTGGAGATTGCGCCTGAGACCTAATGTATATATAAGCTGGACTGTACGCGGACACATGTGCTTTATTGCTTATGTTTATATTATGTTCGTCCTGATAGGGTTGGTGGCAACTTCCATAGCATGAAGTGCTCAGCCAATCATCAAGCTTTCTTAGATTTCTTTCTGAATACTTGTCTTAGATTTCTTAGATTATCTTCTCCTGTCTTTATTGTGTTCTTTCTCTAGTACTTCGTTTTCATATTTGGTGCTTGTTGCTCTATTTTGAATACCTGGATGATAGTTAGATTTCTTGAACTTGCTTCAATGGTGTGAATTTTTATTCAATTAACTGGAAAGCAGTGTGATTGTAATGAGTTAAGGTTTGAGTTTTTAGTAATTGGGGTTGTTGTTCGATTGTAGCTATTCCTCAAGGAATCCAAAGCAGACAGAAGGGGAGAGTTATGATAATTTTTTTTTATTTTTTTTTTTCGTGAGAAAGACAAGCAATACTAATTAAGAAGCTGGTTTTTCCAAAGAGTATTTGCACGACGAATAAAAAGTAATTCCTTCTGTAAAATATTATTTTTCTTAGTAGGGAGAGAGAGAACAACGTAATTATGAAAGGAAATAAGAGAGAAGGGGGAGAGAGACAGTGTTCTAATAAGCATAGGAATGCCCATGTGAAGTAGACAAAGAGGTGGAGGATAGTAAAAAGGAAGGTCATGTCCTTTATCGAGTTGTTAAATTGACATACCATTGGACTTTACACTTTGATCAATAATGCCATTGTAATTGTTTTTTGGTCAATAATGTCATTATAAAATAAAGTTTGCTTAGAAATGCCATCTGGGCCCT
>JACYFF010010365.1:47572265-47660954 GCA_017589665.1 Selenicereus undatus | reverse complement strand
GTTTTTTTTGGTAAATATTTCAGTCAAAAGAATGAATATCAGAACATGTGCTTTAACACCCCGTTCTGATCTTCTCTACAATCTTACTATTTTTCTTGTGTCATCTTCTTCTCCTCCATACTCAATTTTTCCTTTTTCAGTTTAATGGGGGCATTGCTATTATACACATGAATGCAGGCCCTGTCTTTGTTGTGTTTGGCAGTATTTGGAGAAACATGAGTATGGTATCATTGTGAATTCTGTGTATATGCCACTCAAATATTTCTGGTTGTTTCACTTGGGTTGAGCATTTGATCTTCGTGGATGTTTCACTTGGTTTGAGGATGGTATTGCTGTTAATCATAGTTGCCAGTCGGCTGGTGGCCAAGAAGTTATTTTAGTGTTATTTAGTTGGTATATGTTATATGATATTTAGTCAATGCAACATAGTTCACGAAGCTTCTTTAAATGTTGATGCAGTTGGTATTACTATTTTACTGTTATTTGGTATTCACTTATAGTGAGCTTTTTTATTTTGTCCGTTGTCCACTGGTTGAGGCAATGCTGTCCTGGGCTTTGTCATCCAAGTCCTCATGTCGCACTTAGTCACTGTCACTCTCCTCTCTTCTTTCTGCCCCCTCCTTACTGTTCATCATGGTTGATGTATTCACATAATGCTAATGTTCGATGCCCTGCACTTATTAGTGACTTCTTACAGAATGACTTTATTAGTTACGGAGCATTTACTTTATAGTTCAGTTATACAATCACGCAATTTTGTATTTTCTTCAACGGAGGAGCCAGAAAGTGGTAGATGAGAGAAATGAATTTTGCTGATTAAAGGTGATATTTTGATAATGAATGTCCTTTTTAATTGCTATTTAGTTGGTGAACGTTTGCATGATATCTGCTATATGTTTGAGCAGCCAATGCAACATGGTTCACGAACCATAGTGTTGCTGAAAGTATTGGGGTGATTTTATTGAGGAATCATAGTTTAAATATTTTGTAATCTTGAATACGACAATTCTGCTAGAGCTTCATTGAATTAGGCAGTGGGGTAGTGCTTGCCTTGCCTTGATTTTTCCTGCCTCAATGAGTAACTGATGCCATCAAACAAATGGCTCCAGAATGGTTTGGGGGGGGTTACAAAGTGAATAGTGCTAGCTGTTACAGAGCTTTAGGTGGCTTCTTATATCCAATTTGTTTCTGAACGCAAAAATGATAGCTCTAGCAGAACATCTGCTGCATTTCCAACAATTGGAAGCAACATTATGCTGGTGAAACGCATAGATAATACCCAGGAATCATATGCAACCTGCCACCAAATTTTGCCACCTTTAAGTACATTGCATTCCACGTTAGCAGGAATTATTATTTATTATCATACTTGCATTCATCCAATTGCTAGACAACTGCGGACTTTAGCCTCTGTCTGGCTGAACAAAATGTTATAAAAATCAAAACTATACATTCTTTTATAGCCAGTTGCAAGCCTGCAATTGTCAGTGCCCATACATTTAGTTACTTACCTCCCTAACTCTTTCTTTTGCATCAGTTACTTCATTTTTAGAGGAGGTCTGAATTTTGGAATTTTAGGAGTTCAAGTCTGGATACCCTCTTTCTTTTGCATCAGTTACTTGGATCTATTCTAATTTAGGAGTGATTTTGACAGGCAAGGTATGGTATACTCATAACATTAAATAGCACTATGTGAAATTGTTTTTGGGTGAGTGTTGCAAGCAACTTCTCTCCATTGCCGCCTTGAGCAATTAGAAACTCATGCTCTGATGTATTTCAATTCCACATTATCTTTAATGATCGAAAGCGTTCACCACATTAAGTGGTCTATATTCTGGCAGATATGGATAATATATGTCTAAACTGATATTGGCTTTGGTTATACTTGTTTGTTGTAGGTGGCAGGATTTGGAAGATTAAGTAGGGCGATTCATTGATTTTTGGGAAAATGCATATAATTTTTTGAGAGAACCTTCGTATGCAATACAACTTTTGTGGTCTTGCATAAGAACTAATTAGTTTAGAAGTTATCACTTCCCAGCACATGCAATTCAGCTTTTGGGTTTTGTATAGAAGCTGATGATAAGTTTATAGGCTAATATATACTTCATAGCCTCATGTATATGCATTGGAACTTTTGGGGTTTGTATTGAAACCAATCATTCTATATATAGCTAATTATATGGTCTCCTAGTACTTGCTAGCTATTTTCTTATGCCTCTTAATTGCTAGTTTATTTACGCTTTTCTACAATTTTTTTCATTTGGTGGAATTAATAAGCTAGATATGTATTCAAACTTTTGGAGCAATATATATATACTCTTCGGAGCATCGATTTATGAAGTATAATATCATAAGGGCTGCACAAACACATTCTTAATAGTTTTGAATCAATAGTTTATTACGACGTGAGAAGTAGTTGGATGTGGATTTCTTATTTGTGATAGGAGCAATGATCTATCATCAAAATTTTCACTACTTATAACGGGAGACAAGACTCGTCATCAAAAGATGTCATATCTTTTATGATGGGGTTGTCGCAAAAGATCATTTGCATCGGCCACATCTACAACAGGACTGTTTCCTGTCGTAAAAAGCTTTAGTGACGGGATTTGAAGTCCTTTACGACAGTTTTTCTTTCGTAAATGACCACTTTTCTTGTAGTGTTTGGAGCAAGTCTACTAGTGCGTTCAAGGTCAATGGGCAGCATCTTAAACCTTATTATGTGGCTGAACCCATTGACAAGCTTGTTGTTCACAATCTTTCTGATCCCAAACCCTCCTAGAAGTGACGGTCGAGCTCTCGACCCTGAAAGAGTGCTTCTTGGGAGGCAACCCAAGTTTTTCGCTTTACTAGTTTTTATTTTCTTTGATTATATATAGTGTATTTTTTCCTTTTAAAAAGAAAACAAGAAAAAAAAAGAGAAGGAGAAGGAAAAGAAGTAATAAGAAGGAAAAAAAATTTTAAAAATAATAAGAGAGAGTTTAGCAGCTCCACCAATAGCCTCCATGGACCCATAGAAGTGCGCAACCCGGTCCATGGAGCTGCTGCCAGAATACAGAAGAAATTTATGAAACAAAGCTCACTACAAAAGGTCTATGATGAGGCTTCATGCCCTTTTAGCTGGGATAACCACCCATCTTCTTCTACGTTTTCTCTCTCTCTAGACTCTCTTCTTCTCTATCTAAAACCTCTATAACCGCCCACCTTTCAACCTTCAATTTTTACTTGTTTTTCATCAAATTTCTTCCCATTCTTCTTACATTCATCACTTCCACTCCCAATCTCGTTTAAATTTCTCTTTGTTCGCCTTCTTTCTCTTAAATTCTACTCGTCGTTATTTCCCAAACATCAATAACTCAACTTCACCGTCCATTCTTCCAAATTTCCCCCTTTTCTTCCCTATTCGTCTTAATTTTCACACATTTTGCATTTTTTGCCATTTTCCTTCCCATTTGCACTTTGGCTAGTGTTTAGAGCTTTCACACACCTACTCTTCATTGCCATGGCACCCAAGAATAAGGCGATAACCATTCAAGAGGTGGAGACATCAAGTCATGCACCACAATGTGCATTCCAGACTTCTCAGACCTTAAGCAACTCAAGAAACCAAGCTAATATTTCCTAACCCCCTTGGTTTAGCACTTCTTGAGCATATCGTTAGATACAATATTTTGAGCACTAAGCCGATTGTTGCTACTCATTATTATGACGAAGATTTGTTAACGCCTTTAGGTTTGTTTCATGACATTTGTTGGTTATTTGCTAGGGGATGTCTGCTATAATTTTCAGAGATTGGGGACCACACTTATTAAGATCTCACTCTTGAGCTTTTCAGTACGTTGCATGTGGATACCACTAGTGGGCCTCATTATTAAGAAGGATACATTTCCTTCTATCTAATTGGGTGTTTTACAACCTAATTTTGAGTGCCTTCAACAGCATGTTTGGTTTTCCATCAAGCATGGACTTGCCTTATCATCATGTTGCCAAAGAATTTAACCCAAATGCTTTTTGGAATGAAATTTCTCCGGATTATCGGTTTGATACAAGCAACTGCAAAGGCACTATTATTAGAAAGCCCAGTATTCAAGTGACCCAGAGATTATTGCTTGTAGTCTGTTTCCGGGGGAGAATAGTATGAATGTGCCTTGTCGATATGAATTATTGTAACACCCTTAACCCCTAGGGTTAGGAGTATTAATGATTCCTTTAAATCCTAAAATTCAGGGGCAAAACGGCCAGAGCTTCACCAAAAAATGAGCCACAACCAGGCTTATAGCCTTACGATAGGTTCCTGCATTCGAGAAACACATAAATATATGTTCATAACTCAATGGCTACAAGTGGAAGATCACACGTCTACAGGCTACACACTCGGAGTATACAAAGAATAACATTCAATAAATAGAAAGAAAAATAAAGATACAACTCAAACGATAACACACTCGGAGCACTGGGGTTCACATCCCATAATAAGTAAAACCGCTAAGCAAATGATTGACCACATAGATGGTTGGCCCAGATGGCCATTCAGAGCGACTATTACTTACTATATTGTACATGAACCAACATAGTTAACTTACAGGGCTTGAATACTTATGATTACATTACACAACATTAATAAGCTTATAGATCCACGTTACATAAGCCTTTCGTATCTTTCCAAAGAGCAAGAAGCCTTTAAATCAACTTGCGTAATCCAAATTCTTCATGTCATGACCAAATCCTGGGAAAAGTGGAAAAGATAGAGGAATGAGCTACCACTTGCTCAGTGCATGATTCCTAGCCCCCAGAAAACACAACAGATCATGCTTTAGGTAGCCCCCACACAAAATTCGATATATAATATCATATAATAAGTGTGTAGGGTCTTCCACATCTACCATCATCTCAATGACCTCCTTGGTATAATAGTAACTCTGTTTATTCTACTTCTAATTTACGTACAAGGTACTTATCTTGCCCAAACTAAGTTTCTTGTAGCTTATTAGAGGTAATCCTATGTTATATCAACATAACATCACATATTGTAAGCATAATGTCATATAATAGGCACATAGAATTCATTAATAAGTCACATCACATAGAAATTTAGGTATTGGATACAATGTAATGTATGCTGACTTGCAAGGCTTGGTTAGAACCAAAATCTAGCAACTCAACATGGAAGATATGATATGGTATAAAGGAGAGAAATCCACCAACCAGAACTACAATGATTCACCACTAATCTTTCTAAAGCAAATGCACCAGAAGATCAAATAAAGAACCACTCCCAAGCACCACTACAAAGGATAAAATTTAGAGAGATTTAAGAGAAACTTTGCTTTGAACCAGCAAAGGAGCTTTCATGTACCAATAATATGAGTATTAAAAGTAAAAACAAGCCTTAAATACTCAGTTACAATCAATCGATCAACAGCTATAACTGATTCTACCTAAATTAAGCAAACAGTTTTGAACTTAAACTACCTTAACACAATAACAAGCTCGATCTTTGACACCTAAACCCATTTCTTGTCTCTATTACTAAGGTGTCAACCCTTAGTAGCATCAAAGTACTTGCTAATGATAGTCTTGGGGGATGATTTACAGGTAATTACATCTGGTTTAAGTCGGCCTATTAGCAAGTACGGCGCCTTAAAATCCAAATGATAAAAGGGTATTTCCTCTATGTTTGTGCTGGTTAAAAGCTTCTGCCAGCTGACCTTGATCTGTAACTTGAGGGCCTTGTTTGATAAATATTTAGGCACACATTCATGCCCTTAACCATGCCAAAATGAGCTACCGAGTTAGGGACAAGATTCTCCTTTTGAAACTGCTATTGTTGCTGCTGGTCTACTGCTGCAGTGGACTTATTTCATACCCAAAAATTAGCAACCTTGATCATTCAGGAGCTAATCATGAGTTGATAAATGAGTTAGGTTACTAATCATAATGGACTTGGACCCCTTAGGTACCAATAAGTCACGGAAAGTTAGAGGAACAGCTCCAAATGCACTGAATTAGAGGTTGATCTTATTTGAACTGAAACGAATTAAGTCTACTGTTTTAGCCTCAAAATAACTTCACATGGATTGTAGTGATGCTAGGGTTTCCAGGAAAGTAAGGGCCTCCCTAATATAGCCTCCAAATTGAATTATAAGGCTTCACAGAACTGGCCTTGGTGGTGATCAAGAAGCAAATCCTTCTTTGGTCCAGGTTGGGGGTCTTGTTCTAGCCAAAGATCTGTATCATCCTCCCCAACCCCTTTGAAAGGATTCACCCTCAAATCCCCAAAGTCAATCTCATCGTCCACGTAGGGGCTCAGTTGACCTACATTAAATGTGGCTGAGACAGCCATGTCTCGAGGAAGCTTTAGTTTGTATGCATTTGCTCCCACATTGGCTAGGACCTTGAAAGGTCCATCTCCTCTTGACATGAGTTTGGTTTTCTCCTAGCAGGGAGCCTTTCTTTTCTCAGGTGCAACGAAACAAGTTCAGCAGGCTAATATTCCATTCCCTTCCTGTTCTTGTTGGGCGTAGCTTTGTAAGCTTCACTAACCTTCTCAATATGGACTCTAATATGCTCATGAAGCTTCTTCCTCTCTTTGACCCTTTTTTCAGCCTCAAAACTAACCTTGAAATCAATGGGTAGACGAATAAGATCAATGGGTGTAAGACCCGCATTTTTTTGTTTTCCGTTAAGCTAAGGTATTACCTTTTTACGTTATAAAATCGTACTTTTAGTAACTATGTAGGTTAAATTATTATCGATGAGTTTATGGGAACTATAATTTTATTAAAAAGGGGTTATTATTGCTATTATTGATTTTAAAGTTAATTCGTGCTATTGTGCGTTTAAATTATATCAATAGTTTAATTTAGTCGTTATTCAATTTATTTAGTCGTTTGCCGAATGCGATTAGGTTGTTAACATTAGAATTAGTTTTTAAGTTTACTAACATCAAACCTTGATGTATTTGGGAACCAATAATCGATGAGCGATTGTAGCAACGATTGGGTTTAGAATAGGAGGTTGCGAGATTGGATTAGCGATTTTAGTTGATTGAGCTATTGACCAAATGAAACAAAAAAACGGAGGGTATAAGGGGCCGAAGCCCCTTACTTATCTCGGCCAAGACACAAAAAAGGGGGGAATTCTCGGACCCCAGCCCCGAAACCACACCAGAAGGAGGAGAAGGGGCCGACCGCCTGTCGCCGCCATGCCAGGGACTGGTCGGCCGCTGTCACATACCGCCGGGCGTTCCACGCCGTAGTCACCATGACATAGAGAGAGAGAGAGAGACGAAGAGGGAGCTTGCGATATGAGAGAGAAGGAGAAGGAGACGATGACGCTGGTGCACCGACGACCATCCGTTATACACTGCGACCACCCTCCAGTCGACCACTAGTAGGAGCAGCGATAAAGGGCAGAAATGGGGTCTGAATAGGTTGCTTCGAGTTAGAGAGTGAGGACCAAGGGGTTTGAATTCGCGATGGTCGCCTGTTGTGCTACTATGGGTTTGGGTCAAGCCGTCGTGAGGGTCAAGAGGCTCAGTTCAGGCTTCCTAATTCCCGCCATCATCCTAGCTGTTCGGACCGGAGGATAGGAATCGAGGTGGGTGTTTCTCGCATCCTAAGTATTAGTAGTTTCGAAATCGTTTAAGCTTTAAGTTGCGATGCATGTTAAGTTTAGTCAATTTATGCCTGAAAACGACATCGGATCGTCAAACGTTAGTTTAGTTGATTAATACGCGAAAGTGGCTTTCAATCGATAATTGTTAGTTTAGTTACTTCGTGCCTGAAAGTTTAGTTCGAAATGAGTTATGTGTGTTTAGAATTGATTCAAGTGAATTCGGATAATACATACCTGAAAGTTTAGTTCGAAATGAGTTATGCTTGTTTAGAATCGATTCGAGTGAATTCAGTTAATACATGCCTGAAAGCTTAGTTCGAAATTAGTTATGCATGTCTAGAATCGATTCAAGTATGCTCTGTTAATACATGCCTGAAAATTTAACTTGAATGGTAACTTTGATGTAATAAACGAACGCCCTGAATCGTATTATGCTCGAGTGGCTTATTTAGATTCAATTAAGCACTTCGAATTAATAAACGAACGTCTAGAATCGTATTGTGCTTAAATGGCTTAATTAGGCTTGAAATGTAGCTTCGAAACAGTGAATGAATGCCTTGAATCGCATTATGCTTATGTGGCTTAATTATGCTTGAAAGTGGCATGTACAGTTGGTTATTTATGCTTTCAAAATGACATGGGTAAGACATGCTTAATTCCTAAATGTAAGTCATGAATGTAATCGAGTTTCATGCCTTCTTAGTTTAATACGGTTCATTAAGTGCCTATCTCAAGTTGATGCGATATAAATATATATGTATATGTGTTTATATATGCTATAACGCACCGTTGAATGGTGCTGCTTGCCCATGTGAGTACATAACCCTATTACACGTCTCTTTATAAGCTAATATGATAATATGTTATGATTATTGAATTGAAAACCGAGATGGTAGTTGGATGGTTTGAGGTAGAACTATGAGTGGTTCGAGGTTCTTTGTGGTACGGTGCTTGTGAGGAGGGAGCCTGGGTTGTGAATTAACCGCAATCGTGTGGATTGCGAGGCCATGTGTGGCTCATATTGCTAAGTTGAATTGTGAAGTGTTTGAATGTCTACATGTGCACCCCAACCCTTTCTATGTCATTAAGTTGGATTATTTGCATAAGGGTGAGTCTTGAAAAAAGAAGGATTTCATATTTTGAAATGATAGTAGCCATAATTATTAGTACATGTTGACCTATTTTAACTAAATGAGTACATGCACCCCTACCCTTTCTATGTCATTAAGTTGGATTATTTACATAAGGGTGAGTTTTGAAAAAGAAGCATTTCGTATTTTGAAATGATAGTAGCCATAATTATTAGTGCATGTTGGCTTATGTGAACTAAACGAATACAGTTTTGGGAGTGAACTCGCTTGAACGGGGGAATTCCTAAAGAGTTTTACAAAGGCGTGAGTTATATGATAAACAATTTCGTTGTGAGAGGCGGCAACTTATTGGTCGTTATGACCAGTTTAAATGGCTAAGATAAGTGCTTAGGGACAGAAGATGGGAGTTAACCTACTTGAATGGGGGAATCCCTAACCTAGGGAGTAATCCCTTGAGACCCTAACGAGGGTTAAGGTCCAAAAGTTAGTTGTCATCCCGGGAGTAAGAGCTTAGTGTGAGTTAATCTCACTGGGATTGAGTGTAGATCTCTCTCAGCCAGCACTTTATGATGATCTTATGCCCACAGTAGTTTCCTAATAAGTAAGAAAAGCAGTCGGCAATTCTCCTTTTAAGTATTTCAGAAAGAAAGTTTTTAAGGGTCATTATGAGAGCAATATGAAAGAGATTCTAAGAACAATGTGAGCCTAAAGAGGCTAAGTAAAGTGTTTTCAGAAAAAGAAAAGAAAGATTTGCATGTACATCATGTGGATAAGAATTTAAGTGCAGTGTAAATGAAATTCCGTGTACAGCTTGGTCATACCCTTGTAATGCATCGAGCAAATGAGTTTGAATGTCCATGTTTAGCTAATGAAAGTTTGTGGCATAATCTCTGCTTCATATGTTTGGTATCTCATATGAGTAAATTAGATAGATATAGCATAAATCACGAATTATATCACATAATCTATGAAAGAAAGTTTTGTGCTTAGCTTCGTTGCTTGCTTAAGTGTTTGACTGCCGGTTAGTAAAGAAGTTTGGTCATTTAGAGACCTAGAAATGTGTTGAGTAGTTAAAGTGGAGCTTATGGTTTGTGATTTTTCTAGAAGAACTTCGTGAATGCTTAATACGATAGTAAAGTATGAATACGTGAGATGTGACCATTAAAGCTATTATTGCCTACAATGGTTTTGGTTTTGAGGGGGTCGGGGGGCACTCACTGCTCGTGTGGTTGCTCATCCCACTACTCTTTCCCCCTTTTCCCCAGGTTTTGTCTATGACAGGAAGAATTTGAGTCATCCATGTCAAAATGAAAGTGTCCCTTGCTCAAAGAAAATCAAGTGTGCCTATAGTGAAGTAGTCTCGTTGCTTGATGATGTTATAGAACGTATTCCTAGTTTGTAAACGTATGTAAACCAAGCATTATAGTTCATGTAATGCATATGGTATAAAGATCGCTCTGTATGGCCGTATGAGCCAACCATCTGATTGTTTATGTCTTCTTGGTCAAAGTTAGTTGTAATTTGGGATGTGAACCACAGTACTCCGGATGTGTGATCCATTGAGTTGTAAATTTGATTTTCTTCTGTATTAATAAACTATTTTGTTTGATGTAATCTGAGCGAGTTACTCGTTGAGTTATGAACTCCGACGTGTAGCCGTTGAGCCTCATCTAAATGTTTTACGCTTCCGTTGATCTGCAGGAGTTTATTGTAAGGCTTTTAGCCTGGAAACAGTCAGTTTTTAGGGGAAACTCTGTCCGTTTCGCTCTAAAATTTAAATAGAAAGTTAAGAAAACGTAACGCTTCCGGCCCTAGGGGCTGGGGGTGTTACAATGGGAGTCAAGGAGTTGACTCCGTGCAATGCATCAAATAGAGAACAACCAGTAGCTCTAGTTTTGGTCTTGCTATAGGAAAACTCAGCTTGAGGGAGCTTCATATCCCATTCCTTTAAGTTCTTCTGCACCATGGTTATAAGGAGGGTAGAGAAGGTCCTGTTGGTTACTTTTATTTGGCTATCAGTCTAGGGATGGCAAGTGGTGTTGTACATGAGCTTGGTTCCCAATAGATGCCATAAAGTCCTCTAGAAATGAGACAAAAATTTAGTGTCCCTTTCGCTCACAATGGTCTTAGGCACCCTATGCAGCCTGATGACTTCCTTAAAGTACAAATCAGCAATGTGAGATGTATCATCAGCCTTGTGACATGGCACAAAGTGAGCTATCTTGGTGGACCTGTCAACTACCACCATCACTGAATCTTTGCCCCTCTGTGCTGTCCTGGCTAAGGCAACAATGAAATCCATGCTGACATCTTCCCAGGGCCTTAATGGAACTGGAAGTAGGGTATCAAGGCCTTGATGGAATTGACTCTTAGCTTTATGGCAAATACAGCATCTGGATACCACCCTATGAACATCTTCCCCTATTTTAAGCCAATGAAAATGCTCCCTAAGAATGTCTAGGGTCTTGTTCAATCAAAAATGCCTAGCAAGTGACCCTTCATGGGCCTGTCTCACCAACAATTCCCCTAATGCATAAGTTGGGATACACAACTTGTTCCCCTTGAATAGAAAACCTTCTTCCATCACATAGAGCCATTGAGTTGGACTGTTTTTAACCAAGTATTGAAAGGCTAGATCTTCAAGGTAGTATGCTTGAATTGCCTGTAATCCTAATAGCTTGGCACCCATAACTGAGACTAAGGCATACCTCCTTGAGAGTGCATCTGCTACTACATTCTTGGCTCCCTTTTTACGCTTGGCAGAAAAGGTGAAAGCTTGCAGGAATTCAACCCATTTGGCATGTCTTACATTGAGTTTGGGTTGGCCACTAAGGAACTTCGGTGCTTGATGATCTGAATGCAGAACAAAATTCAGGTAATGGCCCTAATGACTCAAAGCCGTTACTATGGCATAAAACTCTTCATCATAGGTTGAACAATTGAGCTTAGTGTAATAACCCGACCCCAACCTATATTTATTATTTATTTAGTTATTTAAATCAATTTTATTTATTTCATTAATCATGTTTATTCAATTACTTTACCATGTTTATTGACTTAATCACTCATGGTCATTTGTTTGACCAAATCATATTCATTAAATTCAATTACACTCCATTTATTTATTTAACGAGTTCCATCATGTTATTTAAAATTTTCACCTACATTTATCATATTTAATCATCCCGGTTGGGAGATATTTCATTTTGGGTACCACTTTGCAACTCAAGTTTCATTGATTGTTAATTCGAAGTTTTGTTGATTGAATAATATCGGGTGAATCGATATTAGGCATCGGTGAGTATAAATTAGTGAATAATTATTTTCTTACCTTCGCTAAAATTCAATTCCGACCAATACAAATTTTTATTTTTGTTCAACACTCCAAATAATTTTTCAAGCCCCAATTTAGCTTTTTGGGCCCAAAACAAAAGCCCAAAACCTTACTAACTTTTGTTATTTCGCTAATTGCTCATTTTAGCACCTTATTGTAATTAACAAAAATACTACTTTTGGGTGCTAAATTTTCAGCCACATGTATCAATTAATAGGCAATTTTATAGACAAGCAAAGAAATCAGCAAAATATCAAAACTCATTCTCCATTTCTCTCTCCTCTCCACGGCTCCTTAAGCTGAAAACAGGGGCAGCAGCTGCTGCCCCTTTGTGCCACCTATTTTGGTGGTTCCGACCACTTTTCCAGCCACCTCCCAGCTGCCCCAAGTTCCCCTTGCTACTAGCTATCTTATCCAACCCCTCAAATCATTCAAAACAGCCTCCTCCTCTATCTAATTCAAGCCTAAAGTGAGGTATATCCCAAAACCCTAACTTGTTTTATCTTGAGTTTTATGGTTGTTTTGTTTATGGGTTATGTTTGGATGATCAAATTGATAGTTATTGTGCAATTTTTATTGAGTTTGGAGATGTTTGGAGTTATGGGTATTTGATCAAGAGCATGATTATCATGATTTTGCATTCGTTTTTATGCCACTGTCGAAATTCTGAAAATTATAGGATTGTCCAAAAATTCTGAAAATTGTACTGTAGGTTCTCTATATTATTTGGAATTTTCTGGAAACATTGCATGAAGTTTGGAGGTGTAATCAGTGAGTTATGGAATTTTGAAGAAAACTGCCCTGTTTTGGATACGAATTTAGTAATTATGTATTAATGAAGTTGTTTAGAGTTTGGATACATATATGAGGCCTTAAATATCTGATTGTGGTGATTTGAAATTATTTCAAGTGATTTGTATGTGAAAAAGGAAGAGAAGTTAAATCAGTTAAGGGCTGGAATTTCAGGAAATTAGGGATAACTTTGGGATTAAACTGGTAATGAATGGTCCAGTCAAAAATTATTATTTTTGGTGGGTATATATTTCAGTGTGTTATCTTCAAAATTCCTCTTGAATCGCCTTAATCCGAGGCCTGTGTAGAAAGTTATGGTCGTTTTACCAAAACTGTGCAGAATGAGATCAAAACTAATACACTTGTGTTTTAGTCCCATTTTGGGAATCCTATTGTGGGAATCATGTTTTGAGTTGTAAATGAAAGTTTTTGGGGACTTCTTAATATTTTCATATTGAGGTTTTATGTATCCATTTGAGGTCTATAATGAAATTTATGAATTTTTGAAGTGAACCGACCTGCTTGGATGTAAATCAGGTTGTTTTTATAATTTCTGTGCAGTGTATACTTGGAGGAAAATTCTGAAACTTTTATGATAGACTGTTCATATTATTTCTGAATCTCCTGTAAGATCTGATGAAATTTACCTGAGTATTTTGAGTTTGGTGATTTTTGAAAGTATTTTGAGTAATTGTATAAAGAGCAATAAAAAGAATCAAGTGAGATTGATCATGCACTCATTTTGTGTATTTTGGGCCAAGTCATTTATAGGGGGAAATAAATATTCATGGACTTTTACTGAGCTTTTAGCTTGTTTTTGAGCTTTGAGTCAGTTGTGGATTTTACAAAGAAAATACCATGCTTGGTGAGCTTAATAGCTTCTAATGAGTTCAATGACCCATTTGAGGTGGAATTCTTTATTTAATGGATTTATGAATGAAATATGAGAGGTGGGATGTTGTGACTTATCAGACCAAGTTATTGCAGTTTGTGCCATTAAACCAAGACATACCTCTCTTGGCCTCCAACATCTATTACTTACTCAATTCAGATTGTATCAAATGTATTTATCAAGCCAGTCTAGTGTACTCGCTGTTATCTTGAACCAAACTATACATTAGCGAGCCTTAAACTTGTATCAGCAACTTATTTCAGAAAAGGCCGTAATCATTCTCTCGGTTATTGCCATCAAGGTCTTTTCCTTTGTAATACCATTTATCTCATTGTGGACTATTTTTACTTTCATCAATTCAGTTTTGAAGTTATATAGAAATACACGAGTTATGTATACCATTTAATTACTCAATTTCTGTTACGCATACTTTTACTTACTCAATTATGCGAGTAAGGATCATTTACTAACTACACATACTTTCAATGACATTTATGAAACAGAGTTGAGGCCTAGTTATCGTTCCCCATTATGCATATGTCTCAAGTCAGATGACATTTATGAAATAGCTGACCTGTATCAAGTTAGATAACATTTTGTTTTAAAGACACAAGGTACGTCCATTGCCTGTATCTTCAGAAAGCAGATCATGTTTATCAAGTTATAACTCTTAATGAGTTTATCAATGAATCAGTTTATACAGTGATTTGCCATTTAACTTGTGACCCCGTCAGTTATCATCTATAGGGCGTCAGCCCATCATTTACCCGTGCGGCTTCAGGCCAACTCTTGATCGTATTGGCAGGTGTACACCTATGTATAGATCATATCAGTGCAAGGGGTTCACATCCAGATAATAATGAGCAATTCAATTTCATATTACTTTTATTTTCATTTTTATTGCCAACTAAATGAATTGCAAAGTCGGGTACCCATCACCAGTGTTTCTATGGTCATTTTACAAATACAGGGATGTATGTACTGAGTTTTTGCTCATATTTTCGAATTGTTTTCATGTTTTCCATTTTAGGTGATGAAGTGCCACATATTCCTCCTTTTAGCAAGCCTTTTTGAAGGTCATCAGATGCTCACAGTGGATTCAGCATAGCTTGAATATTGGAACCGACCTTAGGGTCAAGTATGTGTGTGGTATGGAATGTGAGTTAGTACATGGTATGATTAAACTATTATGAACTTCGGGCTTGAAGTGTTCAGTTTACTAGATTTTGTGATTGTAAGCACGAGTTGCGAGATTAAATGGTTTCAGTGAGCCTTGTCCTTATCAGGACGGCGGTAGCGCCTTCGGTTACTGAGCCTTGTCCTTATGTGAGTTTTTCTCTGAAGTAGGCCAGGGGCTTCTTGAGTTGAGTGAGAACAACTCCAGTGCCCATTCCACTGGCATCACACTCTACTTCAAATAACTCTTCAAAGTTAGGTAAGGTTAGGACAGGTGCCTTACATAACCTTTGCTTGATCACCTTAAAAGCTTTCTGTGCTAATGGGGACCAAGATAAGCTACCCTTCTCCATGCATTCTATAAGAGGACCTATGATGGTGCTGAAATCCCTGATAAATCCACTATAGATAGAAGTTAAACCATGGAAAGTCCTCACTACAGTGACTGAAGTAGGAACTGGCGGGGGCCTGATTACATCAACCTTGGCTTTATCCACCTGAATGCCATCACAAGGAAGAACATATCCAAGGAAGACAACCCTTGGCACAAGGAACTTACACTTTTCTAACTTCCCATACAGTTTCTGGTCTTTAAAGCTAGAGAACACTTGCTTTAGATGCTAGATGTCATCTGATTCTGTCATGTTGTACACAATAATATCATCAAAGTATACAACCACAAATAGATATATGTATTCCAGGGGCACCTCATTCATTAGCCTCATTAAGGTGCTTTGGGCATTGGACAGCCCTAATGGCATGACAAACCATTCATTAAGACCTCGTTTTATTTTGAAGGTACTTTTCCACTTATCCCCTTCTGTCATTCTGATATGGTGATAGCCACTCCTCATATAAATCTTGAAGAACATGTTTGACCCATGAAACTTATCTAACATGTCATCAAGCCTAGGAATAGGGTACCTATTTTATTATAATGTTGTTGATGGCTCTACTGTCTACACACATCCTCCAACTACCACCTTTCTTTGGCACGAAGAGGGCTAGAACTGAGCATGGGCTCTTACATTCCCTCACATAACAACCATCAATCAACTCTTAAACTTGCCTTTGTAGTTCCTTAACTATAGTAGGGTTGTATCTATAGGCAGGTTTACTAGGTAAAGGAGCTCCAAGAATCAAGTGAATCTGTTGTTGAATACCCCCTCTTGGGAGGAAGACCAGGGTGTAGTTCTTGAGGAAAAACATCCTCAAAATCTTTTATCATAGGCTGAACAGAGTTGTGTAGGGTTGTGGGATCTGATTTAGGGGCAGATTCCAAGACAAGAATAGCAAACACATGTTTTCCCTTGGTAATAGCCCTCTGCAGTCTTACCCCATTGATAAGCAAGGCACTCTCCTTGTGTTTAGCCCTCCCACTCTTTAGCTTGTTTGTCTGGTTAGGGGGCAAAGGGGTTAAGGTCATTTTCTCACCCTTCAGTTTGAAGGACTAAGTATTGGACTGACCATGGTGAATGACATCCGTATCATACTGCTAAGGCCTGCTTAAGAGAAAATGATAAGCATCCATTAGCAAGACATCACACAGAACCTCATCATTACATTCACCAATCAAAAAAGGAACCAAGGTATACTTGGAAACTATTACCTCACTGTCTCTTTTGAGCCATTGCAAGGTGTATGGCCTGGGATGGATGATGGGGGCCAGGTTAGGCTTGCTAACCATCTTAGTAGAGGGTACATTTGTAAAGCTACCTCCATCTATGATGAGGTTGGAAGTCTTGTCAGCTACCTTCCATCTGGAGTGAAAAATTTATTCCCTTTGGTTGGTTTCCGATGGGGCTTCAGTGGCATGAACTACCCTCTTAAGCATGAGCATTTCACTCTCTTCAGCTGGAAGGTAGGAAGTCTCCCCTTCATCAATAGTTTCCTCTTCATCCTCATCTACCTCCATGTGGTGTAGATCTTCAATCTCTCTAATGGTTAGGACCATTCTGTTGGGGCAATCTGCTTGAAAATGACCATAGCCATAGCACTTGAAACATTTCTTCTGGCCCTTTGAAGCTTCTTTGGCCAAGTCCTTGCCCTTCCTTTGTCCTTGTCTTTTTTTGGAGTAGCATCTGGTTTGTAGGAATTGAAAGTTCTTATCAGGATAGTTGGCTTGGCAGGAGTACAAGGGTAGGTTCTTCTGGACTTAAGCTATTTTTCAACCTTAATAGCTAGCTTGCATGCATCCTCAAATGTCCATAAAGTTTACAATTCAACCTTTTCAAAGATTGTAGGGTTTAAACCTCTAAGAAACCTAGAAATGGTTTGTTCAGGTTCCTCTCTCAAGGCATACCTGATCTGTAATTGCTCGAATTCTCTTATGTATTCTTCAGCCTTCATGTTTCCTTGTTGTAAGGAAGTGACCTTTAGGTATAGTTCCTGCTTATACGCAGCTAGCAGGAACCTCTTGTCAATGTGTTTCTTCAGTTTAACCCAAGTTTTAATCTTAGGTTTGCCTTCCAAGGCTCTGGTCCTCTTCAGATTCTCATACCTAAGTGAGGCATACTGTTTCAACTTCAAAATAGTACGTTTAAAGGCCTTTTCCCCAGAGTAACCTTTGATTTCTATGATTCTCTCCATGGCTTACACCCACTCAGGGTAATCCTCTAGCTTAATACTACCATCAAATTCAAGGACCTCTATTCTGAGGTCCTTAAGGTCATGTTTGGGTATCCTCCTTCTCCTGGGCCTAACATCCCTAGTAGAAGATTCACTACCATGATGAGAGCCAGATGGGGAATCTGAACCTTAAGGGTGGGTCCTGAGGTGGCTGTCTTTCTCTCCCTCTTGGTTTGTTCATAAGTTGCTGAATTTGAGTTGTGAGTGTCTTGATACTTTCTTGCATTTCCAGAATGGCTCTATCTCTCCCAAGTGCATAAGCCTGTTCTAAAGAGAGACCTCTAGGAACTCTCACAGGTTGCTGAGGAGGAGGGGAAGTGCTTTCCCTCTCGGCCATGTTTGCTCAAGGTTAACAAGGGATTAGTTGTGGCTGTTTGGGGAGCCAAGTTCTTTGTTGTTGGTCTGTGTTTGGGTTTTAGGCTCATTAGTGGTTAAATGACAAGTTCCAGGATGTGGAACAGGAGAACTAAACTAGGAATGAAGTAACAAAGTAGTAAATAGAAGCAACACACCAAGAATCAAAGTTGGGCTCTTATACCAGCTGATGCATACTGACTTGCAAGGCTTGGTGAGAACCAAAAGCCGGCAACTCAACACGGAAGATAAGATCTGGTGTAAAGGAGAGAAATCTACCAACTAGTACTGCAAGGATTCACCACTAATCTTACTAAAGCAAATGCACCAGAAGATCAGATAAAGAACCACTCTCAAACACCACTAGAAAGGATAAAGTTTAGAGAGATTTGAAAGAAACTTTGCTTTGAACTGGCAAAGGAGCTTTCATATGTCAATAATATGAGTATTACAGGTGAAAAAAAGCCATAAATACTCAATTACAATCAATGGATCAATGACCACAACTGATTCTACCAAAATTAAGCAAATAGTTCTGAACTTAAAGTAGCTTAAAACAGTAACAAGCTTGATCTTTGACACCGAAACCCGTTGCTAATCTCTATTACTGAGGTGTCAACCCGTAGTAGCATCAAAGTATTTGCAAATGATGGTCTTGGGAGATGATTTGCAGCTGATTACATCAGGTTTAAGCCGACCTACTAGCAATTACAACACCCTAAAATCCAGGGGATAAAATGTTATTTCCTCCATGATTGTCCGGGTTAAACGCTTATGCCAGCTGACCTTGATCTGCAACTTGAAGGCCTTACTTGATAAATATTTGGACACACTTTCATTCCCTTAACCTTGCTAAAATGAGCTACCACGCTAGGGATAAAATTCTCCTTTTGAAACTACTGCTGCTGCTGATCTGTTGCTGCTTGTGATTGCTTTCAAAAAAAAAAGAATAGCAACCTTCATCATGTCGGAGCTATTCATGAGCTGATAAATGAGTTAGGTTACTAATCAAAATGGACTTGGACCCCTCAGCTACCAAGAAGTCACTAAAAGTTAGAGGAGTAGCTCAAAATGCACCGAATTACTGGTTGATCTTATTTAAACTAAAATGAACTAAGGTAACTATTTTAGCCGCGAAATGACTTGACTTGTCTAGGGTGTCTAGCAAATTAAGGACCTTGCCAATTTAGCCTCCAAATTGAATTGGAAGGCTTCATAGAATTGGCCTTGGTGGTGGTCAAGAAGCAAAGCCTTATCTGGTCTAGGTTGGGGGCCTTGTTCTAGCCTTAGAACTGTATCACAATAGAACACTTAGTCCACATATAAACACCCATTGTGAAGGAGTTTAAACAAAATCACCAAGTGAGACTCCTTTTTGTAAGATGGTAAAATTAATGCATATCACTTAAACCAATGAAAATTCTTACAAAACCATCGTTATGCACTTGGCAGATGATTCGAACTCAATAAAAACTCTTTTCAAGAAGATATGCAAGTTTTCAGATCATTACACTAACATCACCTTTGAATGTGGTACTTACGTCACATAGCACATACGAAATCATTTCCATAGGGCATCAGAATCTCATATTTGTGCTTGGTATGGGTGAGGTTGTCACTTAAGATCCATCTTCCTAATGAGATCGGGCCACTCACATTTCATATTATCCCTGGGTAAAACAGTGGACCATTACCCTCATCAGGCTCTTCTAAGGTTACCAATTCTAGGTCTATCTCCCTAGGCATTAAAACGTAAATCGGGTCTGCTTCCTAATCATTTGTCCAAGCATTTAGCACCATTCTCCTAGTCCAAAATATTGTAGATGCATTTCACATTAAAGGCACTTACATTACAACTTTCATTGTATCACAAAAAATCACATTCTCATTCTCAACAGGCTCGAAGCCATAAAGATTTCGAATTGACCTTTGAAAGCATAGAACCACTCATTTTTGTAAAATATGGTTAAAACAAGTTAATGACTACATATTCATTCACTCTTCAAGACAGGTGATATGGAAAGTCATTTTGAAAGGTAAGTACTCATGCGTAATTATCTCAATATTTCACATTTCATATGCAAACATTCCATCTAATGAGATGAAATTCTAAACATAATCAAGGGACATTATTCAGGTCATGAAAAGGGTTTATAATGCATAATCAATACCACCCTTAGCCAATATCCGGTCTATCGACCATGGACAGTCACACATTTTGACTTGAGACAACTTGGCATCACGATTGAACAAAGGAAGGTATTCTCGGTATGACACAAGGTTCATTCAAGTGCAATTACATGTCTATTTTCTTAAGTTTGCTTAACACACCAAGCAATCAAATAGTTATGAATGCATCAATTTAGCATAGAACTCAATTCAGGCATGCATACATAACGCATCCGCGAACGCAAGGTTAACGCATCCACCAAATTAACATAACGCATCCGTGTACGAGAGACAAAGGAGAGAGAGAAAATGTGTTTTGGGTTGAGTTATGCTTTTGACTAATCAACTCTTCTTGGCCGAGTTTTTAACTAGAAAATGACTTTTTGGCTAACCATGGTTAAGCTTAATCATGGTAATTAGTTAGGTTAAGAAGCAAACATGTTGGGCTTTAAATTGGGCCAAAAAAAGTTGAATTCGGGAATAAAACGCTTCGTAACGATCACGTTTTTGCATAACTCAAAATTAAATTTTTTTGTAATGTTACGGAAAGCAAAATAAATTAATTAGATTAAACTTGTTAGGACCTACTATCAATTCTTTCAAAGTTTTCGTTAATCAATTAAATAATCAAATAAAATCCAAATTACCAAGTGAGGACCCAAATAAATTTTTCCCTACCGGGGTGAATAAATTCGACAAATAAATATGAGAAAAATTATTAACATGAGGTAATTAAATAAATAAACATAATTTACGGTTGGGCTATTACATCTCTCCCCCTACTTGGCACCCTTTTATGCTGCATTGAGCACTAGCCGATGGCGCGTCGTGCAAGTTGGTGTTGCCAGATGGCTCACCACCATCGTCACCTACGTTGTCCTACCACAACCTTCAATGCTTTGCCATTTCATGTTGTAACTTTGCGCTTTGTTAAACGATAAGATTTTTTGTAAGTTGGAAGGACGCGTGAAGATGTGCTGAGTCCAATTCTCATACATTTTTAACCCCTGATTTTGTAGTTTTTACTCTATAAATGTTCACTACTTGGGTACACTTTTGTGTTTTTTTTTTTGGTTATAGAATAAATTCGCCTATGATGTTTGTAGGCATTAAGATAGAGCTAATTTAATAATTGGGAAAGAGAAAGGAGATAAATGTCTGGTAGCTTATGTAAGTCATCACCTGAACCCATGAAGCTATCGTGGCCATGTTCGTTGTCTATCCCATATTGATCATTAATCAGGCCATCACGCCCAGCACATGCATTGACCCAAGCGTGATAATCCGTGGTGCGCCATCACTATAAAATGGAGTCAATGCATGATTCAAGTCCAGTGGGCCAATTTCTCTATTAGTCTAGTGACTCGTGGCATCTTTACGTACATGAAATGCATAAGATTCCAACAACCAGATGCTGGTACTCTCTTGAAAAAATCAGTGGTCTCTAAATCAGAATTTAGAAAGAATACAGTTTATTCAACCAAAATAAGGCATGTCTGCTTTGGTTCTGATGGTGGAGTTTGGCTAGATAATAAATTATTAAATTCTCTCACTCTCAATTCTAATTTTAGTTTCTAGTAATTTTAGAGGTTATTATAGTCGTAGAAATTATTTTGCGTTGAGTTCAATACAAGTTTTCTAGTTGAACTTTGATTTCTCTAGTTTTAGTTTTAATTCAGGTTTTCTAATTCTAGTTTCGATTCAAGTTTTATGGCTTCAATTGTAGGCTAATTTTTGTCTCTCCCAAAATTCTCTCATTTAATGTTTTATTACTACTTTGGGTTGATGGTGGATATTCAAGTCTCATGGTAATTATTCGTTCAAGATCCAATTTATTTATTAATTTATTATTTCAAATGTTTGTTTTCTTTAGCAATGCAGGTTTTGAATTTTTTGTAATAATTTTAAGGGGCTAAGGTAATCACTTTCTTTCTACCTTAATTGTCAAAATAAGATCATTTTATTTCAACTGTTCTACTTTAAGGTTAGAGGATTGTGAGATTCTTGGTTATTATTTGAAATTAATTCGTTTAGTAGTTTTATTTAGTTTAACTTGTCAGTTTAACACTAGTAGTGAAATTGTCATGGACGACCCATATAATGCTACAACTATAGCTGTACACTTGCGGCTTATTTTTATAATCTTTGGGTTACTACATGTTTTTGTCGTCGTTATTGGGGAGGGTGTTGAAATTGATTACTAGTTTAATTGTTAATTACTTTGCACAGTAGTAACAATAATTTGGTTTCTTGTTAGTTGTTTTAATTGCTTTAAGTAGTTTAATTTTATTGTTTTTGTTTAATTTAGTAGTTGTAAATTGTTTAATTTAGTTTCAGTTCTCCCATCAACAAAAAAAAGTGATCTTTATTGCTTTTAAAAAAAAGGTAAAATTCAAAGGAACCAGAAAAACGAAAGGGTTTTTGGTTGCATGACTGGTAGGGTTGTGGATCTCTGTAGTGATCGTTTGAACAGATTGAAGACTGGGCTAGTTAACAGTAGTGAATTCGTACCTGAATTTATGGAGAAAAAGATAGGTAATGCGCAGCTTCGACTAATGATGTTGAAGAACATCTTTTACCTACTTAGGACCACATAGCCATCATGTTTTAATATATCGGTCCTAAAGAATGTTATTTCCAAACTCAAGCCATAGTGTACCCTTATGCTTCCCAAGTTTATAGGTATAGAGGACGCTTACTCGTCTCCGCGAGAATTCGAAAAGGTTTGTTTCATGGCGTGCTACCCCATTGTGGTTGTTGTAACTATGAGATTGAAATTTACTCCCTTTGTTTAAAATGATAATGCCAAAAAGTAGATATATATTTGAGCCACAAAATTCCATTACCAACTATGATGGGTTTGTATAGGTCTTTTAATGAAAATACTTTCCCATTAGTAAAACTATTAAGCTAAGGAATGAAATCAATTAATTGATGCACGTTGACAAGAAGTTACTTTGGAAATATCTTGATAGGTTTAAGAACCTCCCATCTTAATGTCCTCACCATGGTTTAGACCAATCCCGTTGATGCCAAATTATTTATAAAGGTCTTGACCAACAGAACATGACAATGGTGGAGTCACTGTGTTAATGGGATTTTTTTCTTAGATCCATAATGATGTTTGAGAATTCCCGTAAGGTCTAGTAGAGAAACCCATGCAGTTGAAACCATTAGAGGTACCATCTAAACTCTTGGTTCAGTGGAGCTAGCAGTGTTGTGCATGCCGTTTCTAATTTGATTCACATAGAGTCTCAATTTGTTATGATGAAGGGGTAGGTTCTATAACATTACCAAGCTTCCCACACTCCTAAGATTTGCTCCCAATACCACGTGTCAGAGCATACTTTAAGCACATGCCCCTACTTTGCTTACTAATTCACCTCAGGCCAAGAATAGGCGAGCATGTATGACCAATAAAAGACGAACAAATGACACTATGCTCCTATTATTCATTTGAGGTCGCATAGTGTTGTATTCCACTATGCTTTAGCTCACACTCTAAACAGAAATGCAACCAAAACCAAAACATAATGCAAACTGATATTGGATTCAAGCGAACTCGGGATAGATAAAATGGGATAAATGGACACTGATTCCACTCTTGGATACAAAATCACCACCAAGAATGTAATTGGGGCCCTTAACATTACTTTGACTACAAAAACCCCACATAAGGAAGAGTTAGGACTCAACTAGATCACCACCTTCGTCGGCCTAAGCCGGGATAAGCTAGAATGAGTGTTTTGAGTTTAAGAAGCAAAACTCTACTGCTCCATTCAACGTCATGATATGATTATAATACGCCAGCAACCACCTATAAATACACATCCCCACCTTGTTGCCAAGTTGGCAGGGTGCTTTCTTAACACTTAGGAAACCTTTAAACTAGTTTAAATAAATCAGAATGCAAAGCATGCTTTGTCCTAGCTAGTTAAATTTGGTAGTCTAGTCAAACAAGTTCTTTAAGGTCTAAACTCAAGCTTCAACATGATAATTATCTCCTAAGTGATCCACTTTCACATGGGAGAGAGAAAAATAGGTGTTGTAGGAGCTCGCTTTTTGGCGAACTGATTAGGATGCTAGCATATCTTTATCTCTTTTCCTAGTGGCCAACTTGGCTCCCAACGCTGCAAAAAATTCAATTATGATGTTCCTGGCTACTTTTGCAAGCAAGTAAGAAAGAAGTCTGATCCTTAAAGCTTCTCTTAGAATGTAAGGTTGTAACAGATTCAAAATGAGTGAAAAACCCAAGTTGGCACCTAATTTGAGCAATGTGGCTACTTGACCTTCACTTGATTTAGACTTGATTTCATGGCTTTGGTGAGTTCATTAGGATGTGAGTAAACACCCTGAGTGAGGAAATCAGGGACAAATTCGGTTTAAGGAGGGAAACCAAGCAAAAACTCAAACGGGGTCAAAATTGAGCAAAAGCTACAACGGTTGACTTGATACCACAGAAACCGCTGACTAGACCTGGACTTCTCGTCATGGCTTGATATTTGATGATGTTAGCTAACATAGAATGCCTGTAACCCTCATGGAGGTTTAGGGAATCAAAGGCATAAAGTGGGGCATCTACATTGAATCAAGCCCGGGTAAACCTAGGCTTTGCCTCAACAAAGTTTGAATCAAATCTTAGACCTAGGTGCTAGAAATTGGATTTCCTTGATTGGTTCGAGGACCCAAATTATGCTTCATGGATAGACCTCCATCATCCTCTGCTTTTTAAGAGAATTGACCCTCAAATTTGCTAGATGATCATCCTCTAAGTAACGACTCAAATCTACCACATTGAATGCGGTCGAAAAACTATAATCCCCTGGTGAATTAACCTTCGATGCATTGCCATCTACCTTGCTAGGACCTTAAAAGGACCATGAGCCCTTAGCATCAGCTTGCTCTTGCATTTTGAAAGAAAGCATTTATTTTTCAAATGGATCCATACCAGATCCCTGGGCTGTGAAACCTCTCTCTTCTTTTTCTTGTTTGCTTACGGTTGGTAGGAGGTATTGGAATTCTAACTTCTAATCATGACTTGCTCATGGAGTTTCTGGATTTCTTTCACTCTTTTTGCTAGGATCCATATAGGGCTTTTCCTCTGTGGCTCTAAGCAAAAGATCAAGGGGTCTTAAGGGATCAATCTGGTAGACCACCTCGAAGGGAGACATTCCTATAGTCTTGCTTGGTGTCTTATTATAAGCTTACTAGGCATGTGGGAGAAGCAGATACCACACCCTAGCAATGGACTTAATCAAAGCCCCAAAAATTGGGGTAGAACACAGACGTGCACAATTTTAGTCCAATCTGCCCAGTCATAGCAAAACGACCATAACTTTTTCCACAGAACTCGAATTAAGGTGATTCAACAGGAATTTGAAAGATAAGTCCTTGATCTATCCACACACCAAAAACAAAATTTTTGTAATGGGCCAATCAATACCAGTACTTTTTCGTAAGGTTTCGTGTTCCAATTTGCTCCCAGTTTTGATGAATTTTTTGCAGTTTCCGTGAATTGATCATAACTTTGTTCACACAACTCAGAATTAAGTAATTCCAAATCCCAACAAAAGCTAAATCATTGAGCTATCAACCCACCAGAAATTATGATTTTTTGATGTGCCAATTGATACCAGTTTTCTCCAGAAGTGACCCCTATTTCATGTTTGTTTACTGCTTAATAATCACATTTTTCAATCTTTTCTTCATATCCACACCCATTAAAAAAACTCTATAACTTATATAAAAAAGCATAAACATCTTGACATTCATTACCAATACCAAAGATCACAAAATCTCACTTGAAACAATCAAAATCCATCATGACCACATGAAAAACTTCAAATGTTACCTACTTTCAATCATAATCCAACCATTAAAACATCAAAATAACTCTTATTTATATCAAGATAAATGATCCACGACAAAATCCAACATAAAAATCCAAAATGAAATTGGATTAGGCTAGACTTTTACCTTGCTTAGTGATCAAATGGGACAGATGGAGGTGTTGCTAGATTTGGGAGGTGTTTGGATGGTGCATGGTGGTTGATGAGGTGGCCACCCGGTGGCGGATGGTGACAGCTGTGGTGGCTGGTGGTGGTTGTGGTGGCCATGGGGGGGAGAGAAGAGGAAGAGGAAGATGGCCTTGTGCGGAGCAAAGCGGGAGGACTAGCCTTGCCTTTGCTAGCTTAGTTTACTTGGATGAAAATCATCCAAGTAAACTTGGCTGAGATTTTAGCTCAAAAATATCTTGCCAATTGTAATTAGGGCCTAATGATGGTAATTAGTGAAGCAAATGGATTAGAAACTTGTTGGGCCGAAATTAGCCTTAAATGAGGTCTGGGTTCAGAAAAAAATATCAAATCGGGTACGATTAAATAATTTTTTTTAATGAGGCATCAAATTAAATGTGATGTCATGAGAAATAGTTTCATCTTTTAAATCATAATTATCGATGCCCACTATCAATTTTCCCGAAATTAATATGGTAAATGAAACTTGAATTGCAAAGTAGGGCCCAAAATTGAATTATCCCAACCAGGATGATTAAATGAGATAAATAAATATGAAAAATTAATAACACGACTTAATTAAATAAATGAACATGATTTAGGGTCGGGGCTATTACAACCTTCCCCCCATAAAGAGTTTTGTCCTCGAAACTTATGAACTTTGTTAAAACATGCAAGGTTATCTCAAATAGATATGGGTACTCAGCTTTCACTTCTTCGTCAGATTCTCAAGTAGCTTCTGAGGAGGTAAACTTTGACCAAAGTAATTTGGTTAGAGATATCCACTTGATGCTTAACTGTTGAATCCTACGATCTAATATCTAGACTGGGTGCTCTTGAAGCACAAGACCCTTTTGATTATGACAGCGTGATTAGGATATGAAATGTACTGTTCGAGTTGTGAGGCAAGGAACGCATCATGCACGTGTTTGAGGTATATAGGCAGACCTGGTAGACAAGCTATGCAATTCGGCCTTTCAATAAACTGGCATGGTCTAAAATATCTTGACAACAATTTAGTTTGCAGTTCAACCACCTTACACCCTTTGTTGGTGAAACTTTCTGAAAAACCTTATCATATACCTTAAATTATAGGAATCCCCTGCTTTTATCAACATGGCTTTTCTACTGATTCCAATAGTATGATTTCAAAAGTCTTCTGAGATATGTCACCTTATTGGTGGTCGTTGCACCGAATAGTGAGTGTTGTGAGTCTCCTCTAAGATCTGCTATTATAAGATTGTGCTTTATTCTTCAGAGCTTAAGATCACTATCTTAATTCACTCTGGTTTCCTACATTAGGGAGGGCTGTAAGGTAAGTGCTAGCAATTGAACATTCACGTTTTAGTGCGACACTAATGGAATGTCCAAGTCCTCAGGCTCTCTCAAGAGGTTCAATTGAGTAATCACTACAATGTTCATGGTATGTTGTGCCTTCCTATTCACAGCATCTGCCACAACATTTTCCTTTCTTGATTGACATTGGATCCGCAAGTTGAACTCTTCAAGCAGTTCTAATCAATGCCTTTGTCTCAGATTGAGCTTCTCCTGAGTGAAGACATACTTCAAACTTTGATGATCGGTATTGATTTTGCATGGTATCCCTTATAAGTAGTTTCTCCAAATTTGCAGTTCAAAAACTACAGCTGTTAACTCCAGATCATGTGTAGGATAATTCTTCTCATAGGGATTGAGTTGTTGGGAGGCATAAGCTACCAGTTTATCTTTTTGGTAACCTTGTAACTTTCGGTAACCTATTTGTAAGGGAAGACAATATTTGACAAATTCCTCCTGAAACTTGATAATGCCCTACTGAACATGAAAGGTGTTTAGTCTCAGTACATCGGTGGGTGTTGGGCACTTTGTAACTGCTTTCACCTTTTGCAAATGAATCACAATTTCTTCCCTTGAAACCATATGTTACAAAAATATCATGGCTTCTAACCAGAACTCATGCTTCTTGTATTTGCTATGTAATTGATGTTCTTTCAAGGTCTGCAACACTATCCTCAACTGAACAGTATGCTCTCTCTGTCCTTGGAGTATTTTAAGATGTCTTTTATAAACACCACCAACACTTGTCTAGGTATGGTCTGAAACTCTATTCATAAGATCTGTAAAGGTTGCAGAGCCATTGATTAGGCCAAAAGGCATCACAGTGAATTCATAGGGACCCAAACATGGTCCTTCGTGCAGTCTTGGGGTTGTCTTGAAGTCGAATCCTAAGTTGACAGTACCGTGACCACAAATCAATCTTAGAGAAGGGTCTCTTGGTCCTTACAGTTGATCAACAAGTCATTCACTTCGGCAATGGGTATTTGTTTTTGATATGATCTTTTTTAGGTCTCTATGGTCCATATATAGCCTCAAGGCTCGATTCTTTTTCTTTACAAATGGAACTAGGGCACTCTATAGTGACACACTTGGTCGGATGAATACTTTTTGTCACAACTCCTCTAGCTGAATCTTTAGTTCTTTGAGCTTAATTGGGGTCATATGATATGGGGTTTTGGAGATAAGTTGGCATCAGGGATTAATTCGATCTCAAAGTTAATTTTCCTCTGTAGGGCAGTCCCGATAGCTTTTCAGGAGAACATCTTTAAATTCATAAAATATAGGGATATCTTCTGCCTTTTCTTCCTTAGGATGAATGTTAATAGCATGACATCGATAGCCAATACGACCTTGACATAAGGGCTCACTTGTTTTCGTAACAAAATTTAAGGGACAGATTTTTCCTCTCTTTGCCCATACAACATATTTATCTCCCTTGTTCACCTCTTAAAATAACCTTAGGCTCCTCACAATCTATGTTCACCCCATACATACACAACCGGCTCATTTCCAGAGTAATATCAAAGTCTGACGAGTCAAATTGAATCCAAACTCTAAGGAAAACTATCCCACCGATAATAATTGATAAAGTTTATAAGAGATAGAACACTCAACTCTAGAGTCATTAGGCAACATGACCTATAATTAGTTTCTGCCCCCTTATTCTCAATGTTCAGTTGCATGGCAGATCGTGTGTATATAAATGAATTACTGGCAACTGAATCAATCAATACACAAAATGGCTTTGAAATTAAAACAGAGCTCTAGTAACTACTGTATTAGACATGAAAACTTCCTTCTTACTGAACATGTGAGCCTTTCCTATAATTGCAGGCCTTGAAGGTGAGAGCCCTTGTCTATAGCCTTCAATCTTCAGGAACAGGCAACAATGAGGTGCTCTGGACTAACGCACCACGTGCATTTGTTAGTTCTCATTTGGTAATCCGAAACGATGTAGTTAGTTCTTCCACAAATCTGCTCCAAGTGAAGTCAGGCCCTAGAGCTTATTCTTAACAGTGTTCCACCAAATATCAGTTTCACGAGTTAGATAAAAAGTTCCAATGTTCACCTTTTTATCCCCTGGAACCTCTACTACAGTGAAAATTTTCTCCATTCCTCAAATCCATTCTTCAGGTTCCACTAGGTCATACTTTCCACTCTAGGGTTCTTTAGTCTGAATTAGCTAAAGATATTTTTCCAAGGGACAGTAACTCATCAAAATTTCTCACTGGCGGAATCCAATTGCATGCCAAAGATTTTGATTATCAAACTTAATCTTTATGTAAGTGATCTTCAATAGAAAACTGAGGTTGAATTAGCCAAAAAGGGTAGACACATTGCGTTTCCCTTAGCAATGGATTCCAAAGTTGGACAACAATCAACCCCCATATAGAGCGCAATTAAGATCTACCTTCTATGCCAGCGTGCTACAAAGTTATCATCTGTTGACATGGGTACAACCCAATCATAATCCAGCTACTAGCAGCAATTGGGCTCTTTAAAACAGGTAAAAGTGACCAGAACTGATGAAGATGTGACATGAGAGTGAATGGTGTTGCAATTGGATTGGGAGATGCCATGAAGACAGGACGTCTGAGCCCCTGGTCAAAGCGAGGAATATCCAAACAGTTGATAATCCAACCAACACAATGGTAAATGGTATGTTATCAGAAAATGCAGTGACATATTTTCAAGAATAATATCTACTTCACAGATTGAGGTGGAGTCAATGGACTACTTGAAAGAGTTTAGGCAATTTAAGCAAATCTTGAATTACAGTGAATTGAAGCAAAACGTCTCTCTAAAGTGTCCTTGGTTTCTCGTATATGGAATGGTCGGTAGTCAATAGCTTCAAAACTTATGTACAACAAAATAAGCCTTTCCAAAATCCTACAATTCAGGGGATAGTACATCACGAACCCCCTATAGCTCACTTAGATGGAATCCTTGGGTTACAAAAGAAAATATATCTCCAACCATTAAAGCATGTTAAAGTAGTTGTCACTTGAATCCAAGAACACACAAAATGACATCCATATGATGAGGAAGCATATGGTCAAAGTTGCAGGTACCCACTGACTTCGACAGTCTATACCATAACACTTCTACGTTGAATTTCATTGACGAATGGTCTCCAAATGTGCTAGAACATGGGTCATTGGAAAGCTTACTTTCTGTACTTTGACATAGGCTAACCAAAACATCCCTATCCGATGGAATGCATAAGCTGCAAGTGAGCTAAACTCAGACGTTGTGCATTAGGATTCTGCCCAGTTTGCAGACTTTGATTTGTCTATTTGAATAACCAAATGACCTCCAATCCACTTGAAACTTGTTTTATATGAAAGATATCTCCTTAACCATAAAATTGAGATGGAAAACCCTTGCGTGAATCATATTGATCATGGACAAAAGTTACTTCAAGGTCGGTCCTTGTACACTGATCAAAACTATCAAGTTGATTGAACTTGTGTATTCTGCCCATACTTAGTTTTCCCTATGCATTTAACCTCAAAATGAGTCAAGGACCGTGCCTCGGACACATCTGTAACAACCCCCACCCCTAGGGCTAGGAGTGTTAGTGATTCTTAAATTCCTAGGGTGAAACGGACAGAGTTTCGCCTGCAAACTTGCCATTTTTCAGACTTAAAGCCTTATATCACATCCCCTGCATTGAATAGAAGTATCAAATGATATCAAATCAATCTCAACGGTTACACACCGGAGACCACAACTCTACGGGCCACACGCTTGGAGGACAAGAGTTTACATCGCTAAAAGAAACAATTCTAGCTAAAAGCATAACATACCATTCAGATGGGTGGCTCATATGGCCATACAGATATGGACAATATGACCATACATGCCTAAATGCATTGGGTGACCTTTAACTTGTTATTCAGAATCACCCTCGAATATGATGTTTGAGACCAAACTATATACACATTATATGGACCCATCTGACAAAGAAGAATATACGAGTAGAATATGTGAGAGATGAACAAATATCACTATTATCACAAATCTCCAATGATATCATAAAAATCCTCACTAATCAACTTTCTCGATCTCTTAACTCCACTCTCCATACTCCATATTCCATTAAGAAAATCTAAACCTAGCTCTAATACCAAATCTGTAACGCCCCTAAATTAACCATGTTTCGCTATTTATAATCTCCTTAATAAATTCCTCAATTATTATTGATAAACCCAATGATCGGGATTTCCGTCCAAAAGACAAGGCTTGAAGTAAGTGTACAAAAAATAACATAGTTAAGCATAACCTTAACCATACACATTCAGTCATAATCAACCATTAAAAATCAGGTGTTAACCAATACAAGGTTTATAAACCATAGTCAAATAATTCATAGTAATCTACATCTCCATCCACTAAAAAATTCAAAATACAGCGTTAAAGTATGCATATACTGCGTCACAGCTGGTCCACCCAGATTTCCTTGCTTAACTTACTTTGTTCAGCTGGTTTGCTAGCATGAGGGCGATTCCCTAAGCATTTGCCTAAAACAAAACATGAAAACATTTTGAGCTGTGTGCCGAAGCTCAGTACATGCATTCCTGTATTGTTAAATGATCTTTGAATAAATTGTTTAGGCGGCCGCTTTGCAATTCAATTTATGTTAAAACAGGGAATGAGATTAATGTAAAACTGCATTGCTAATTATTATCTGGTAGTGAACCCCTTGATACTGTTACGATCTAATGATATGTGTGCACCTACCAGGCCAGTCGGGGGACCTGGCCTGAAGTCGCGTGGGTAACTTACGGGGCAATGCCTTGTAACTTATAACTGATGGGGTCACTAATTATGTGATAAATCACTGATTAAACTGATTCATTGATGTATTTATCAAAACATTATAATTTTGATAAATAGGTGTTGGTTTTTAAAGATACAGCCAATGAACGTACCTAAAGTCTTCAAAATGATATTTCACTTGATAACACGTATGCACATTGGAAAATGATAGACTAGGTCCCGATTCTGCTAAAGAAATGTAATTATAGGTAAGTGTAGTCAGTAAACCATATTCACTGCCATAATTTGTAACTTTAATGGAAATTGATTAATTAAAAAGATTTCTACAATTCCAATAATTCAATATATGACAAGTTAAACCAAAATTATCTAAATAATAAATAAGTTAGGGTTATTGAACTTGAAATTCAACAAATTGAAACAAAATAGACGAAATTAAAATGATTGAGCTGATAATGAAAAGATTTTAATTGATATAAATGAAATATGGGTTTCTGATATTTTTGAAATCGATAATAGAAGGTGTAATGCTTCCAAATGGATAATAGAAGGCTCAATTCCATGAGGGGTGTTGTGAGATTCATAAAGGTTCAAATAACCTCAATTTGATTCGTTAAGCACTAATTTCTTTCTTCACATAATACCATTTGATGGTCTACGTTAGAAAGTCCATATCTCTCACTCCTGACCTCCAATTAAGAGATGAAACCCCAATATGAAAATTTTATCACGTCTACTAAGACTTTAATTTAGGGCACAAAGTACGATTCATATAGTAAGGTCCCCAAAATTGGGGTAGAACACAGGTGTGCACAATTTCGGTCCAATCTGTGCAGTCGTAGTAAAACAACCATAACTTTTTCCACATAACTCGGATTAAGGTGATTCAATAGGAATTTGAAACATAACTCCTTGATCTATCCACACAAGAAAAATCACAATTTTTTAATGAGCCAATCAATATCAGTTTTTTTTTTTAAAGTTCCCTGTTCTAGTTTGTTCCTAGTTTTGATGAATTTGGCACAGTTTTCGTAAATTGATCATAACTTTGTTTTCACAACTCAAAATTAAGTAATTCCAAATCCCATTGAAAGCTAACGCATTGAGCTATCAACCCACCAAAAATTATGATTTTTTGATCTGCCAATTAGTACCAATTTTCTCCCGAAGTTATCCTTGTGTTAGGTATGTTTACTGCTTAATACTCACATTTTTCAATCTTTTGTTCACATAAACACCCATTAAAAACACTATCCAACTTATATAAGTCAGCATAAACATATTGACATTCATTACCAATAACAAAGATCACAAAATCTAACTTAAAACAATCAGAATCCATCATCACCACCTAAACTTGCATGATCATGAACAATTGCAAATGTTAATTACTTTTAAGCATAATCTAACCATTAAAACATTAAAATAACTCTTATTTATATCAATTTAAATGATCCACACTCAAATCCAACATAAAAATCCAAAATGAAATTTGATTAGGCTAGACTTTTACCTTGCTTAGTAATCAAAAGGGAGAGATGGAGGTGTTGCTGGATGTGGGAGGCGTTTGGATGGTGCATGCTGGTTGATGGGGTGACCACCTGGTGGTGGCTGGTGGCAGCTATGGTGGCTGGTGTGGTGGTGGCCATGGAGGGGAGAGAAGAGGAAGAAGGAGATGGCCTTGTGTGGAGGAAAGCACGAAGACTAGCCTTGCCTTTGGTTTACTTGGATGATTTTCATCCAAGTTAACTTTGCTGAGATTTTAGCTCCAAAAATATCTTGCTAATTATAATTAGGGCCTAATGATGGTAATTAGCGAAGCAAATAGTTTAGAAAATTGTTGGGCCAAAATTAGCCTTAAATGAGGTCTGGGTTCGGAAAAAAAAATCAAACCGGGTGCGATTAATTAGATTTTTTTTTTTACGAAACTCGAAATTAAATGTGATGTCATGAGAAATAATTTCATCTTTTAAATCATATTTATCGAGGCATACTATCAGTTATAATACAATAAATGAAACTTGAATTGCAAAGTGGGACCCAAATTGGAGTTCTCCCAACCGGAATGATTAAATGAGATAAATAAATGTGAAAAATTAATAACACGACTTTACTAAATAAATGAATATGATTTAGGGTCGGGCTATTACAAAACTCAAGGTTGAGCATAACAATTTGCTCTGAAGTTATCCACTTACACATAGGAGGGAGAAAAATGGGTGTCGCAGCAGCTCCCTTATAAGCCAACCAATAAGAATGCAAGCGTATCTTTATCTGTTCTACTTGTGGCCAACTTGAGTTCCAAAGATACAAAACACTCAATGATGATGTTCGTGTCTCCTTAATCCAACAAGTAAGAAAGAAGGTAGGTCCCATAGCTTCCCTTAGAAGGCAAAGTTGCGACATATTTAAAATTAATCAAGCACCTATGTTTGTAGCAAATTTGAGCAACGTGGATGCTTAACCTCTACTTGGTTTAGACCTAATTTCAATACGTGGGTGAGTTCATTAAGATGCTATTAAGCACCCGAGTGAAGAAATTCATCTATATTGGGTTTAAGGATGGAAACGAAGAAGAAACTCAAATCAGGTTAGATTTGAGCCAAAATTGCAACGGTTAACGTGATGTTGTTGAAACCCCATGAAGCACTTGACTTAACCTGGATTTCTCTTCATGGATTGATATTTGAGGACGTTAGCTAGCATTGTATGAAAAAAGAATGGCTCTAAACCACATGGAGGTTTAGGAAATCAGATGCCCAAAACTAAGCTTATGCATTGAATGAAGCTAGGGTACCTGAACTTTACCTTAGCAAAGGTTGGATCAAATCTTGGACCTTGGCGCTCGAACTTGGATATTCTTGATTGATTTAAGGATCCAACTCACGCTCCATGGATGCACCGCCATCACGTAATCACCACAATCTTTCTTGGACTAATGGACTCAATGTGGTGGTACCTAACCAGTGCATGGGGTTTCTTAAAAACTCCTCCGAAATCATGCTAATGCTAGGTTGCCATGGTGTTCCTAATTCAACTATGTAGCCAACTCCTCCTTTTATTAAACCTATTGCCCAGTCCTAACCTCCTTTATGTTATGGTGAACTTGATAAATATGAAAACATAATTAAAAGTGGCATTAAAAGGATGCCGAGAGAAAGTAATGAAAGAAAGCTGAGAGTGATAACGGAGAAGTTTTTCCAGTTCCTATGGCAAATAGGGAGAATATTACCTTTCATAATCATCCTAATACACAACCTAAGGTAGGATCTCCTCTAGCTCAGCCTCTGGCACTTTTATAAGGTCAACATTGCAACAAATTAAAGGACAAGGTGCGCAATTGACAATCATGTGAGTGATAACTTGAGTGGAACATCTTATTAATCCTTATATTGTGCTACTCGTCAATAATAATGTCAATAATTTTGGAGTGTCTGAAGAGGATAAACCTACTATTGGAGTGGCTACACCTCCTTAAAGGAATAATCCTATGCCTAACTTGCAAGTTTAAAAACATAAGTTCCTTTCCCTAACATACGAAACAGGCGAGAAGGACCAATCCCACATTGACAAGATCAGGGAGACTTTCTTTTAGGTCGAGATTAACATGTCCTTGCTATATGCTATCTTGTGGATTCCATCATATGATATACTTATAAAGGAGCTCTACACCACCAAGAGGGCAACTGCTTTGCCCAAGTGAATTTTCCTAGGCTCTAATGTGATCACCACTTTCTCGTAACAAATTTCTATCAGGTACAAGGACCTAGGGTTGTCGTATCATTTCCGTCGTGATACATGACCATATCATTTATAAAACTTTACCAGACTTAAGAGCTAGCATGAACTTAGTCTCATTTACTATGCAAGAGAGGGTTGGATATGGTGAGTTAAGTCATACTAAGATTGTGCTCTAATTAGCCAACAAGTCTACTAGACTTTCTAGGATTGTTAAGAAGGACATGGTTATTAAGGTGGGGGAATTCATTTTCCTAATGACATTCTGGTTCTTAATACTGAGAAGGTGCTCATTGTTGAGTCCTATATTCTATTAATTTGAGGCTTCCTTTTTTGCCTACATCCAATGCTTTGATTAAATATAGGAATGGTATTATGAAAACTCTATTTTAGCAATAATCATTTGACTTTAATATCATTAATTTGGAAAGATAGCATGATGAATTTGATGGTGTGCATAATTCTACCCTTAACTGAGCAAGTGATTTTTCTTATGATAAGTTAGAGTTTGAGCATGTGGACGAGTTTGCTATTAGGTATAAGTCCGTTCTTATGGATAACAATCCCAAGAATGATGCGTTTGACTTTGGTAATGCATGCTCTATAGACTTGGCTGCCAATGTTGTTTCTAACAATGACAGTTTCATATTTTACCCAATCTAAAATCCTTTCTTGGCTACCTTAAGTATGCGTTTCTAGGTCCTTATGAGTCTGTACATGTGATCATGGTCTCTAATATAGACTAGGACTAAGAGGGAAATTTTTAAAACTTGCTAAGCAAAACAAGGACTCCATTGGGTAGACCCTTGGTGATAACAAGGGTATTAGCCCTATGGTTGTGGAACACATGATTCATTTAGAGGATAGTATTAGACCTTGTCAGGACTTGTGAAGAAGGTTTCAAACAGCCCTGCGGGACGTAGTTAGGAATAAAGTATTTGAAGTGGTTAGACAATGGATCATATACTCCATTTGTAATAATTAGTGGGCCAGTCCTATTTAGGTTGTTTGTAAGAAAACTGGTGTTACTATGATTAAGAACGAAAACCACAAGGTAATCCCAAACCGAGCACAGTATAACTATAGGGTCTGTATTGATTATAAGAAAATAAATACTGTCATCCAAAATAACCACTTCCCCCTTCCCTTGTTAGAGCATCAGAGGGGTTAGTTAGATATTTATACTACTATTTCACGATGGTCACCGTAGCGACCCTCATATCTCTATTATTTTTTATGATCAAGGAAGACTACCTTTACTTGTGCCTTGGCACATATGTTTCAAAGAGGATACCCTTTAGTCTACATGATGCTCTGGCTACTTCATTCAGATGCATGATTTCCATATTCTCTAATTTGGTTGAACGTAGTCTGGAGATTTTCATAGATGATTTTTCTATGTTTAGGACTTCTTTTGATGGTGGTTTTGCCAATTTGGAGAATGGTTTGAAAGGTGAATGGAAAAACATTTGAATTTGAATTGGGAAAAGTGTTGCTTTATGGTAAAAAAAGGAGATTAAATTAGGCCACATTTTTTCTAGTAAGAATATTGAGGTTGACAAGTGATAGGCCTACAAGCGCATGATGGCATTGTAGCAAATCAAAGTTGATCACACAGAGACTAGTTTGATCTATTGACTTATATTCTCTCAAGGTATGTTAAGCCAATCCAAATTTGAGAATGAAATTAAAGTAAACAACTATCTAATCTAGTGGATAAATAATAATTAGAAGTAAAAAAAATAAGCAACCACCTAATCCACGTATCAATCAAGCACTTCTTCCTTAATTGGTTTTTTTAAAATCGACATTTGAAGTATCACAACCCTTATTCTAGGTGAAGTGAAATACCTTAAATCTAATCAAGTTGCCTTTTCTCAAGGGCTCTTAATTAGTTTAGGTTCATTAACCATGCGAGTACTATGTCTACGGTTTCTCGATCAGTAATTCTCTCTCGGGATATCACTAAATCTAGTCAAATGCTAGGATTCCAATATTAGAGATTTCACCTTTCAGTCCTTCATCCTAACGCCCATAACCTGTAAGAAAATGATCAAGTTTCTAACAAGACAATAAACTTCTAGAATTTAATAAAACAATCTGACAATTCCAAAAGCACCAAATGAAATCAACACAAGATTAAGAAACTAACAAATGTTTGCATAAATCAAAAATCAAGCAACAAAGATAATCAAAATTACAAAACATAAATCCAAATTTAGAAAAGAGAAGAGAAGAGAAGAGAAGAGAAATTCTCAGCTAAGATCGCGGTTGAACCGTCGTGCAAACACAGGATGGAATCCTTGCAAATCTTTACTTCAACTCTCAACTCTTTTTTTCTCTAATATTGCCCAAACTAATCTATATCTTGACTAAATTAATATGGAGGAGAACAGAGAGGATGAGGTGTGTCTCTTTAGCTGTAAAAAAATGACCTTATTTGTAGGAAAACCCTATCAACCTCAGCCACACGATAAGGGAAAACGAATACGCTAGCTATTATGCCTCCACCACGGACCGTGGCATCCACCACAGGCTGACTATGGTGCCCTCTGGTCACTTTTCCCTCTTGATTCTGGTTAACTCGGGTTGATTGTGTATGCTATCCCGGGTAATCTATGATATATACCCAGGTAAACCATATATCTTACGGGTTTTTGGTCAATTTTTGTAGGGTTCCTGGCATAATTGTTTGTTGATTTTCATGACAAACTCAGGTTCTTTTAGCCAATTTCTGTAAAATATCATCAACAACACCAAACTTGAGCGTAACATGGGAAAAGGAGTATAACTATCACGTAAGGCACATAATTCTCCCTAAAATGCAGCAACATAACAATAAAATGATATACACCTTAAACGCTTATCAAATTCTCCCATACTTAAATTGTTGCTTGTGCTCAAGCAAACACTAGATAAAATCAGTAAGAAGAGATGCATCTAGGACTCAAAATGGAACAACGCCCTTAAAGTAGGCAAGTTATAGCATATCACAAGCATGAATAACATTCAATGACTACCCCAAATAATGCACAAGACATTTCAAAATTAGGAGGAGAAAGTTTTCGAAAAAGTACAAGACCACAAACTTGATAGCAAACTTCATCACCCCCAAAGAACCACAAACCATGGCATGTAAGCGCATAGAATTGAATGGAGCCATATGGACTGGTAAGACCTCACTTTGGGAAATCACTCGCCCTCATGTGTTTAAACTATAGCATAGGTTCACTCAAGACTCATTCCAAAGATGCAATCTACCATGTGCCCGCAAAGATGCTCAAATTCTCCACCACTAAAATGCAATGTGCACAAGACAATCAAGAGGACTTTATATGGGTTGTAATGGTGGCTAGACGGTTAAGGGAAAGGAGTGAACAAAGGTTTTAAGACAATGTGGTGCTTCTTAGCCAAGCGACTAGGGAGCAACCAACTAACCACCAAGCAACCATAAAAATCACCAATACTCCAAACTCCAACAACACAATGAACATACCCTGATCAAGTAGGAAATGAGTTGATAAAGAAAGAACTCAAGCTATGCACATATCCAATGCCAATCACTGAGTCATTTCTCTTTCTATCTTTTCTTCTTTTTTTTCTCTTTTTTTTCATTTTGTTTTTCTAACATGAATGTCTCTTTTTTCTTTTTGTTTTTTTTGGTTTCGGGAAACGAAATGAAAATTGCAATTATTCAAAGGCATGGGATTACTAACTATCAACTCACAAACAATTATAAACATATACATAACCTAAACAAGAGGGAACACAAAGCAAATGCTCAATATCATCAATCACTCAACAAACCAACATACCAAAGCCACCTTAAACTCGATTATCTCCAAAACCACCCACTACATAGATAAAGTGATGCTCTATAGACTTGGCTTAAAGGTAGGACTTTTGCTAAGGTGCTTCAAGCAACTATCTGTTGGCCCACATTCTTTAAAGATGCAGGAACCTTTGTTATGACTTGGGATTGATGCCAACGGACGGTAACATTTTCAAAAGGCATGGGATCTCTCAAAGTAGGATTCCTGAGGTAAGACTTTTTCATGTTTGGGGGATGGATTTTATGGGTCCATTTTGTCCTTCTCATAATAGCATTTACATCCTTGTGGTGGTTAATTATGTTTCCAAGTGGGTAGAAGCCACTACCTCTCCTACCAATGACTCGAAGGTGGTAATGACGTTTCTTAAAAAGAACAACTTTATAAGATTTTGCACACAGAGAGCTCTTTAAGTGACAATGGGACTCATGTTTTTGCAATAAGCCACTTGAGTCTCTCTTAAAGAAGTATTGGATTCTTTTATGCGATTGCTGTTCCTTATCATCTTCAAACAAGTGGTCAACTTGAGTTATCCAATCAAAACTTAAAAAGCTTTTGGGAGAAAACAATAGATCGGTCCTGAAATGATTGGTCCAAATAACTTGATGACCCTCTTTGGGCTTATCGAACTGCTTACAAAACTCCTCCTAGCACAACCTCAAACCGGTTGGTTGTCAAAAAGTCTTTCCATTTGTCAGTTGAGCTAGAACACAAACCGTATTGGGTAATTTGAACTCTTAACTTCAATCTTAAGGCGGCCGGTGAGAAGAGGATATTGCAATTAAATGAGTTAGATGAGTTATGTTTGGAAGCCTATGAAAGCTCAAAAATATATAACGAGAGGACCAAGTAATGGCATGACAAGCACATTATGAAGAAAGGATTTAAGGAACATGACCTAGTCCTATTATTCAATTCCAAGTTACGGTTATTTCGAGGTAAGCTAAGGTCCCGGTGGTATGGACCATTTAAGGTTCTAAAGGTCTTTCCTCAAGTAGCTGTTGAGGTTTGGAGCAGGTCTATTAGTGCATTTAAGGTCAGTGGGCAGCATCTTAAGCCTTATTATGTGGGTGAACCCATTGACAAGCCTATTGTTCACAGTCTTTCTGATCCCAAACCCTCTTAGAAGTGACGGTTGAGCTCCCGACCCTAAAAGAGTGCTTCTTGGGAGGCAACCCAAGTTTTTCGCTTCACTAATTTTTCTTTTCTTGGATTATATATAGTGTATTTTTTGCTTTTAAAAAGAAAACAAGAAAAAAAAGCGAGAAAGAGAAGGAAAAGAAGTAATAAGAAGGAAAAAAAATTAAAAAAATAATAAGAGAGAGTTTAGTAGCTCCACCAATAGCCTCCATGGAAGTGCCCAGCTCGGTCCATGGAGCTGCTGCCAGAATACAGAAGAAATTTATGAAGCAGATCTCACTACAGAAGGTCTATGGTGAGGCTTCATGCCCTTTCAACTGGGACAACCACCCATCTTCTTCTACGTTTTGTCTTTCTCTCTTTCTCTCTCTAGACTCTCTTCTTCTCTCTTTAAAACCTTTATAACCACCCACTTTTGAACCTTCAATTTTTACTAGTTTTTCATCAAATTTCTTCCCTTTCTTCTTACTTTCATCACTTCCACACCCAATCTCGTTTAAATTTCACGTCTTTCGCCTTCTCTCTTAAATTCTACTCCTCGTTATTCCCCAAACTTCAACAACTCAACTTCACCCTCTATTCTTTCAATTCCAAATTTTCCCCTTTTCTTCCAAATTTCTTCCCTATTCATCTTAATTTTCAAAGATTTTGCAATTTTTGCCATTTCCTTCCCATTTGCACTTTGGCTAGTGCTTCGAGCTTTCACCCATCTACTCTCTACTGTTGTGGCACCCAAGAATAACGTGATAACCATTCAAGAGGTGGAGACATCAAGTCATGCACAACAATGTGCATTCCGGACTTCTCGGACCTTAAGCAACTCAAGAAACCGAGGTAATATTTCCTAACCCCCTTGGTTTAACACATCCTGAGCATATTGTTAGATACAATATTTTGAGCACTAAGCTAATTGTTGCTACTCATTATTATGATGAAGATTTGTTAACGCCATTGGGTTTGTTTCATGACATTTGTTGGTTATTTGCTTGGGGATGTATGCTGTAATTTTTAGAGATCGGGGACCACATTTATCATGATCTCACTCTTGAGCTTTTGAGTACATTGCATGTGGATGCCACCAGTGGGCCTCGTTATTACGAAGGATACATTTCCTTCTATCTAATTGGGAGTTTTATGACCTAAATTTGAGTGCCTTTAATAGCATGTTTGCTTTTCCATCGAGCATGGACTTGATTTATCATCATGTCGCTAAGGAATTTAACACAAATGCTTTTTGGAATGAAATTTCTCCATATTATCGGTTTGATACAAGCAACTCCAAAGGCACTATTATTAAAAACCCCTGTATTCAAGTGACCCATAGATTGTTGCTTATGGTCTGTTTGCAGGGGAGAATAGTATGAATGTGCCTCGTCGATCTGAATTATTGTAACACCCCTAACCCCTAGGGTTAGGAGTATTAATGATTCCTTTAAATCCTAAATTCTAGGGTAAAACTGCCAGAGTTTCGCCCAAAAATGAGCTAAAACCAGGCTTCTAACCTTACAATAGGTTCCTGCATTCGATAAACACATAAATATATATTCATAACTCAATGACTACAAGCTGAAGATCACAACTCTATAGGCCACACACTCGGAGTATACAAAGAATAACATTCAATAAATAGAAAGAAAAATAAAGATACAACTCAAAGGATCACACATTCAAAGCACTGGGGTTCACATCGTATAATAAGTAAAACTGCTAAGCAAATGACTGACCACATAGATGGCTGGCGCAGATGGCCATTCAGAGCGACTGTTACTTTCTATATTGTACATGAACCAACGTAGTTAACTTACAGGGCTTGAATAATTATGATTACATTACACAACATTAATAAGCTTACAAATCCACATTACATAAGCCTTTTATATCTTTCTAAAGCGCAAGAAGCCTCTAAATCAACTTGCGTGATCCAGTCTCTTCTCGTCATAACCAAATCCCAGGAAAAGGGGAAAAGATAGAGGAATGAGCTACCACATGCTCAGTGAATGAATCCTAGCCCCCAGAAAATACAACAGATCATACTTTAGGTAGCCCACACACAAAATCTGATATATAATATCATATAGTAACCATATTTATTTTAGTTCTAATTTACGTACAAGGTACTTATCTTACCCAAACTAAGTTTCTTGTAGCTTATTAGTGGTAATCCTATGTTATATCAACTTAACATCACATATTGTAAGCGTAACATCATATAATAGGCACATAGAATTCATTAATAAGTTATATCATATAGCAATTTAGGTATTGGATACAATATGATGTATGTTGACTTGCAAGGCTAGGTCAGAACCAAAACCTAGCAACTCAACATAGAAGATATGATATGGTATAAACGAGAGAAATCCACCAACTAGAACTACAACGATTCACCACTGATCTTTCTGAAGCAAATGCACCAGAAGATCAAATAAAGAACTTCTCCTAAGCACCACCAGAAAGCATAAAGTTTGGAGAGATTTGAGAGAAACTTTGCTTTGAACCCGCAAAGGAGCTTTCATGTATTAATAATCTGAGTATTACAAGTGAAAACACACCTTAAATACTCAGTTACAGTCAATGGATCAACGGCTATAACTAATTCTACGTCAATTAAGCAAATAGTTTTGAACTTAAACTAGCTTAAAACAACAACAAGCTCGACCTTTGACACCTAAACCCATTGCTCATCTCCATTACTGAGGTGTCAACCCTTAGTAGAATCAAAGAAATTGCTAATGATGGTTTTGGGGGATGATTTGCAGCTGATTACATCAGGTTTAAGCTGGCCTGTCAGCAAGTATGGCACCCTTCAATCCAAGGGATAAAAGGGTATTTCCTCCATGTTTGTGCTGGTTAAAAGCTTATGCTAGCTGACCTTGATCTGTAATGTGAGGACCTTATTTCATAAATATTTAGACACACTTTCATGTGCTTAACCTTGCCAAAATGTTCTACCAAGCTAGGGAAAAAATTCTCCTTTTGAAACCGCCGCTGTTGCTACTAGTCTATTTTAGCAGCTAACTGACTCCATAACTAAAAATTAGCAACCTTCATCATCAAGGAGCTAATCATCAGCTGATAAATGAGTTAGGTTACTAATCACAATGGACTTGGACCCCTCAGGTACCAATAAGTCACTGAAAGTTAGAGGAATAGCTCCAAATGCATTGAATTGCAGGTTGATCTTATTTGAATTCAAATGAATTAAGGCTACTATTTTAGCCTCAAAATGACTTCGCTTGGATTCTAGGGATGCTACGTTGTCCAACAAAGCAAGGACCTCCACAATGTAGCCTCTAAATTACATTATAAGGCATCATGGAACTGGCTTTGGCTTCACAGAACTAGCCTTGGTGGTGATCAAGAAGCAAATCCTTCTCTGGTCCAGGTTGGGGGTCTTGTTCTGGCCTTGGATCTGTATCATCCTCCCCCCCCCCTGAAAGGATCCACCCTCAAATCGCCAAAGTAAATCTCATCCTCCACATAGGGGCTCAGTTTACCTACATTAAATGTGGCTGAGACAACCATGTATCTAGGAGGCTCTAGTTTCTATGCATTTGCTCCCACCTTGGCTAGGACCTTGAAAGGTCCATCTTTTCTTGACATGAGTTTTCTTTTTCTCCTAGCGGGGAACCTTTCTTTTCTTAGGTGCAGCCAAACAAGTCCTCCAGGCTGATATTCCATTCCCTTCCTATTCTTGTTGGCCTTAGCTTTGTACGCTTCATTAACCTTCTCAATATGGACTCTAATCTACTCATGAAGCTTCTTCATCTCTTTTGCCTTCCTTTCAGCCTCAAAATTGACCTTGCAATCAGTGGGTAGAGGAATGGGATCGATGGGAGTCAAGGGGTTGACTCCATATAGTGCATCAAATGGAGAACAACTAGCAGCTCTAGTTAGGGTCTTGCTATAGGCAAACTCAACATGAGGGAGCTTGGTATCCCAATTCTTTAAGTTCTTTTAGACCATGGTTATAAGGAGGGTAGACAAGGTCCTATTGGTGACTTCTATTTGGCCATCAGTGTGGGGATGCAAGTGGTGTTGTACATGAGCTTGGTTCCAACAGATGCCATAAAGTCCTCTAGAAATGAGACAAAAATTTGGTGTCCCTTTCATTCATAATGGTCTTGGGCATCCCACGCAGTTTGATGATTTCCTTAAAGTACAAATCAGCAATGTGAGATGTATCATCTGCCTTGTGACATGCCATAAAGTGAGCCATCTTGGTGAACCTGCCAGCTACCACCATCACTGAAACTTTGCCCCTCTATGTTGTCCTGGGCAAGGCAACAATTAAATCCACGTTGACATATTTCCAATGCCTTAATGGAACTGGAAGTACGATATAAAGGCCTTGATGGAGCTGACATATTTCCACGCTGACATAAATACAACATCTAGATACCACCTTGTGAACATCTTCCCCTATTTTAGGCAAATGAAAATGCTCCCTAAGAATGTCTAGGGTCTTATTCAATCCAAAATGCCTAGCAAGTAACCCTCTATGGGCCTGTGTTACTAATAATTCCCTTAATGCAAAGGTTGGGATACACAACTTGTTCCCCTTGAATAAAAAACCTTCTTCCATCACATAGAGCCTTTGAGCTGGAGTGTTTTTAACCAAGTCTTGAAAGGCTGGATCTTCAAGGTAGTATGCTTGAATTGCCTGCAATCCTAACAGCTTGGCACCCAGAACTGAGACTAAGGCATACCTCCTTGAGAGTGCATCTGCTACTACATTCTCAACTCCCTCCTTAAGCTGGGTAGAAAAGGTGAAAGCTTGAAGGAATTCAACCCATTTGGCATCTCTTGCATTGAGTTTGGGTTGGCCATTGAGGAACTTCAGTGCTTGATGATTTGAATGCAGAACAAAATTCAGGTAGTGGCCCTAATGACTAAAAGCCCTTACTATGGCATAAAACTCTTTATCATAGGTTGAACAATTGAGCTTAGGGCCACTGAGTTTTTCACTGAAGTAGGCCAGGGGCTTCTTGAGTTGAGTGAGAAAAACTCCAATGCCCATTCCACTGGCATCACACTCTACTTCAAATAACTCATCAAAGTTAGGTAAGGTTAGGACAGGTGACTCACATAGCCTTTGCTTGATCACCTCAAAAACTTTCTGTGCTACTGGGGACCAAGAGAAGCTACCCTTCTCCATGCATTCGATAAGAGGAGCTATGATGGTGCTGAAATCCTTGATAAATCTTCTATAGAAAGAAGTTAAACCATGGAATGTCCTCACTACAGTGACTGAAGTAGGAACTAGCTAGGACCGGATTGCATCAACCTTGGCCTCATCCACCTGAATACCATCACAAGAAAGAACATATCCAAGGAAGACAACCCTTGGCACGAAGAACTCACACTTTTCTAGCTTCTCATACAGTTTCTGGTCTCTAAGGGTGGAGAACACTTGCTTTAGATGCTGGATCTGATCTGATTTTGTCTTGTTGTACACAATAACATCATCAAAGTATACATCCACAAATAGAAATATGTAGGGCATTGGCACCTCATTCATTAGCCTCATTAAGGTGCTTTGGGTATTGGACAATCCTAACGGCATGACAAGTCATTCATAAAGACATTGTTTTGTTTTGTTTTGAAGGTACTTTTCCATTCATCCCCTTTTGTCATTCTGATATGGTGATAGCCACTCCTCATATAAATCTTGGAGAAGATCTTTGGCGCTTGAAGCTTATCTAACATGTCATCAACCCCAGGAATAGGATACCTGTTCTTGATTGTAATGTTGTTGATGGCTCTGTTATCTACACACATCCTCCAATTGCCATCTTTCTTTGGTACAAAGAGGACTAGAACTGAGCATAGGCTCTTACATTCCCTCACATAACAACTATCAATTAGCTCTTGAACTTGCCTTTGTAGTTCCTTAGTTTCAGTACGCTTGCATCTATAGGCAGGTTTATTAGGTAGAGGAGCTTCAAGAATCAAGTCAATCTGTTGTTCAATACCCCTCTTGGGAGAAAGACCAGGGGGTAGTTCTTAAGGAAAAACATCCTCAAAATCTTTTATCAAGGGTTGAATAGAGTTGTGTAGGGTTGTGGGATCTGATTTAGGGGCAGATTCCAAGATAAGAACAACAAACACATGTTTTCCCTTGGTAATAGCCCTCTGCAGTCTTCCCCTATTGATAATCAAGGAACTCTCCTTGTGTTTAGCCCTCCCACTCTTTAGCTTGTGTGTCTCGTTAGGGGGTAAATGGGTTAAGGTTGTTTTCTTACCTTTCAATTTGAAGGAAAAAGTATTGGACTGACCATGGTGAATGACATCCTTATCATACAGCTAAGGCCTGCCTAGGGGCAAATGACACGCATCCATTAGCAAGACATCACATAGAACCTCATCTCTATATTCACTAATTGAAAAAGGAACCAAGGTCTACTTGGAAACTATTACCTCGCTGCCTCTTTTGAGCCATTGCAAGGTGTATGGCCTAGGATGGATGATTGGGGCCAAGTTAGGCTTGCTAACCATCTCAGTAGAGGGTACATTTGTACAACTACCTCCATATATGATGAAGTTACAAGTCTTGTCAGCTACCTTACATCTGGAGTGAAAAATTTATTCTCTGTGGTTGGTTTCTGATGGGGCTTCAGTGGCATGACGTACCCTCTTAAGCATGAGCATTTCAATCTCTTCAGGTGGCAGATAGGAAGTCTCCACTTCATCAGCAGATTCCTCTTCATCTTCCTCTACCTCTATGTGGTGTAGAGCTTCAATCTCTTTGATGGTTAGGACCCTTTTGTTTGGGCAATTTGCTTAAAAGTGACCATAGCCATAGCACTTGAAACATTTCTTCTTGCCCTTTGGAGCTTCTTTGGCCAAGTCCTTGCCCTTCCCATTGCCCTTGTCTTCTTTTAGAGTAGCGTCTGGTTTGTAAGAATTGAAAGTTCTTGCTGAGATAGTTGGCTTGGTAGAAGTAGAAGCGTAGGTTCTTCTGGACTTAACTTGTTTTTCAACCTTAACAGCTAGCTTGCATGCATCCTCAAAGGTCCAAAAAGGTTACAATTCAACCTTTTCTAAGATTACAGGGTTTAAACCTTTGAGAAACCTAGCAATGGTTTGTTCAAGCTCCTCTCTCAAGGCACACCTGATCTGCAATTGTTTAAATTCTCTTATGTATTCTTCAACCTTCATGTTTCCCTATTGTAAGGAAGTGACCTTTAGGTATAGTTCTTGCTTGTACGCAACTTGCAGGAACCTCTTATCAATGTGTTTCTTCAGTTTAACCCAAGTTTTAATCTTAGGTTTGCCTTCCAAGGCTCTGGTTCTCTTCAGATTCTCATACCAGAGTGAGGCATATTGTTTCAGCTTCAAAACAGTACGTTTGAAGGCCTTTTCCCCCAAATAACCTTTGATTTCTATGATTCTCTCCATTGATTACACCCATTCAAGGTAATCCTCTGGATTAAGACTACCATCAAATTCAAGGGCCTCTATTCTGAGGTCCTTAAGGTCATATCTGGGTATCCTGCTTCTCTTGGGCCTAACATCCCCAGTAGAAGATTCACGGCCATAATGAGAGCCAGATGGGGAATCTGAACCTCCAGGAGGGGTCCTGAGGTGGCTCCCTTTCTCTCCTTCTTGGTTTGCTCATAAGTTTCTGAATTTGAGCTGTGAGTGTCTTGATACTTTCTTGCATTTCCAGAATGGCTCTATCTCTCCCAAGTGCATAAGCCTGTTCTAAACATAGACCTTTAGGAACTCTCATAGGCTGCTGAGGAGGAGGGGAAGTGTTTTCCCTCGCAGCCATGTTTGCTCAAGGTTAGGAAGGTGTTAGTTGTGGTTGTTTGTGGGGCTAGGTTCTTTGTTGTTGGTCTGTGTTTGGGTTTCAGGCTCTTTTCTTGTTAAATGACAAGTTCCAGGATGTGGAACAAGAGAACTAAATTAGGAATGAAGTAACAAAGTAGTAAACAAAAGCAACCAACCAAGAATCAAAGTTAGGCTCTTATACCAGCTGATGCATACTGACTTGCAAGGCTTGGTCAGAACCAAAAGCTAGCAGCTTAACATAGAAGATATGATCTGGTATAAAGGAGAGAAATCCACTAACCAGAACTGCAAGCATTCACCACTAATCTTCCAAAAGCAAATGCACCAGAAGATCAGAAAAAGAACCATTCCCAAACACCACTAGAAAGCATAAAGTTTAGAGAGATTTGAAAGAAACTTTGCTCTGAACTAGCAAAGGAGCCTTCATATAACAATAATATGAGTATCACAAGTGAAAAAAAACAATAAATACTCAATTACAATCGATGGATCAAAGGTTATAATTGATTCTACCCAAATTAAGCGAACAGTTTTGAACTTAAACTAGCTTAAAACAGCAACAAGCTTGATCTTTGACACCAAAACCCATTGCTCATCTCCATTACTGAGGTGTCAACCCCCAGTAGCATCTAAGTACTTGCAAATGATGGTCTTGGGAGATGATTTGCAGCTGATTACATTAGGTTTAAGCCGGCCTGTCAGCAAGTACAACACCCTAAAGTCAAGGGGATAAAATGGTAATTCCTCCAAGTTTGTGCTGGTTAAAAGCTTATGCCAGCTGACCTTGGTCTGCAACTTGAAGGGATTTTTTGATAAATATTTAGACACACTTTCATTCCCTTAACCTTGCCAAAACGAGCTTTCAAGCTAGGGACAAAATTCTCCTTTTGAAACTACTACTGCTGCTGATCTATTGCTGCTTGTGACTGATTCTAGAAACAAAAATCAGCAACCTTCATCATTTAGGAGCTATTCATGAGCTAATAAATGAGTTAGGTCACTAATCAAAATGGACTTGGACCCCTCACGTACCAAGAAGTCACTGAAAGTTAGAGCAACAGCTCTAAATGCACTTAATTGCAGGGTGAACTTATTTGAACTGAAATGAACTAAGGTAACTATTTTGGCCTCAAAATGACTTGACATGGGCTTTAGTGATGCTAGGGTGTCCATCACATTAAGGACCTTCCCAATGTAGCCTCCGAATTGAATTTTAAGGCTTCACAGAACTGGCCCTGGTGGTGGTCAAGAAGCAAAGCCTTCTCTGGTCCAGGTTGGGGGTCTTGTTCTGGCCTTGGATCTGTATCACAATAGAACACTTAGTCTGCATATAAACACCCATTGTGAAGGAGTTTAAACAAAATCACCAAGTGAGACTCCTTTTTACAATATGGTAAAATTAATGCATATCACTCAAACTAATGGAAATTCTTACAAAACCATCGTTATGCACATGGCAGATGATTGGAACTCAATAAAAACTCTTTTCAAGAAGATATGAAAGTTTTCAGATCTTTAAACATTGCCTTTGAATGTGGCACTTATGTCACATAACGCATATGAAATAATTTTCATAGGGCATCGGAATCTCATATTTGTGCTTAGTATGGGTGAGGTCGTTACTCACGTTCCATCTTACTGGTGAGATCGGGCCACTCACATTTCATATTATCCATGGGTAAAATAGTGGACCATTACCCTCATCAGGCTCTTCTAGGGTTCCCACTTCTAGGTCTATCTCCCTAGTCATTAGAACGTAAACCGGGTCTGCTCCCTAATCATTTGTCCAAGCAGTTGGCACCATTCTCCTAGTCCAAAATATTGTAGATGCATTTCACGTTAAAGGCACTTACATTACGGCATTCATTGTATCAAAAAAAATCACATTCTCGTTCTCAACAGGCTCGAAGCCATAAAGATTTCGAATTGCCCTTTCAAAACAAAGAACCACTCAGTTTTGTAAAATATGCTTCAAACGAGTTAATGAGTACATATTCATTCACTCTTCAAGACAGGTGATATGGAAAGTCGTTTTAAAAGGTAAGTACTCATACATAATTATCTCAATTTTTCACTTTTCAGATGCAAACATTCCATCTAAGGACATGAAATTCTAAACGTAATCAAGGGACATCACTCAGGTCATGAAAAGGGTTTACAATGCATAATCTCTACCGCCCTTAGCCAATATCTAGTCTATCCGCCATGGACAGTCACACATTTTGACTCGAGACAACTTGGCATCACGATTGAATAAAGGAAGGTATTCTTGGTATGACACAAGGTTCATTCAAGTGCAATTACATGTCTATTTTCTTAAGTCTGCTTAACACGCCAAGCAATCAAATAGTTATGAATGCATCAATTTAGCATATAACTCAATTCAGGCATGCATACATAACGCATCCACGAACCCAAGGTTAACACATGCACCAAATTAACATAACGCATCCATGTAGGAGAGAAAAAGGAGAGAGAGAAAATGTGTTTTGGGTTGAGTTGTGCTTTTGACTAATCAACTCATCTTGGCTGAGTTTTTAACTAGAAATTGACATTTTGGCTAACCATGGTTAAGCTTAATCATGGTGATTAGTTAGGTTAAGAAGCAAACATGTTGGGCTTTAAATTGGGCCGAAAAAAGTTGAATTCGGAAATAAAACGCTTCGTAACGATAACGTTTTTACATAACTCAAAATTAAATTTTTTTGTAATGTTATGGAAAAGAAAATAAATTAATTAGATTAAACTTGTTAGGGCATATTATCAATTCCTCCCATGTTTTCGTTAATGATTTAAATAATCAAATAAAATTCGAATTGCTAAGTGAGGGCCCAAATAAATTTTTTCCTACCGGGGTGAATAAATGCGATAAATAAATGTGAGAAAAATCATTAACATGAGGAATTAAATAAATAAACATAATTTGGGGTTGGGCTATTACATCTCTCCCCCTACTTGGCACCCTTTTATGCTGCATCGAGCACTAGCCGATGGCGTGTCGTGCAAGTTGGTGTTGGCAAATGGTTCACCACCATCGTCACCTACGCTGTCCTACCACAACCTTCAATGCTTTGAGATTTTATGTTGTAACTTTGCGCTTGGTTAAACAATAAGATTTTTTGTAATTTGGAAGGTTGCGTGAAGATGTGCTGAGTCCAATTCTCATACATTTTTAACCCCTGATATTGTAGTTTTTACTATATAAATGTTCATTGCTTGGGTACACTTTTGTTTTTTTCTTTTGTTATAGAATAAATTGGCCAATGCTGTTTGAAGGCGTTTAGATAGAGCTAATTTAATAATTGTGAAAGAGAAAGGATATAAATGTCTGGTAGCTTATGTAAGTCATCACCTGAACCCATGAAGCTATAATGGCTATCTTCGTTGTCTACCCCATATTGATCATTAATCAGCCCATCACGCCCAGCACATGCATTGACCCAAGTGTGATAATCCGTGGTGTGCCATCACTATAAAATGGAGTCAATGCATGATTCAAGTCCAGTGGGCCAATTTCTCTATTAGTCTAGTGACTCGTGACATCTTTACGTACATGAAAGGCATAAGATCCCAACCACCAGATCCTAGTACTCTGTTTAAAAAATGGGTGGTCTCTAAATCAGAATTTGGAAAGAATACAGTTAATTTAACAAAAATAAGGCATGTCTAGTTTGGTTCTGATGGTGGAGTTTGGCTAGGTAATAAATTATTACATTATCTCACTCTCAATTCTAATTTTAGTTTCCAGTAATTTTAAAGGTTATTATAGTTGTAGAAATAATTTTGCGTTGAGTTCAATACAAGTTTTCTAGTTCAACTTCGATTTCTCTAGTTTTAGTTTTAATTTAGGTTTTCTAATTCTAGTTTTGATTCAAGTTTTACGGTTTCAATTGTAGTTTAATTTTTGTCTCTCGAAAAATTCTCTCATTTAATGTTTTGTTATTGCTTTGGGTTGATGATGGATATTCAAGTCTTATGGTAATTATTCGTTCAAGATCCAATTTATTTATTAATTTATTATTTCAAATGTTTGTTTTCTTTAGAAATTCAGGTTCAGAATTTTCTGTAATAATTTTAAGGGACTAAGGTAATCACTTTCTTTCCACCTTAATTGTTAAAATAAGATCATTTTATTTCAACTGTTCTACTTTAAGATTAGAGGATTGTGAGATTCTTGGTTATTATTTGAAATTAATTCGTTTAGTTGTTTGATTTTGTTTAACTTGTTAGTTTAATACTTGTAAGGAAATTGTTATGGACGACCCATATAATGCTACAACTATAGCTGTAAACTTGCGGCTTATTTTTATAATCTTTGAGTTACTAAATGTTCTTGTCGTCGTTACTGGGTATGGTGTTGAAATTGATTGCTAGTTTAATTGTTAATTACTTTGCACCGCAGTAACAATAATTTGGTTTCTTGTAGGTTGTTTTAATTGCTTTAAGCAGTTTAATTTTATTGTTTTTTTTTATTTTAGTATTTGTAAATTGTTTAATTTAGTTTCAGTTCTCCCATCAACATAAAAAAAAGTGATCTTTATTGCTTTAAAAAAAAGGGTAAAATTCAAAGGAACGAGAAAACAAAAGGGTTTTTGGTTGCATGACTAGTTGGGTTGCGGATCCCCGTAGTGATTGTTTGAATAGATTGAAGACTGAGCTAGATAACAGTAGTAAATTCGTACATGAATTTAAGGAGAAAAAGATAGGTGATGCGCAACCTCGACTAATGATGTTGAGGAACACCTTTTATCTACCTAGGACCACATAGCCATCATGTTTTAATATATCAGTCCCAAAGAATGTTATTCCCGTACTCAAGCCGCAGTGTACCTTTATGCTTCCTAAGTTTATGGGTATAGAGGATGCTTACCTGTCTCCGCGAGAATTTGAAAAGGTTGGTTTCATGGTGTGCTACCCTAACGTGGTTGTTGTTACTATGAGATTGAAATTTATTCCCTTCGTTTAAAATCATAAAGCCAAAAAGTAGATATATATCTTAGCCACAAAATTCCATTACCAACTACGATGGGTTTGTATGAGTCTTTCAATTAAAATACTTTCCCAATAGTAAAACTGTTAAGCTAAGGAATGAAATTAATTAATTGATGCACGTTGACAAGAAGTTATTTCGGAAATATCTTGATAGGTTTAAGAACATCCTATCTTAACGTCCTCACCATGGTTTATACCAAGTTGTTGATGTCAAATTATTTATAAAGGTCTTGACCAACAGAACACGACAATGGTGGAGTCAATGTGTTAAAGGGATTTCTTTCTTAGATCCATAATGATGTTTGGGAATTCCTAGAAGATCTAGTAAAGAAACCCATGGGGTCGAAACCATTAGAGATACCATCTAAACTCTTGGTTCAGTGGAGCCAGCAGTGTTGTGCATGCAGTTTCTAATTTGATTCACTTAAAGTCTCAATTTGCTATGATGAAGGGGTAGTTCGTATAACAATACCAAGCTTTCCACACTCCTAAGATGTGCTCCCAATACCACGTATTAGAGCATACTTGAAGCACGTGCCCCTACTGTGCTCACTAATTCGCCTACGCCAAGAATAGGCGAGCATGTATGACTAATAAAAGACCAATAAATGACCCCTATGCTCCTATTATTAATTTGACGTGGCATAGTGTTGTATTCCACTATGCTTTAGTTCACGCTCTAAATAGAAATGTAACCAAAACCAAAACATAATGCAAACTGATATTGGATTCAAGTGAACTCGAGATAGATAGAATGGGATAAATGGAAACTAATTCCACTCTTGGATACAAAATCACCACCAAGAATGTAATTGGGGCCCTTAACATTACTTTGACTACAAAAACCCAACAAAAGGAAGAGTTAAGACTCAAATAGATCACCACGTTTGTCGGCCTAAGCAGGGATAAGCTAGAATAAGTGTTTCGGGTTTAAGAAGCAAAACTCTACTTCTCCATTCAATGTCATGATATGATTACAACACGCTAGCAAGCACCTATAAATACACTTCCCCACCTTGTTGCCAAGTTGGCAGGGTGCTTTCTTAACACTTAGGAAACCTTTAAACTATTTATAATTAATCAGAATGCAAAGCATGCTTAGTCCTAGCTAATTAAATTTGGTAGTCTAGTCAAACAAGTTCTTTAAGGTCTAAACTCAAGCTTCAACATGATAATTATCTCCTAAGTGATCCACTTTCACATGGGAGAGAGAAAACTGGGCGCTGTAGGGGCTCGCTTTTTGGCGAACTAAGTAGGATGTAAGCATATCTTTATCTCTTTTCCTAGTGGCCAACTTGACTCCCAATGCTAAAAAAAATTCAATTATGATGTCCCTGGCTACTTGTGCTAGCAATTAAGAAAGAAGTATGATCCTTAAAGCTTCTCTTAGAATGCAAAGGCGTAGCAAATTCAAAATGAGTGAAAAACCCAGGTTGGCGCCTAATTTGAGCAATGTGGTCGCTTGACCTTCACTTGATTTCGACTTAATTTCAAGGCGTTGGTGAGTTGATTAGAATGTGAGTAAACACCCTGAGTGAGGAAATCAGGGATAAATTTGGTTTAAGGAGGGAAACCAAGCAAAAACTCAAACGGGGTCAAAATTAAGCAAAAACTACAACGGTTGACTTGATACCAAAGAAACCCCTGACTAGACCTAGATTTCTCCTCATGGCTTGATATTTTTTGATGTTAGCTAACAGAGAATGCCCGTAACCCTCATGGAGGTTTAGGGAATCAAATGCATAAAACGGGGCATCTACATTGAATCAAGCCCGGGCAAACCTAAGCTTTGCCTTAGCAAAGTTTGAATCAAATCTTAGACCTTGGTGCTAGAAGTTGGATTTCCTTGATTGATTCGGGGGCCCAAACCATGCACCATGGATGGACCTCCGTCATCCTCTGCCTTTTGAAGTGAATTGACCCTTAAATTTGCTAGATGATCGTCCTTTAAGTAAGGACTCAAATCTACCACATTGAACGTGGTCGAAAAACTATAATCCCCTGGTGAATTAACCTTGGATGCATTCCCATCTACCCTTCCTAGGACCTCAAAAGGACCATGAGCCCTTAGCGTCAGCTTGCTCTTGCATTTTGAAGGAAAGCATTTACTTTTCAATTAGATCCATACCAGATCCCTAGGCTGTAAAACCTCTCTCTTCTTTTGCTTGTTTGCTTACGGTTGGTAGGAGGCATTGGAATTTTAAATTCTAATCATGGCTTGCTCATGGAGTTTCTGGATTTCTTTCACTCTTTTTGCTAGGATCCATACTCGGCTTTTCCTCTATGGCTCTAAGCAAAAGAACAAGGGGTCTTAACATATCAATCTCGTAGACCACCTCAAAGGGAGACATTCCTGTAGTCTTGCTTGGTGCCTTATTATAAGCTATCTCGGCTTGTGGGAGAAGCAGATCCCATACCCTAGCAATGGACTTAATCAAAGCCCTCAAGAGAGTTCCCGTGCTTCTGCTAGTAACCTTAGTTTGGGCATCAGTTTGTCGATGACATATGGTGTTGTACTTGAGTTTGGTCCCTATGTTCTTCCACAAAGTGATCCAAAAGGGGCTAAGGAACTTGGTATCATGGCTCGTGATAATGGACCTTGGAATGTCATGTAACCTCATAACTTCATTGAAGTACAAATCAGTAGATGTGATTGGCGTTACTAGTATTGTTATACGCTATGGAGTGAGCCATCTTGGAGAACCTGTCCACCACCACAAAGATGGAATCTTTGTTCCTTTGAATTTTAGGCAAGCCAAGCATGAAATTCATGCTCACATCAACCAAAAGAAGGGTGGGAATCGACAGAGGTGTGTATAAGTTGTGAGGTAGTGACTACCCTTAGCCACTTGCCAAGTAGAACTTCTCCTCAAGATATCTCACGCATACTTACTCATGCCTGGCTAGAAATAGTATGCCCTTTACATGGTAAGGGTCTTGTTCTCTCCATAATTCCCATCTAGAAAACCACCATGAATCTCCATTATTAATTACTCATGGGTACCACACATAGGAATGCACAAACGAGTGCCTTTCAAAAAGTACCCCTCTTAGTCCAGAAACTCTCCTTTAGGATGCTTTAGAAAATCTAAGTATAGCTCTCCAAAGTCTTCATCATCAACATCAAGGGACTTAAGATGCTCAAGTCCTAGAACACAATCATATAACTAAAGCAGTAATAAGTGCCTTCTTAACAAGGCATCAACTCCTTGATTAAGCTTCCTAGACTTATGCTTGATTGTAAGGTTGTGTGACAACAGGTATTCCTCCCATTTAGCATGTATAGAGTTTAACTTATGTTGCCTATGAATTTACTTTGAGTCCTCATGATCAGAATGTTTACCAGGCATTAGGTAACGTCTCCAATGCTCTAAACTCCGCACTATAGCGTAAAACTCCTTATCATATGTGGAGTACTTCCTTCTTAAATCACACAACTTTTCAATAAAGAAGGGTAGGGACCTTTCTTCTTGTGTAAGGACTCCACCAATTCCAACTCTAGAAGCATCGCATTCAAACTAAAAAGCCTTGTCAAAGCACAACAACACTTTTATCTAGACTTGAGCGAGTTTGGATTTGATCCCTTCAAAGGGACATTAAGCATTAGGGGGTTCCATTTGAAAGATGAACCCTTAATCACCTCGGCTATGGGGGCCATAATAGTGCTAAAGTTTCTAATAAACCACTTATAGAATGAGGGAAGCACATGAACACTTTGAACATGATGGATATCTTAGTAATAGGCCATGACCATGTAGCCTCTACCTTGCTCTCATCCACCTTAATGCCTTGAACAATCACTATATAACCTAAATCGGTCACCATATTCATAAAGAAGGTGCACTTTTTAAGATTGCCATAAAGCTTCCCTTTTTCAAAAGAGCCATCATAATCTTAGTTAAATGGTCACGATGCTCTTCTCCAACCACTTTTCTTTTCCTAACTCTCTTGGCACACAAGTTTGTTCGCCTGAGAGATGCATGATTCCCAAGCTTGAGAACATAAGATTTCACCTTCTTTTGTTATAGGATCTCTTTAAAGTCAAAAGCTCTTTCAACCGTGTTTAAAACGCTCCAAGAATTCATTAGCGTTTAGCTTACCTTCAAACTTTGCGATCTCAACCCTAATGTCATTAAGGTTATGATGGCACCTTCTTCCTTTTCTTGGTCCCATTTGAGGCTTCTCCTCACCAGAAGAAACCAATGGATGGCTATCTCCTTCACTTTCTTCATCTGGGGTTGAACCACGTGAAGTTGAACAGTTAGTAAGGATCTTTTTCTTTTGCTTCATTGATTCACTAACTCGACATCTAAAATATTCATTATGGCTCTTTTGTTCTTCATTGGTGGCCGTGATAGCCTCACAATTCTTCATAAGGGCATTAAACTTTTCTTCCAAAATCATTCTGGCACTTATGACTGAAGTTGGTTCAAAACCAGGGATTATGTGTTTGGATTGTAATTGAGCAGAATGAACTAGTTCAAGGCCAAGGAGAATCCTTATCTTTGATACCAGGAACGATGTATTCCAATATGGTTTACCTTACACTGAAAATGAAAATACAAGTAAAACTAAAACAGAATGCAAACTGAAATTATATTAATGTGAACCCACGATAGATAGAATGGGATAAATGGAAACTAATTCCACTCTTGGATATAGAATCACAATGAAGAATGTAACTAGGGCCCTTAACCTTACTCTGGATTTAGAAACCTAGGATAGTTAAGTCTAATTGAACAAGTTATTTAAGATATAAACTCAAGCTTGAGCATGACAATTAGCTCCGAAGTTATCCACTTGCTCATAGGAGAGAGAAAAAATGGGTGCCGCAGTAGCTCCCTTATAGGCCGACCAATAAGAATGTAAGCATATCTTTATCTCTTCTACTTGTGGCCAACTTGACTTCCAAAGCTACAAAACACTCAATGATGATGTTCGTGTCTCCTTAATCCAACAACTAAGAAAGAAGGTAGGTCCCATAGCTTCTCTTATAAGGCAAAGCTGTGACAAATTTAAAATTAATCAAACACCTAGGTTTGTAGCAAATTTGAGCAATGTGGATGCTTAACCTCTACTTGGTTTAGACTTAATTTCAATACGTGGGTGGGTTCATTAGGATGTTATTAAGCACCCGAGTGAAGAAATTCGGCTACATTGGGTTTAAGGATGGAAACGAAGAACAAACTCAAATCGGGTTAGATTTGAGGCAAAACTGCAACGGTTAACGTGATGTTGTTGAAACCCCATGAAGCACTTAACCTGGATTTCTCTTCATGGCATGGTATTTGATGACGTTAGCTAGCATTGTAAGATAAAAGAATGGCTCTAAACCACATAGAGGTTTAGGAAATCAGATGCCCAAAACTAAGCTTATGCATTGAATCAAGCTAGGGTACCTGAACTTTACCTTAACAAAGGTTGGATCAAATCTTGGAACTTAGCGTTCAAACTTGGACTTGCTTGATTGATTTAAGGATCCAAATCATGCTCCAGGGATGCACCGCCATCACGTAATCACCACAATCCTTCTTGGACTAATGGACTTAATGTGGTGGTATGTAACCAGTGCAGGGGGTTTCTTAAAAACTCCTCCAAAATCATGCTAATGCTAGGTTGCCATGGTGTTCCTAATTCAACTATGCAGCTAGCTCCTCCTTTTATTACACCTATTGCCTAGTCCTAACCTCCTTTATGTTATGGTGAACTTGATAAATATGAAAACAGAATTAAAAGTGACGTTAAAAGGATGTCGAGAGAAAGTAATGAAAGAATGCTGAGAGTGATAACGGAGAAGTTTTTCTAGTTTTCTATGGCAAACAGGGAGAAAAGCACCTTTCATAATCATCCTAACACCAAACCTAATGCACAATCTCCCCTAACTTAGCCTCTGGCACTTTTATAAAGGTCAACATTGCAACAAATTAAAGGACAGGTTGCGCAATTGACAATCATGTGGGAGATAACTTGAGTGGAACATCTGATTCATCCTTATATTACGCTACTCGCTGCTAATAATGTTTATAATTCTGGAGAGTCTGAAGAGGATAAACCTACTATTGCAGTGACTACACCTCCTTGAAGGAATACTCCTACGCCTAATTTACAGGTTCAAAAACATATAGTTCCTTTCCCTAACAGACTAAATGGAGGAGAATGAGCAATCCCACATTGACAATATCAGGGAGATTTTCTTTTAGGTCGAGGTTAACATGCCCTTGCTATATGTTATCTAGTAGATTCCGTCATATGATAGATTCATAAAGGAGCTATACACCAGTAAGAGGGCAACTGCTTTGCCCAAGGGAATTTTCCTAGGCTCTTATGTGATCACCACTATTTTGTGACATATTTCTATCAAGTACAAGGACCTAGGGCTATCGTAGCATTTCCGTCGTGATAGATGACCATATCATTTATAAAACTTTACTAGACTTAAGAGCTAGCATGAACTTAGTCTCATTTACTATGTAACAGAGGCTTGGATATGGTGAGTTAAGTCCTACTAAGATTGTCCTCTAATTAGCCAACAAGTCTACTAGACTTTGTAGAATTTTTAAGAAGGACATGCTTATTATGGTGGGAGAATTGATTTTCCTAATGACATACTGGTTCTTAATACTAAGAAGGTGCATAACGCTGAGTCCCATATTCTATGAATTTGAGGCACCCTTTTTTGCCTACATCCAATGCTTTGATTAAATATAGGAATGGTAATATGAAAAATCTATTTCAGCAATATGCGTTTGACTTGAATATCTTTAATTTGCAAAGACAACATAATCAATTTGATGGTGTGGATAATTCTACCCTTAACTGAGCAAGTGATTTTTCTTATGATGAGTTAGAGTTTGAGCATGTGGAGGACTTTGCTATCAGGTATAAGTCCTTTCCTATGGATAATAATCCTAAAAATGATGTGTTTGAATTTGATAATGTATGCTTTGTACACTTGGCTGCCAATGTTGTTTCTACCTATTGCCGTTTCATATTTTACCCAATCCAAAATCCTTTCCTGACTACCTTAAGTATGCATTTCTGGGTCCTTATGAGTCTTTACATGTGATCATGGTCTCTAATATAGACTAGGACTACGACGGAAATTTTTAAAAGTTGCTTAGCAAAATAAGGACTCCATTGGGTAGACCCTTGGTGATATCAAGGGTGTTAGCCCTATGGTTGTAGAACACATGATCCATTTAGAGGATAGTATTACACCTTATCAGCACTTGTAAAGAATATTTCAAATAGCTCCGCAGGAGGTAGTTAGGAATAAAGTATTTGAAGCGGTTAGATGATGGATCATATACTCCATTTGTAATAATAAGTGGGTCATTCCTATTTAGGTTGTTTGTAAGAAAACTAGTGTTAATATGATTAAGAACGAAAACCGCGAGCTAATCTCAACCCCAGTCCACTATAGCTAGAGGGTCTGTATTGATTATGAGAAAATAAATACTATCATCCGAAACAACCACTTCCCCCTCCCCTTATTGGACCATCGGAGGGGTTAGTTAGATATTAATACTACTGTTTCACAATGGTTACCCTAGCAAGACTCATATCTCTATTATTTTTTATGATCAATGAAGACTGCCTTTACTTGTGCCTGGGTAAATATGTTTCAAAGAGGATGGCTTTTAGTCTACGTGATACTCTGGCTACTTTTTTGCGATGCATGATTTCCATATTCTCTGATGTGGTTAAACGTAGTCTGGAGATTTTCAAGTTGATTTTTCTATGTTTAGGACTTCTTTTGATGGTTGTTTCCCCAACTTGGAGAATGGTTTGAAAGGTGAATGCAAATACATTTGAATTTAAATTGGGAAAAGTGTTACTTTATGGTGAAAAATGAGATTAAATTAGGCCACATTTTTTCTAGTAAGGATATTGAGGTTGACAAGTGATAGGCCTACAAGTGCACAGTGTCATTGTAGCAAATCAAAGTTGATCCCACAGAGACTAGGTTGATCTATTGAGTTATATTCTCTCAAGAATCCAAATTTGAGAATGAAATTAAACTAAACAACTATCGAATCTAATGGATAAATAATAATTGGAATTAAACAAAATAAGCAACCACCTAATCCGCATATCAATCAAGCACTTCTTCCTTAATTGGTTTTTTTAAAATCGACAATTAAAGTATCACAACCCTCATTCTAGGTGAAGTGAAATACCTTAAATCTAATCAAGTTGCCTTTTCTCAAGGGCTCTCGATTAGTTTAGGTTCATTAACCATGTGATTAGTAAGTCTATGGTTTCCCGATCAGTAATTCTCTCTCGAGATATCAATCAATTTAGTCAAATGCTAGGATTCTGATATTAGAGATTTTACCTTTCAATTCTTCATCCTAATGCCCATAACATGCAAGAAAGTGATCAAGTTTCTCACAAGACAATAAACTTCTAGAATTCAATAAAGCAATGCGACTATTCCAAAAGCACCAAATGAAATCAACACAAGATTAAGAAACTAACAAAGGTTTTCATAAATCCAAAATCAAGCAATAAAGATAATAAAAATTACAAAACATAAATCTAAACATAGAAAAGAGAAGAGAACAGAAGAGAAAAGAAATTCACAGCTAAGATCGCGGTTGAACCGTCGTGCAAAACTCGGGATAGAATCCTCGCAAATCTTTACTTCAACTCTCAAATCTTTTTTTCTCTAATATAACCCAAACTAATCTATGTCCTGACTAAAGTAATATGGAAGAGAATGGAATAGATGAGGTGTGTCTCTTCAGCTGTAAAAAATGACCCTATTTGTAGGAAAACCCTATCAACCTCAGCCACACGATAAGCGAAAACAAACAGGCTAGCTGTTATGCCTCCACCACGAACCGGAGCATCCACCACAGGCTGACTATGGTGCCTTCTGGTCACTTTGCCCTGTTGATTCTGGTTAACCCGGGTTGACTGTGTATGCTATCCCGCGTAATCTACGATATATACCGTGCTAAACCATATATCTTGCGGCTTTTTGGTCAATTTTTTTGGGGTCTTACGTCCTGGCATAATTCTTCATTGATTTTCATGACAAACTCAGGTTCTCTTAGCCAATTTCAATAAAATATCATCAACACCACCAAACTCGAGCGTAACATGGGAAGAAGGAGTATAATTGTTACATTAGGCATGTAATTCTCCCTAAAATGCAGCAAAATAACCCTAAAATGATATACACCTTAAGTGCTTATCAAATTCTCCCATGCTTAAATCGTTGCTTGCCCTCAAGCAAACACTAGCTAAAATCAATAAGAAGACATGCATCTAGCACTCAGAATGAAACAACCTCCTTAAAGTAGGCAAGTTATAGCGTATCACAAGCAAGAATAGCATTCAATGACAACCCCAAATAGTTCACAAGACATTTCAAAATTAGAAGGAGGAGAAAGTTTTCGAAAAAGTACAAGACCACAAACTTGATAGCAAACTTCATCACCCCCAAAGAACCACAAACCATGCCTTGTAAGCACATGGAATTGAATGGAGCCATATGGACTGTTAGGACCTCACTTTGGGAAATCCCTCCCGTTCATGTGTTTAAAATATAACATAGGTTCACTCAAGACTCATTCCAAAGATGAAATCCACCATATGCTTGCAAAGATGCTCAAATTCTCCACCACTAAAATGCACTATGCACATGACAATCAAGAAGACTTTATATGGGTTGTAATGTAGGCTAGACGGTTGAGGGAAAGGAGTGAACAAAGGTTTTGAGACAATGTGGAGCTACTTAGCCAAGCGACTAGGGAGCAACCGACTAACCACCAAGCAACCACAAAAATCACCAATACTCCAAACTCCAACAACACAATGAACATACCCTGATCAAGTAGGAAATGAGTTGATAAAGAAAGAACTCAAGCTTTGTACGTATCCAATGCCAATCACTGAGTTATTTCTCTTTCCATCTTTTCTTTTTGTTTTCTCTCTTTTTTTTCAATTTGTTTTTCTAACATGAATGTCTTTTTTTTCTTTTTTCTTTTTTTTTTGGGTTTTCGGAAATTAAATGAAAATTGCAATTATTGAAAGGCACAGGGATCACTGACTATCAAATCACAAATAATTATAAACATATACACAACCCAAACAAGAGGGAACACGAAGCAAATGCTCAATATCGTCAATCCCTCAACAAACCAACATACCAAAGCCTCCTTAAACTCGATTATCCCAAAACCACCCACTATATAGATGAAGTGATGTTCTATAGATGTAACGCCCTAATAATATATAAATCATAGCTGCACTTACCTACCTAAGCTTAACACCAAGAAATCCATGAATGGGCGTTACCGCCGTCCGCAAGGACAAGGCTTCGCTTGAAAATGAAAAATTTAGCTATAAAATCAAAGTTTATCCTCAAAGGGAAAACACATCCATTCAAACCATTTAATTACATACAGGAAATGTTCTAACTTCTCCAGGTTAAATCAAGGTTAAACAACATACGTAACTCAGTTTAAAAGTACAGTTGTAATCCCAAAACATGTTGCAGTTCAAATATACAACTGGAACACCAAAAAGCACCACAAAAAGACATGAAAACATCTTAGCATTTCTATCCGGCGATCATATGGACGATCCTGATTTATTTATCACCTTCAGCCTCCCTGCCCGCCTGAGAGCGGTTTACTGAACATTTTCCTAAAACAAAACATAAAAAAATTTCGAACTGTGAGCCAAAGCTCAGTACATGCATCCCTGTACTGATAAAGATTCAATGGGGAGAGAAATCATGAGGGCCCGCTTTGCAATTCATTTGTATTTTAAAACAGGGAATGGGATGTATATAAAGCTAAATTGCCAATTATTATCTGTTAGTGCACCCCTTTAGTAACTATTACGATCTATGTATATGTGTACACCTGCCAAGCCGACCGGAAGACCTGACCTGAAGCCGCGCGGGTAACTGAAGGGTAATGCCCTGTAACTGATAACTGATGGGGTCACTAATTATGTGATAAATCACTTGTTCAATTGATTCATTGATGTACTTACCAAAACATTATAATTTCGATAAATACGTGCTGATTTCTGAAGATACAGTCAATGAACGTACCTAGAATTTTTAAAAGTTAGATCACAGAATAAATAGATGCACTAAAATGGAGAGAATGAGCGTTTAGGCCTTGATTCTGTTCCAAAAATCATTATAGACATATGAGGTTAGAATGAACTTATTTTTATAATGGATACATTTAAATAAAAAGGAAATAGGCTTTAAAGGATTTGTACAAACTAGTTGATAGGTTAAACTAAGATGCTGAAGTTAAAATGCGGGTTAAGGCAAGGTGGAGAGTTTAAGGGGTAAGGGCTTATGACGAGGTATAGAAAGAATAAAGCAAAACTTAAACTCCCGACCTCGAATTGAGACTCAAAACCCAAATATGTAAAGCTTAAGAGGTCCTCTAAAACTTTTCAGAAGGACACATAACCAGATTACTACGACAGGTTCCATAAAATGGGGTCAGAACACCAACATGTCAGATTTCAGTGCTAAAAAATTCATTCTGCCCAGGTTCAGTAAAATGGCCATAACTTCCTCCACAGAAGTCGGATTAATGCGATTCAAAATTTATCTTAAATATAACATCCATACCTATCTACTCACCAAAAATCAGAATTTTTGGTTGGGCCGATTATTACCAGTTTCGATCCAAAGTTTGTCTTGTTTCACTGAAAATTCCATCCACACTGTTTTAGGATGTTCTCTCACTTTTCACACCAAACCTGAACTTAAACTCTTTCTTAAGAGCATGTAAGCACACTATGGTACATCCCAACATCATACAAGATCACCACACTCAAATTCACTTCATATATATATCCAGCAAGGCTTACTTTCTAGGCACATAAACACAAACCTCAAGTTTAACACAAATTTGGTCCAAACCATGCATTCATTGATAAAACCCTAACTTTGGGTCAACTTGAACCCCATATCATCTTTCCAACACATCATAAAAACCATAATAAGCTTCAATACATTAAAATATAAGCAAAAACAAGGAGAAAACAAGCCATTAATATCACTTGAACAAGAAGCTTGCATACTAAAGATGAAACCCTAACCCTAACTTCATCCAAAATCAACTCCACCATAAACCCTCAACAAGGTGATTCTTAATACCACAAAAACAGCATAATCCATCATTAAAACAACCAAAATAAAGAACAAAAACCAACAAGATCAAATATCAAAAACAAAAATCAGCATAGAGGTGAAAGAACGCTTACTTTGTGCTAGCAAAAGAGGTTACAAGGATCTTTGATGCTTGTGAAAGTGAAAGAGGTGTTTGGGGGTGGTGAGTGGGGGGTTTTTTTTGAATTTTTGGTGGTGGAAAGGTGGTGATATGGTGGTGGAATGGGGCTGCCGAGTAGAGAGAGAAAGAGGAGAGGGAAGAGAGAGAAAATCACTTGGTGAGAAATGAAGTTAAAAGCCACTTTTTAATTTTTATACTCCCTTTATTACATGGCTTATTACTTGGCTGCAAATAGGGTAGAAAATTCAATAATATCATGCTTGATTAAGGCTTAATTAAGAGGATTTAGCTAATAAAATAAAGGTCAAGTCTTGTTGCATCGAAATCGGCTTTAAACGGGCTCAGGTTTAGCGAAAAACTAAAACCGAGTGCATTTATGAAATTTTATTTATTTATTTATTTAAAAGTTTGAGATAAATGGTTGTGGTGCCATGAAAAAGAATTTTAAATATTAAATTCTTAAGTATCAAGGCCTAACTCAATTTCCAAAATTGACGAGAAGAAATCCCCGAATAGCAAAGTAAGGGCCCCGTTAGAAATGTCCAAATGAGAATAATAAAAAGATGGGAATATAAAAAGAAATGATGTGAATGAAATGAACTCAATCACATGGATTAATGGCATGAAATTAATAAACATAATTTAGGGTCGGACTATTACAATAGAGTTGACTTAAAGGTAAGACTTTTGCTAAGGTGCTTCAAGCGGCTATCTATTGGCCACTTTCTTTAAAGATGCAGGAACCTTTGTTATGACTTGGGATTGATGCCAACGGACGGGCAACATTTTCAAAAGGCATGGGATCTCTCAAAGTGGGATTCTTGAGGTAAAACTTTTTGACGTTTGGGGGATGGGTTTTATGGGTCCATTTCCTCCTTCTCACAATAGTATTTACATCCTTGTGGTGGTTGATTATGTTTCCAAGTGGGTAGAAGCCACTGCCTCTCATACCAATGACTCGAAGGTGGTAATGAAGTTTCTCAAAAAGAACATCTTAAAAAGATTTTGCACACCGAGAGCTCTTTTGGCTGACAATGGGACTCATTTTTGCAATAAGCCGCTTGAGTCTCTCTTAAAGAAGTATGGGATTTTTTTGCTATGCCTTATCATCTTCAAACATGTGGTAAACTTAAGTTATCTAATCGAAACTTAAAAAGAATTTTGGAGAAAACAATAGATCGGTCCCGAAATGATTAGTCCAAAAAACTTGACAACCCTCTTTGGGCTTACCGAACTGCTTACAAAACTCCTCCTAACACTACCTCAAACTGGTTGGTTTTTGAAAAGTTTTTCCATTTGTCGGTTGAGTTAGAACACAAAGCGTATTGGGTAATTTGAGCTCTTAACTTCGATCTTAAGGCGACCGATGAGAAGAGGATATTGCTATTAAATGAATTAGATGAGTTACGTTTGGAAGCCTGTGAAAGCTCAAAAATATATAACGAGAGGACCAAGTAATGGCATGACAAGCATATTATGAAGAAAGGATTTAAGGAACATGACCTAGTCCTATTGTTCAATTCCAAGTTGCGATTATTTCGGGGTAAGCTAAGATCCCCGTGGTATGGACCATTTAAGATTCTAATGGTCTTTCCTCATGGAGCCATTGAGGTTTGGAGCAAGTCTATTAGTGCGTTTGAGGTCAATGGTAGCATCTTAAGCCTTATTATGTGGGTGAACCCATTGACAAGCCTGTTGTTCACAATCTTTCTGATCCAAAACCCTTGTAGAAGTGAGGGTAGAGCTCTCGACCCTGAAAGAGTGCTTCTTGGGAGGCAAGCCAAGTTTTTCACTTTACTAGTTTTTCTTTTCCTTGATTCTATAGTGTATTTTTTGCTTTTAAAAAGAAAACAAGAAAAAAAAAAGACAGAAAGAAAAGGAAAAGAAGTAATAACAGGGAAAACAAATTGAAAAAATAATAAGAGAGAGTTTAGTAGCTCCACCAATAGCCTCCATGGACCCATATAAGTGCCCAACCTGGTCTGTGGGGCTGCTGCTAGAATACAGATGAAATTTATGAAATAAAGCTCACTACAGAAGGTCTATGGTGAGGCTTCATGCCCTTTCAGTTGGGATAACCACCCATCTTCTTCTACGTTTTGTCCCTCTCTCTCTCTCACTCTCTCTCTCTCTCTCTCTAGACTCTCTTCTTCTCTCTCTAAAACCTCTATAAGCACCCGCCTTTGAACCTTCAATTTTTACTTGTTCTTCATCAAATTTCATCCCTTTCTTCTCACTTGCATCACTTCCACTCCCAATCTTGTTTAAATTTCTCTTTTTTCGCCTTCTTTCTCATAAATTCTGCTCGTTGCTATTCCCCAAACTTCAATAACTCAACTTCACCCTCCATTCTTCCAAATTTTCCCCTTTTGTTCCATATTTCTTCCCTATTCATCTTAATTTTCACAAATTTTGCATTTTTTGCCAATTTCCATCCCATTTGCACTTTAGCTAGTGTTTAGAGCTTTCACCCGTCTAGTGTCCATTGCCATGGCACCCAAGAATAAGACGAGAACCATTCAAGAGGTGGAGACATAAAGTCATGCACCACAATATGCATTATGGACTTCTCGGACCTTAAGTAACTCAAGAAACCGAGGTAATATTTCCTAACCCCCTTGGTTTAACACATCCTGAGCATATTGTTAGATACAATATTTTGAGCACTAAGCTAGTTGTTGCTGCTCATTATTATGACAAAGATTTGTTAACGCCATTGGGTTTGTTTCATGACATGCGTTGGTTATTTGCTAGGGGATGTATGGTGTAATTTTCAGAGATTGGGGACTACACTTATTGTGATCTCACTCATGAGCTTTTGAGTACGTTGCATGTGGATGCCCCTAGTGGGCATCGTTATTAAGAAGGATACATTTCCTTCTATCTAATTGGGAGTTTTATGACCTAAATTTGAGTGCCTTCAATAGCATGTTTGGTTTTCCATCAAGCATGGACTTGGCTTATCGTCATGTCGCCAAAGAATTTAACCCAAATGCTTTTTGTGATGAAATTTCTTCAGATTATTGGTTTGATACAAGCAACTCCAAAGGCACTATTATTAGAAACCCCGGTATTCAAGTGACCTAGAGATTGTTGCTTGTGGCCTATTTGCGGGGGAGAATAGTATGAATGTGCCTCGTCGGTCTGAATTATTATAACACCCTTAACCCCTAGGGTTAGGAGTATTAATGATTCCTTTAAATCCTAACATTCTGGGGCAAAACAGCCAGAGTTTTGCAAAAAAATGAGCCAAAACTAGGCTTCTAGCCTTACAATAGGTTCCTACATTCATTAAACACATAAATATATGTTCATAACTCAATGGCTACAAGCTGAAGATCACAACTCTACAGGCCACGCACCCGGAGTATACCAAGAATAACATTCAATAAATAGAAAGAAAAATAAAGATACAACTCAGAGGATCACATATTTGGAGCACTGGGGTTCACTTCCCATAATAAGTAAAACTGCTAAGCAAGTGACTAACCACATAGATGGTTGGCCCAGATGGCCATTCAGAGTGACCATTACTTACTATATTGTACATGAACCAACAAAGTTAACTTACAGGGCTTGAATACTTATGATTAAATTACACAACATTAATAAGCTTAAAGATCCATGTTATATAAGCCTTTCATATCTTTCCAAAGCGCAAGAAGCCTCCAAATCAACGTGCGTAATCCAGACTCTTCCTGTCATAACCAAATCCTGGGAAAAGGGGAAAATATAGAGGAATGAGCTACCACATGCTCAGTCAATGATTCCTAACCCCCAGAAAACACAACAGATCATACTTTAGGTAGCCCACACACAAAATCTGATATATAATATCATATAATAAGCGTGTAGGGTCTTCCACATCTATCATCATCTCAATGACCTCCCTGGTATAATACTAACCCTATTTATTCTACTTCTAATTTACGTACAAGGTACTTATCTTGCCAAAACTAAGTTTCTTGTAGCTTATTAGTGGTAATCCTATGTTATATCAACATAACATCACATATTGTAAGCATAATGTCGTATGATAGGCACATAGAATTCATTAATAAGTTATATCATATAGCAATTTAGGTATTGGATACAATATGATGTATGCTGACTTGCAAGGCTTGGTTAGAACCAAAAGCTAGCAACTCAACATGGAAGATATGATATGGTACAAATGAGACAAAACCACCAACTAGAACTGCAATGATTCACCACTAATCTTTCTGAAGCAAATGAACCAGAAGATCAAATAAAGAACCACTCCGAAACACCTCTAGAAAGGATAAAGTTTGGAGAGATTTAAGAGAAACTTTGCTTTGAACCTACAAAGGAGCATTCATGTATCAATAATCTGAGTATTACAAGTCAAAACAAGCCTTAAATACTCAATTACAATCAATGGATCAATGGCTATAACTGATTCTACCTAAATTAAGCAAACAGTTTTGATATTAAACTAGCTTAAAACAGCAAGAAGCTCGATCCTTAACAACTAAACCCATTGCTCATCTCCATTACTGAGGTGTCAACCCTTAGTAGCATCAAAGTACTTACTAATGATGGTCTTGGGGGATGATTTGCAGCTGATTACATTAGGTTTAAGCCAGCCTGTCAGCAAGTACGGCACCCTAAAATCCAGGGGATAAAAGGGTATTTCCTCCATGTTTGTGCTGGTTAAATGCTTATGCCAGCTGACCTTGATTTGTAACTTGAGGGCCTTATTTGATAAATATTTAGACACACTTTCATGCGCTTAACCTTGCCAAAACAAGCTACCAAATTAGGGACAAGATTCTCCTTTTGAAATTGCTCCTGTTGCTGCTGTAGCTGACTAATTCCATAACCAAAAATCAGCAACCTCATCATTCAGGAGCTAATCATGAGTTGATAAATGAGTTAGGTTACTAATCACAATGGACTTGGACCCCTCAGGTACCAATAAGTCACTGAAAGTTAGAGGAACAGCTCCAAATGCACTGAATTGTAGGTTGATCTTATTTGAACTGAAATGAATTAAGGCTACTGTTTTAGCCTCAAAATGCCTTCACATGGATTGTAGTCATGCTATGGTGTCCAGCAAAGTAAGGACCTCCCCAATGTAGCCTCCAAATTGAATTATAAGGCTTCACAGAACTAGCCTTGGTCGTGATCAAGATGCAAATCCTTATCTGATCCAGGTTTGGGGTCTTGTTCTGGCCTTGGATCTGTATCATCTTCCCCCCCCCCCCCCTGAGAGGATTCGCCCTCAAATCCCCAAAGTCAATCTCATCCTCCACATAGGGGCTCAGTTCACCTACATTAAATGTGGTTGAGATAGCCATGTCTCCAGGAAGCTCTAGTTTGTATGCATTCGCTCCCATCTTGGCTAGGACCTTGAAAGGCCCATCTCCTCTTGACATGAGTTTGCTTTTTCTACTAGCGAGAAACCTTTCTTTTCTCAGGTGCAATTAAACAAGTTCTCTAGGCTGATATTCCAGTCCATTCCTATTCATGTTGGCCTTAGCTTTCTAAGCTTCATTAAGCTTCTTAATATGGACTCTAATCTGCTCATGAAGCTTCTTCATCTCTTTGGCCCTCCTTTTAGTGTCAAAAATGACCTTGCAATCAGTGGGTAGAGGAATGAGATTAATGGGAGTCAAGGGGTTGACTCCATATAGTGCATCAAATGGAGAACAACCAGTAGCTCTAGTTAGGGCCTTGTTATAGGCAAACTCATCATGTGGGGGCTTGATATCCCATTCCTTTAAGTTCTTCTGGACCATGGTTATAAGGAGGGTAGAAAAGGTCCTGTTGGTGACTTTGGTTTGGCCATCTATCTGGGGATGGCAAGTGGTGTTGTACACAAGCTTGGTTCCCAACAGATGCTATAAAGTCCTTTAAAAATGAGACAAAAATTTAGTGTCCCCTTCACTCACAATGGTCTTGGGCACCGCTTGCAGTTTGGTGATTTCCTTAAAGTACAAATCAGCAATGTGAGATGCATCATCAGCCTCGTGACATAGCACAAAGTGAGCCATCTTGGTGAACCAGTCAACTACCACCATCACTGAATCTTTGCCCCTCTGTGTTGTCCTAGGCAAGGTAACAATGAAATCCATGATGACATCTTGCCAATGCCTTAATGGAACTGGAAGTGGGGTATAAAGGCCTTGATGGAATTGAATCTTGGCTTTACGGAAAATACAGCATCTGGATACCACCCTGTGAACATCTACCCCTATTTTAGGCCAATGAAAATGCTCCCTAAGAATGTCTAGGGTCTTGTTCAATCCAAAATGCCTAGCAAGGGACCCTTTATGGGCCTGTCTCACTAATAATTCCCTTAATGCACAGGTTGGGATACACAACTTGTTCCTCTTGAATAGAAAACCTTCTTCCATCACATAGAGCCCTTGAGCTGGAGTGTTTTTAACCAACTCTTAAAAGGCTGGATCTTCAAGGTAGTATGCTTGAATTGCCTGCAATTCTAACAACTTGGCACCCAGAACTAAGACTAAGGCATACCTCCTTAAGAGTGCATCTGCTACTACATTCTCAGCTCCCTTCTCACGCTTGGTAGAAAAGGTGAAAGCTTGCAGGAATTCAACCCATTTGGCATGTCTTGCGTGGAGTTTGGGTTGGCCATTAAGGAACTTCAGTGCTTGCTGATCTTAATGCATAACAAAATTAAAGTAGTGGCCCCAATGACTAAAAGCCCTTACTATGACATAAAACTCTTTATCATATGTTGAACAATTAAGCTTAAGGCCACTGAGTTTTTCACTGAAGTAGGCCAAGGGCTTGTTGAGTTGAGTGAGAATAGCTCTAATGCCCATTCCACTGGCATCACACTCTACTTCAAATAACTCTTCGAAGTTAGGTAAGGTTAGGACAGGTGCCTCACATAACCTTTCCTTGATCATCTCAAAAGCTTTATGTGCTACTAGGGACCAAGAGAAGTTACCATTCTCTATGCATTCTGTAAGAGGAGCTATGATGCTACTAAAATCCCTGATAAATCTTCTATAGAAAGAAGTCAAACCATGGAAAGTCCTCACTACAGTGACTGAAGTAGGAACTGGCCAGGACCTGATTGCATCAACCTTGGCTTTATCCACCTTAATACCATCACAAGAAAGAACATATCCAAGGAAGGCAACTCTTGGCACAAAGAACTCACACTTTTCTAGCTTCCAATACAATTTCTAGTCTCTAAGGGTGGAAAACACGTGGTTTAGATGCTAGATGTGATCTAATTCTGTCTTGTTGTACACAATAATATCATCAAATTATACAACCACAAATAGACCTATGTATGGCACGGGCACCTCATTCATTAGCCTCATAAAGGTGCTTTGGGCATTGGACAACCCTAATGGCATGACAAGCCATTCATAAAGACCTTGTTTTGTTTAGAAGGTACTTTTCCACTCATCCCCTTCTGTCATTCTGATCTGGTGATAGCCACTCCTAATATAAATCTTGGAGAAGATCTTTGACCTATGAAGCTTATCTAACATGTCATCAAGTGTAGGAATGGGATACTTGTTCTTGATTGTAATGTTGTTGATGGCTCTGCTGTCTACACACATCCTCCAACTGCCATCTTTCTCTAGTACAAAGAGGCTAGAACTAAACATGGGCTCTTACATTCCCTCACAAAACAACTATCAATTAGCTCTTGAACTTGCCTTTGCAGTTCCTTTGTTTCAGTAGGGTTGCATCTATAGGCAGGTTTATTAGGTAGAGGAGCTTCAGGAATCAAGTCAATCTATTGTTCAATACCCCTCTTGGGAGGAAGACCAGGGGGTAGTTCTTAAGGAAAAACATCCTCAAAATCTTTCATCAAGGGCTGACCAGAGTTATGTAGGGTTGTGGGATCTGATTTAAGGGCAGATTCCAAGACAAGAATAGCAAATACATGTTTTTGCTTGGTAGTAGCCCTCTACAGTCTTCCCCCATTGATAAGCAAGGCACTCTCCTTATGTTTAGCCCTCCCACTCTTTCGCTTTTGTGTCTGGTTAGGGGATAAAGGGGTTAAGGTCATTTTCTTACCCTTCAGTTTGAAGGACTAAGTATTGGACTGACCATGGTGAATGACATCCGTATGATTCAGCTAAGGCCTGCCTAGGAGCAAAAGACAAGCATCCATTAGCTTGGACATCACACAGAGCCTCATCTCTATATTCACCAATTGAAAAAGGAACCAAGGTCTACTTGGCAACTATTACCTTACTGCCTCTTTTAAGCCATTGCAAGGTGTGTGGCCTAGGATGGATGATGGGGGCCAAGTTGGGCTTGCTAACCATCTCGGTAGAGGGTACCTTTGTACAGCTACCTCCATCTATGATGAAGTTGTAGGTCTTATCAGCTACCTTGCATCTGGACTGAAAAATTTATTCCCTTTTGTTTATTTCTGGTAGGGCTTCAGTGGCATGAAGTATCCTCTTAATCATGAGCATTTCACCCTCTTCAGGTGGCAGGTAGGAAGTCTCCCCTTCATTAGCAGATTCCTCTTTATCCTCTTCTACTTCTATGTGGTGTAGATCTTCAATCTCTCTGATGGTTAGGACCCTTCTGTTGGGGCAATCTGCTTGAAAGTGACCATAGCCATAGCACTTGACACATTTTTTCAGGCCCTTTGAAGCTTCTTTGGCCAAGTTATTACCCTTCCCTTTGCCCTTGTCTTCTTTCAGAGTAGCGTCTGGTTTATAAGAATTGAAAGTTATTACTGAGATAGTTGGCTTGGTAGAAGTAGAAGGGTAGGTTCTTCTGGACTTAAGTTGTTTTTCAACCTTAATAGCTAGCTTGCATGCATCCTCAAAGGTCCAGAAAGGTTACAATTCAACCTTTTCCAAGATTGCAAGGTTTAAACCTTTGAGAATCCAAGCAATGGTTTGTTCAGGCTCCTCTCTTAAGGCACACCTGATCTACAATTGCTCGAATTCTCTTATGCATTCTTCAACCTTCATGTTTCCTTACTGTAAGGAAGTGACCTTTAGGTATAGTTCTTGCTTATACGCTGCTTGCAGGAACCTCTTATCAATGTGTTTCTTCAGTTTAACCTAAGTTTTAATCTTAGGTTTGCCTTCCAACGCTCTGGTTCTCTTCAGATTCTCACACCAGAGTGAGGCATATTATTTCAGCTTCAAAATAGTACGTTTGAAGGCCTTTTCCCCAGAATAACCTTTGATTTCTATGATTCTCTCCATGGCTTACACCCATTCAAGGTAATCCTTTGGCTTAAGACTACCACCAACTTTAGGGGCCTTTATTCTGAGATCCTTAATGTCATCTCTGGGTATCCTCCTTCTCCTGGGCCTAACATCCCCAGTAGAATATTCACTGCCATAATGAGAGCCAGATGGGAAATTTTAACCTCAAGGAGGGGTCCTGAGGTGGCTCCCTTTCTCTCCCCCTTGGTTTGTTCATAAGTTGCTGAATTTGAGCTGTGAGTGTCTTGATACTTTCTTGCATTTCCAGAATGGATCTATCTCTCCCAAGTGCATAAGCCTGTTCCAAAGAGAGACCTCTAGGAACTCTCACATGCTGTTGAGGAGGAGGGGAAGTGTTTTCCCTCTTAGCCATGTTTGCTCAAGGTTAGGAAGGGGTTAGTTATGGTTGTTTGTGGAGCTAGGTTCTTTGTTGTTGGTCTGTGTTTAGGTTTCAGGCTCTTTTGTGGTTAAATGACAAGTTCCAGGATGTGGAACAAGAGAACTAAACTAGGAATGAAGTAACAAAGTAGTAAACAGAAGCAACCCACTAAGAATCAAAGTTGGGCACTTATACCAACTGCTGCATACTGATTTGCAAGGCTTGATTAGAACCAAAAGCTAGCAACTCAACATAGAAGATATGATCTGATATAAAGGAGAGAAATCCACCAACTAGAACTGTAAGGATTCACCACTAATCTTCCTAAAGCAAATGCACTAGAAGATTAGATAAAGAACCACTCTCAAACACCACCAGAAAGGATAATGTTTAGAGTGATTTAAGAGAAACTTTGCTTTGAACCCGCAAAGGAGCTTTCATGTATCAATAATCTGAGTATAACAAGTCAAAACACGCCTTCAATACTCAGTTACAATCAATGGATCAACGGCTATAACTGATTCTACCTAAATTAAGTAAACAGTTTTGAACTTAAACTAACTTGAAACAGCAACAAGGTCGATCTTTGACACCTAAACCTATTGCTCATCTCCATTACTAAGGTGTCAACCCTTAGTAGCATCAAATTACTTGCAAATGATGGTCTTGGGAGATGATTTGAAGCTGATTACATCAGGTTTAAGCCAGCCTGTCAGTAAGCAAAACACTCTAAAATCTAGGGGATAAAATTGTATTTCCTCCATGCTTGTGCTGGTTAAAAGCTTATACCAGCTGACCTTAATCTGCAACTTCAAGGCCTTATTTGATAAATATTTAGACACACTTTCATTCCCTTAACCTTGCCAAAACGAGCTGCAAAGCTAGGGACAAAATTCTCCTTTTGAAACTACTGCTGCTTTTGATCTGTTGGTGCTTATGACTAATTCCAGAAACAAAAATCAGCAGCCTTCATCGTTTAGGAGCTATTCATGAGCTGATAAATTAGCTAGGTTACTAATCAAAATGGACTTGGACCCCTCAGGTACCAAGAAGTCATTGACAGTTAGAGGAAAAGCTCCAAATGCACTGAATTGCAGGTTGGTCTTATTTGAACTCAAATGAACTAAGGCAACTATTTTAGCTTCAAAACGACTTGACTTGGCTTTTAGTGATGCTAAGGTGTCCAGAAAAGCAAGGACTTTTCCAATGTAGCCTCCAAATTGAATTGTAAGGCTTCACAGAACTAGCCTTGGTGGTGGTCAAGAAGCAAAGCCTTTTCTGGTCCAGGTTGGGGGTCTTGTTCTAGCCTTGGTTCTGTATCACAATAGGCCACTTAGTCCGCATATAACACCCATTTTGAAGGATTTTAAACAAAATCACCAAGTGAGACTCCTTTTTCCAAGATGGTAAAATTAATGAATATCACTTAAACTAATGGAGATTCTTACAAAACCATCGTTATGCACTTGGCAGATGATTGGAACTCAATAAAAACTCTTTTCAAGAAGATATATAAGTTTTCAGATCTGTACACTAACATCACCTTTGAATGTGGCACTTACGTCACATAACACATTCGAAATCATTTTCATAGGGCATCAGAATCTCAAATTTGTGCTTGGTATGGGTGAGGCCGTCACTCATGTTCCCTCTTACTGGTGAGATCGGGCCACTCACATTTCGTATTATCCACGGGTAAAATAGTGGACCATTACCCTCATCATGCTCTTGTAGTGTTCCCACTTCTAGGTCTATCTCCCTATGCATTAGAACGTAAACTAGGCCTGCTCCCTAATCATTTGTCCAAGCATTTAGCACCATTCTCCTAGTCCAAAATATTATAGATGCATTTCACATTAAAGGCACTTGCATTACAATTTTCATTGTATCACAAAAAATCACATTCTCATTCTCAAGAGGCTAGAAGCCATAAAGATTTCGAATTGACCTTTCAAAGCATAGAACCACTCATTTTTGTAAAACATGCTTCAAACGAGTTAATGACTACATATTCATTCACTCTTCAAGACAGGTGATATGGAAAGTCGTTTTAAAAGGTAAGTACTCATACATAATTATCTCAACTTTTCACATTTCAGGTGCAAACATTCCATCTAATGACATAAAATTCTAAACATAATCAAGTGACATCATTCAAGTAATGGAAAGGGTTTACAATGCATAATCACTACCGCCCTTAGCCAATATTTGGTCTATCTGCCATGGACAGTCACACATTTTGACTCGAGACAACTTGGCATCACGATTGAATAAAGGAAGGTATTCTCGGTATCACACAAGGTTCATTCAAGCGCAATTACGTATCTATTTTCTTAAGTTTGCTTAACATGCCAAACAATCAAATAGTTTTGAATGCATCAATTTAGCATAGAACTCAATTCAGGCATGCATACATAACGCATCCGCGAACCTAAGGTTAACATATCACATTTAGCTTATTTACGCACATCGACTAAGCTTCAGCACTAAACACATATATTGTAGCATTAAGCACGACATTATACTATGTAATACATGGATTTCACACAACCAGAACTCCCTCCTTATACCACAGACCACAACAGTCCTGAAAACCATTTCAGTTCAACCTAAATAATTCACCGACTACTTATAATTTCTCAACTCGTTATAGTTTTGACCTAACTACCATATCAGCTATCGTAAATATTTCAATAACATTTGCAAATTAGTAGTAAGTTTAGGGATTAGGAACCACCCACCTTGATTCCACACTAATGGGACCAACTCCTTGGCTAATTGGGTTGATTTGAAGCTGAATTTTGGGTCTCCAAACCTTAGATTCGCTGACCTTCACCCTTTCTAGACTCATTCTCTAGAAAACCATACAAAAATGGCTAGGGATTGAACTAGAGAAGGGAAGGGTGGCCATCTTGGTGTGGTATTATAAAAGGAGGGCTAGTAGGGTGTGGCTGGTACTACTCACTGCTCGTGTGCCGTTACCTCGACCGAACTACCGTGGTCCATATCCTCCCTCCCCCTTTCGCTCTCCCCAGTCTCTCTCTCTCTCTCTCTCTCTCTCTCTCTCTCTTTCAGTTCTTGAGTTCAGGGTGTCGTGGGGCTGCTATGTAAACTGGGCAGTTGCTGGTGTGGCGCCGCCCCCCCACATTTCTCTCTCCCCCTCCTTCTCCCCCTCTCTTTCCCTGGTGGTGTCTCTCGGAGCTTAGGGCATCATAAACCTCCCTCGTCGTGGTTTGTGAATCAAAGAAGAGGCTTCGGCGCCCTTAATACCCCTTTTCCCTTTTCTTTGTTTAATCCTACCTCCTAAATCAAGTTTGGTCCTAAATCATCTCATCTCGTTTAATCTCAAGCCCAAATGTCCTAACTCAACTTGCTAATTTCACGTCATTACGACTTGGCTAATTTCTAGCGAGTTCACTGATTTCATGAAATTGCCTAATTAACCAAGAAAAATTAATAAAAATTTCTCACATAATTATTAGCCCTAGTTATCATACAAAAATTAGTCTAGCATAGCTAACTCAGTCAAATAAGTTCATAAAAATATTAACTCAAATGATTACCCTAAGGTTAAAAACCGTGGCTATTACAATTTTATTTCTTGTATAGTATGCTCCAAGGTGACTGGCATGGCCCCAGTTCATTCTTGGTCAATTAGCTACATAGTGCGGACACTAATTCTACATAGAGAATTGTGATTGGGGTTCTGATTACCCCCATTGGTATGTCTGTTGGAATGGAAACAAATCACGATGACAAAGTTCACGGCTCTGAGTAGTTGAACTTAGGTGCTTTTGAACAAATGAAATTTTGTTAGGTGGAGGTTGGGCGTGTTTGCTGGATTTATTCTAAGAACCTTCTCATGCTTCTCCCTATTATTGACCGAACCACTCTTTTGAATCGAGCGAATGTTTACGTTTTGTTGGGTGATGAAGAGTTGGTGCAACCCGCACCACCTCTTCCCCCTCCTCACCTAACGACTTCTAGTTTATCCCAACCATCTTCCTCCTTTGATTATGCTGTTTTACATGCTACCCTTTAGTGGAGCAAGCCTCCCTCCAACCTTATATTCAAACTAAGCATACCGCACTCCATGACTTTGTTGAGGAGCACCATGATGAGCACCGTGGGATAATCGCTTCCCAAAACCAATACTTTCGAGACTTTAGGGCTTATTTATGGACTTAGTGTGACCCCCTCCTCCTTTTTAAATCTTCTTTTTCTTCCTTATTGGTTCTTATGTCCTTGAATTGAGGACAATGCTTTGTCCAGGCATGGGGGAGTTGCGTGTGACTATGTGTATGTGACGTGGATGTGTGAGTAGTTTGCATTTTAGATAATGCGTTTTTCAGTCATTTGCATTTTTACTTAATCATTTTGATTTTTTGTCTATTTTTTGGTTTGTTTTCTTAGTTTTAGCTTTATTTTGGTATTTTCAATTTTTAGTTTCATTTTAGGGTAAGCAAAAGAAAAACAAAGAATATAAAAAAGGAAATAAAATCTCAATGATGAGTCTTAGACTAAGTAGTTTTCTTTGGCTTATTTTGACACCCTTTTTGTTTTCCCCATTTGTGAATAAAATGTTGATTATAAGTCTTCGAAATGTGCTTCATGTTTTGTTCATCATTTTGACTGTGATTTGGTTACTCGATGATTCTCTGCATGAATATTTGGCACGTATGATCTAATAAACTAGTTGAGCTTTGGTAGTTGACCTATGAGATTTTGAGCATACTTGGACTAATTCATCATTTCAGTCTCGTATTCTTTTTCATGGGTGGCTATTCCTAGATTCCAAATCTCTAGAACTTGCTTTGACTCTTGTTCAAGATCACATTTAGCATGCATGATTAGGCAATGTGATTAAGGCATTCTTTGAATTTATCAGCTACATTGATTAAATAGCCACCCTTACTATGTATGATTATCCCTTGCTACCCCCTTCGAGCCTTGACCTTTTTCTTGACAAAAGCCTATAATAATGAACCTTGGGCAAATACATATCTTACCTTTTTAGCCAAGACTGTAGAGTTTCATTAGGGATTGGGAGTAGTTGGTCGATAATGACATCATTGTTTGGTGTGGTTTGTTTGCACGCAATAAGGGATTTATGCAATATTTATGTTCGTGTTAATTAGGTGGACTTTTGTGAGTTGCTAGAAAAAGTGTTAAAAAGTCCACAATTTCTCTTGCCACAATCCTTCTCTTTGGAAAAAAAAAGAGGCAAAAGAAAAAAAGCGAAAAAAAGAAAGAAAAAGAATATTGAAAAAAGAGAAGCAAAATAATAAAAATTTTTCGTATAGATATCGTATTACATATATTTCAATATCGTCTCTCATTGTAGACCTACTATGGGTAATTTTGTATATTTGAGATGTATTGGTGTTTAGTGTATGTAGTGTTTTTGTGAAAAGTTGGGTGAAGATGATTTATACTCATTGTCTTTGGCTTTTGGCTTCACAAATCCCAACATATCTGTTTCCCTCCTACCGTCACCCATACCCTCGTTACAACCCCATGAAGGTCCTCATGATTGGTTAGCATTTTTTGCATTTCTGTGGTGGTGAATTTGAGAGTCTTAACAAGCTTATGGTAGATTTTTTTCTTTGGTATGAGACTTAAGTAAACCGCATTATATTTTAAAGATGAGTGCTTTATTATTAATCTGAGGGTCTACCGATTCATTTGGTTCTACCTAATGTACGTGCCTATATGATTGTTTAAGCTGATTTGGGTGATCGATTAAATGTTTGATATGATGGTACTTGCTTTTATTCGGAAAACTTCATTCTCTTATCTATTTTGTAATGTTTTCAGTCATTTTTAGGCTGATTTCTTAGGCCAGTTAGGCTATTGATGTTGTTATTTATGTTTACCTGAGGAGGTTCTTCATTACGGTTTTGGTTTTTACAGTTGTTTGAGGACAAACAACAGTTCAAGCATGAGAGAGTTTGATAAATGCTTAGAGTATTCTTTATTTTGGGGTTATTTTTCTATACTTTTTGGGACAATTATGAACTTCATGTTATAATCTACACTCCTATTCCCATTTTATGCTTAGGTATGGTTCTTTCCTGTGTTTTGTAGGTTATTGGACTTTTGTACCATTGCTTTGACTCGGATTGAGTATGTTTTGACTTCCCACAGATGGCCCTAAGTCACAATGCTCGCAGAGAAGAAAGAAGAACTAGAGAACTTTGAGACAGAGCCAACCACGAACGGTCCATGTGAAGGGCACGGTTTGTGGTGAGCTTGAACCTGCTTACCTCTTTGTCTTCATTCGTCTTGTGGCTAAGGACGACCGAGTTCATGCTTGAATAGGGTTTTCTGGCTACAAAGGCATCTATCACTCATTTCTATCTCACTTTTGTCATTAGTTTTAGGATTTTCAAGTTTTCTTTAGAGCGACAGATTTAATTAAAGTCGAAGATTGGCACCTAGAGGCTAGAGATTGGGAAGCCATTGATGGCCACCATTGTTGCTTAGCTTTCTTTCCTTCTAATCTCTTCTTAAACTCTTATTTAGCTGTTAATTTCAATTATATGTGAGTAACTTGCTTAATTTAGAGACTTATTGGCCAAAGTATTGATGTTGGATCTTTAATTTTTAATATTTGTGCATTATCTAAATTAGTATGATTGAATTCTATCTTGTGAATGAACTATTGTGAGTAAATTTTTGGCCAAATTTGCTTGGTTATGCTAGATAGTTGTGTGAATTACTGAAAGAAGAAATTCAGTATTAGCACAACAAGTTCGAACTTAATTTAACGATTCTTAAAAGAGAGATGTTTATTGAGAGGAGATCCTAGCAATCAAAAATCCATAACCAAAGGTAAAAACAAAGGATTTTATGGAATGCTAATTGGATTAGTCTAGGCAATTCAGTTTGTTTCGCAAGAAAAGATTGAATTTTTAGTTCAATTGTGCTCCTTTGAATCATCCAATTCTAGCTAAAGTGCATATTTAAGTCCAACAATCCAACTCTTACAAGGTGAAACAATTCCATAGATGTTTTTAATTTGATTGAATTTCTCGATAGTTAAATGACGATAGTTAAGAGAACCTATTGAAATTTAGTTGCATAGCCTTTTACAATAAACCAAAACCCAATAGATTACATTTGGTCTCCGTGGGAATGATATTAAAACTATACTACAACACCCGTGCCCTTGCGGAAATTTCAGGTACTTTTACCTGCTTCCTTATCTGTGTCCTCCTATTTGCATTTAGATAATCACACCTATTACAGTCACACTTTCAGACCTCATCCTTGCTTTTAATTTTTAGAAACAAATTCAAAGGCAATGCCCTATTCTCCTTAACACATATTTGGCAAAAGTCATATTTATTATAAAATATATCATTATCTCCTTTAATTTCTATACTATAATATAAATGGATCATGTCCCTTATTTGTAATGTATCTTATAGAATACAACATCTATTTTAAAAAGTGAATTGGCGGAAATCTTACATCTTATAAAGCCTCTAATTTCTCTCTTGCATTGTGCCATCAGTGCATGCGTTGGAAACCTGTTAATGCAACCTTTTGCTATTTTTTCTCCAAGTGATACATATGACTATGTCCTTCTGTTTGTTTCTAACATTCACCCTAATATTCATTACTACAATAATGACTAGGGTTTTTTTGTGGATAAAGCAAGCCTAATAATGCAATCAAGTTTGAACAGATTTGAACATGCATGCACTAGAAAAGTCCATCCTATACCTCCATCTACTTCAGTTTTAAACGTATTTGCTCCTAACAAACATACACATTGCTTGTACAAATTCCAATTCCTTTATTGGTAAATGTAGCAAATTGGTAAAGAGTTTTTGTCTGTAGATACTAGGTACCTTTTCATATAGGAGTAGAACGAAGATGAATTTTGGATAACATTTTGGTTATATTATCTAATTCATTTCCATCACTTTGCTATAGGAATGGCGCAAGGATGGATAAAGATACCAAGAAAAGCGTGTTTGCCAAAATTCAATGTATATTATGATAAATTACAATGTCATAGGATTTAGATTGTTTGATGTAACCTAGGTAAGAACAATTTGGTTAGATGATAATCAATTGCAATCCCTTCTATGCCTTATTTTGATTAATCTATAATGTGAAGGCAGAGTTAAGTTTCCCACCAAAAGCTAAAGGCATTGTTGTAGCTTGTGTAGTGGAATTGCAATGCATGTTGGTGTTTAGAGACTAGTAATATAGGCTGAAGGACGAACACTTTGTTGGAAAGACTATTATCTAAGTAATTAATAATATGCTTCTAGGAGAGAATAGAATATAGAATTAGGTAGTTAACCACTTAGCAAATCTGAAGCAATGAGTTTGGCATGATCAGTGTTAGGGAGGAATTTTTACCTTAGATCACTTATCAATATAAGCTCGAATCGTTCGTTATGTTTTAACATACTCATAAATCACAACATATAAGTGAAAAAATCAAAGCAATAGGTTTAGACAAATGGTGCAAAGTTAACAGCTAGAATTTGAAATGATGAGGTGCATTACCAAGTCTTTTTAATCTACTATTATTGTACATTACATTTGTTATCTAAACTTTGTGTTTTGTAGATAATGTTGTTACACAATCTACCCAAATAGTCAACATAGGATCTAAATAAAGAGTAGATGAACCAAATTCCACATGAATCTACATGTGCCTAGCTATGGGAAAAGACAAAAAAGTACGTCTTGAAGCTTTTTTCATAGAGTTACAAGACATTCCGTACAGAAAAAATTACAAGCTAACATAGCTATTAGCAATTTTTTGTGTTGCATGCTATGCATAAAAACCTAACATAAGATCCTAAAGAATAAGCCAAACATGGGAAATTCAAGAATTTGTATGAGGATCAAATTTAGAAGCATTGTGTTGGCAATCTCTCTATAAGAGAGGCTTATGTTGAAGTTGTCAAAGAAAAATTTGGTTTTCACAGGAGACTTCGACAGGGGTTAGTGCCACTAGGGGTAGGTGGAAATGGATGGGAATCTAATTAGGTATGAGTCCGACTCACTACTCAATTATGTAATTCTTTTCCTTCTTAGCGCAAGCTTTTGCTGACTACATATAATAAATGCTAAGGGAGAGAAAAATGGGAATAATAATACTAGGTCTTTCATAGCCAAATCCTCACATAGCCTTAAGGATTATTATGAAGAACTAACGAAAGACAAGATGAGTATGTAAATGCCATTAGGTTGTGAAGAAAAGGAACATGTGAATCTTCTAAATTTTATGAAGAAAGGGAGTTCAGCATTAGTCATACTCAACTCGGTAAAGGTGAACTAGTAGTGGAAATCCTTCTTCACACTATAGAGTCAACAACTACCAAAAGCAAATCTTCTACAAGTAATAGAAAGAGGTCTCCCATCTCTAAAAGGAATACCACAGCAGAAAAAGAACACAAACTCCCTTATTAAGAGTTGAGGGTACCCCTAGCTTGGAGGTGGAGGTCATAACCCTAATCATTATTTGTTTTAATCAAGAACTTTTCCTTGAACACTTTAGATGGGACTGAGGACAAATGGTGTCTCTTCTTGGATGACTAATAATGAGGGTATTGACAATGATGCTTATCTAAACATTAATGATGGTTCTCCCAGGGGATCCTTCATTAATCACGATGACATTTTTTCATCTTCTGACTACTCTTTCACTCCCTGCGAGAGGCTTACTATAAGAAGGTAGATGAGCAAAAGTTTGAATGAAGTTACCCCTTCAAGAAACATCATTCCCATAACTTCTTTCATCCCTAAGAACCAAAAAGGTTGTGGTCTTATATATGGAGCTTCTATTTCTATTCTCGTGAAAGAGAAGCATACTGAGTAAAGGACAAGGGTTGTTGAACAATCTTTAGGGGCTGAACGAGGAGCAAAATCATTTCCTTTCTAAGGAAAGGATAGAAAAAGCTAACTCTACATAACTTCTGAGGTCGGTGTTCCCCTTTCTAATTTTAAGGCTTCGTCTAATTGTTTTGAAGCTAAACATTGCCTATGTTTATGAGCTAGAGTCCATTGGGGCAAAAAATGACCTTTTAAGATTCAAGCTTAAGGTACTTGGGTGGCTTTGAGCAATGCCAAAGCTGAGACATAAGTCTGATGGAGGAGTTATAGAGAGAGAAACTTCATGCTTCTAGTGGGAGAACTTGACCAACACCTTGGCCAGCTAATTGTCTACTTTCCTGAGGCAAGTACTAGGAAATCCAAAAAACTTAAAACTAAATGATGCCTTGTTCTCCTTGTCTAATGACTTTTGTTTTTTTTTTTTAAGTGAGATTGGTGGGAGTATTCACTTTGTACTTCTTCCTAACTAGGTTTTAGTCATTATAAGTCTTAATTTTGTTTTAGGATTGTACACAATGTCTTAACTAATGCTTCTGAATTAACTGTGGCAATTCATGTCCACTTCTCAACATATATTTCACATCTCACTCAAATATTTACTATCAAATATTGGGGAATCTATGAAGTTACTTTATTAGTATAATTCATAATAATCAGCCCTGGGAGACGTAAAGTTCTCAACCTCGTTACTGAACTTAACCAATGCTTACTATAAAAAAATCCAAGAGATAGACATGGAGATGGAAAGTAGAATAGTGTTGTAGTGGGGATCTAAGCATAGTAGCACATGAGATTATCGACATGCTAAGTGTTTCGAACCTCTTTGCCTGGTGAGAAGCTTGTAGTTGCCTCGATGGGCTTCTTTTTTAATATTGTATCTATATTCTTTAACACTGTATGGCCCTTCTTGGTTTGGTCCCAACATCCCTCAATGCTTTCTAATTGCTTGCATGGTTCCAAGGACAAAGCCATCAAGCTTCAGGGGTCAATGGTTTACTCTTTATTATAAGCTATGCTGATTCTTGCCTTGTATAATTCTCTTCTCATTACTACTTCTTCCCTTATTTCCTATAGTAAAGTTTCGGCTTCAGCCCATGCCTTTTCATTTTGTGTCAGCTCATACCCTTGTATCCTCATATTTTCTATGCCGACTTCTACAGATATTATGGTTTTTATAGCACATGTCAATGTGAAGAGTGCGTGACTAGTGGAAATCTTGATTATTGCCTTTCAAGATCAAAGGATGCCTAAGAGCTCATCCACCCAAGCGTGTTTGGCTCTTTCAATTTCCTTCCTCTAGGCCTGACTTTTATGTTTGTTAGCAGCTTATACCTGTCCAATTCCCACCCTTTATAGCGTTCCATAATTTTTAAATTTTTTATTTTTACAACTAAATTGCCTTTTATTGTTGATGGTAATCGATCTAGGAATTCCATACCAAGTCACCACATCTTTCCAAAGAAGTTCAGTGGCTTTTCATTCCATTTGCAACTACCTTAGCTTCTAGTAATTTGTAAAGTCGTTCGTTACCATGGATAGGAATTTCCTTTGCCTAGATCGTTATGGAAAAGCGCCTAGGATATCCACTCCTACCTAGCGAAGGCTACAAGCTTCACTATGTTAGATAGGTTAGTAGCTGGAACTTGTATTCTCGTGGAGTCAAATTGGCACTTACAATACATTTCAACATGGCCTAGTGCATCTCTGGGCCAAGAAGGCCAACCGAATCTTACTCTCAACACTTTCCTTGCAACAACCCTACCCCCTACATATAATCCACATTCTTCTTTACGAACTTCAATCAAAACATAATCTTCGTTTCCCTAATTTGCACACTTTAATATGAGTTTTGAATATCCTATTTTGTAAAATTCCATTTGAAATAGGTAGAACCATGTTAGATCTTTTATGGTTTATGCTTCTATGAATTAAATGTCCACAAAATTGATCTTAGGGAATTAGTGTGTGCTGAGCTCGCCAACTTACTCAATGCATGTATTTGGTTGTTTTTTAAACTTACTATGTGAGTAATCTTAAACGGAGGGAATTCTTTAATTGACTTCTAAACTTTGCCTAGATATTTGACAATCTAGGTTCCCTTACCCTCAAACTCACCTTTGATCTAACGAACCACTAGCTATGAGTCACTAAAGACTCTTACATTCTTCACCTCTAAGGTCTTGCATATCTTGAAGCCTGCTACGATAACTTTATATTTCTCTTCATTGTTGGTAAATGAGAACGCAAACCTTAAGTCATATTTAAGCTATTCCCCCTTAGGAGAAATGAGAAACAGGCCAACCCCTCGCCAATTCTATGGAGGATCCATTTAAATAGATGGCCTACCAGTTTTCATCTCGCTCTATTTCTTTATCTTTGAACCTACACTCAGCCAGAAAGTCAAACAAGGATTTTTCTTGGATCGTTGTTCTAGGCCTGTACTGTATGTCAACTCTTGACAACACCACCACCCCGGGTAACATGTTTCCTTAGTGTGATGCCCCATATCCCTAATCACCTTATTATCTTACTTTAATATTTTATTATTTGTAATCACAATAGAAGTTTTCTTATTAGAGGCATTACTGTCATTCCTAAGGGACAAGGCCATAGAGAACCATATATTCCTTTGTATTATTCTCACCTTCACGAAGTCTAATAAGGTTAGGGATAGCAAACTACATTCACAAACATATTTAGTTTGTATTACAAATTATAACTTACTTGGAGGTTCCTAGACTAACATTAAATACACATCCAAAAGTTTAAATAAGTGAGGTGTTCGTCTTAGTGCTAGCCTGGGAATCACTGTGAGCATTTAACCTGTTCGCTTCAGCGCAAGTAATAGAACCCTCTTCTACTTCTTGCTATGTTTTGACTTGCTAGGAGGGTTGCTCGCTTATTCCTTACCTAAAACCAAAAATATGAAACAAGTCGAAAGGTTAGACGAATCCTACCATGTGTATTCCTATGCTGTAAAACAAACTTCTTATCCAAATTCGTGGGGCGCATGCATTTCAAATAATTTTAGTTAGAGACCAAGAGGGAGAGAATATGAGTAAAACTACTTTGTCAGTTGCTCTCTGGAAATGGAGCCCCTATTGTCGTTTAAAGTGATCATTGAGTTAGGTGCACACCTCAAAGGCCAATCAAGAATTTTGAGTTGCAATCGCTCTAGTAAACCAAAGGGATAAGCCCTTATGCTTGATAAATGTTGCGCCTCACTAAATTAGGTGACAAAATTGTAAGGTCCGCGTACCTTATTTTATGCTAAGTTGTTCGTGACGCGT
>JACYFF010010365.1:47538221-47572255 GCA_017589665.1 Selenicereus undatus | reverse complement strand
TATAGGAGAACGTAACGCTCCTGACCCTAGGGGCTGGGGGTGTTACAAAAATACTATTAAACTATTTCATTATATGAGTAGTATATAAATGTTTATAATTTGGTAAAACATGTAAGTTTGAGTGGCCTCGCTTCTCCTCTAGATGTGTAATTTTACGACTAGTACAACTCTAAATAATTTCATTATGTTTTCAAGCTTAATAAGTAATTTTTAATTTCTTTAGCCCTCCTTACTTAGATAAAAGTGGATTTTATCTCCTCTTCGATTTTATTCTTCATTTGAATATGGTCTGTCCTTTTGTTCGCGGCATTGATGTTATAGTAGTTACGTGATACACTTCACCTAGTCTTTTATTAACGCCAATGTTATTACGATTATCGTCGTTATGATTATGGCTACTATTGTTATCTTTGTTGTTGTTCCCATCATTAAGATTGTTGTTGTTGTTATTATCGAGACTATTATTGTTGTTTTTAGCATTATTATTATCTTATTTTGTTATTATTATTATCACTATTATTATTACCATTGAAAGTCACATCATTGCTAGTTTACCACCTTAACGGTCAGTACGACGTAGATTAACCAGTTGCAGCTATTAACTTATCTCTGACGTCAAGTACATGGTTTTGGATTGAAAACAAAGGATACTCATTCCATTTTCCGTTGCGAATCCCAAAAGATGTATGTAATCATTAGCTCATCGATAACCATTAGGCTTATACCTTGATCAAAATACAAAACTCAAGTTTTATCATTGCATTAATTATACTTCAATTAACACGAAATGTTGCATGTCTTATTCGTCTAGATTCCCAAAATTAATTTTAAAATTTAGATTAGGAATATTTATCTCAAAATCTTTCAAGAGATACCCTCCCCTCCATCGATCTTTACCTTCACTTCAAGCTATACTACACTCATAACTATTATCACCAATCCAAATTCCCACTAGTTACCATTTCATCACTTTACACTAACCCACAAATTCATATTGACCCAATTAATTTCAAAACACCCGAAGTTAACCCCATTCCCTCATTTACTTCTTCTTCAACCTTATGCTCAAATATGCTTTTTCATGGCAGCAGCACACAACACTGTACCCACTTACATCGAACCAAATATTTGATACAATCACAACTAAAATCCATCCAAAATCCACAAAATCAATGAATCAAAGCTTGAGCTCACATTGAACTAGCAAACCCTAACTTTTCATGACCTCCCCTAAGCTTCCAAACATCTTCAAATTCAAAGCCATCATCAAAACCCAAAAGATAATAACAAATTAACATTTATTTATTCAAAACAAACAATCATTATGAAATTAACAACAAAATGGCTACTGAAGGGTTTATGGCTTCACCTTCTCTACCCAAATGACACAAGTCACAAGAAGACCAGAGGACATGGGGGGCACAACCGGTGGCTGCCTCAACGCAATTGGCGATATGTGACATGTAGTGAGGGAGGAGAGATGGGACGTCGGATCGGGGAAAGTAGAAGGGGGTCGAGGTAGGGGTAACGAAAAAGGCATTTTGGTTGCTTATTTTGATTTTGTTTCTTTAATAAATTGTGTAAATTTTTTTAATTTTAGACTCTAGATTTTTCTTATTTTTATCTCCAGAAAACTTTTTTTTCCTTTTTTTTGTCGTTTAAATCTACTAATTTTTGGATCTAGATTGGGGCTAATATTTTTGGGCTATTATTGGTATTTTAATGACATATTTAAAAAAATTATGGGCTTTTACTTAACTTAGCTAATTTATTCCTTGCGTTCTATTTATAAAGCTTAATACATTTATATTATAGATTCATTATTGCAGATATATTATTTAAGAACTACCCATTCATACAATTAGCCTAATTTTATTTAGCTATCATTTAAGTATTTTTTATAGTTTTGAATGAACCAATGCGGATCAAAATGGAATTTTATACCAAGACTCCTCTGCCAATTCAACCAGCAAGTGCATGGAAAAATGTGTGTGTGTGTGTGTGTGTGTGTGTGTGTGTGTGTGTGTGTGTGTGCATGTGTGTCTATGTGTGTGTGTGTGTGTGTGTACGTTATATTGAAATGCAACACCTAAGTTAATTACATCTGAATTAAGATAATTCAAGGTGATTAGCATAGTGTAGGTTTGGGCCATTATGGCCTTCCCCCCTTAAAATAAATTTCGTGCTGAAACTTTCAAATTTGAAAGAAACCTTGAATTTACCTCAATCAAGCGTGGGCACCTTTTTCTCATGTCTTCTTCTGTCTCCATGTGGCTTCAAAGAAAGTATGGTTATCCTACAGAAGCATTACAATAGGAATACTTTTATTGCGAAGTTGTTTGACTGTATAATCTACTATTTCCACAGGTCGTTCTTCGTAAATTGAATTCTTCACAATCGATATAGGCTTTGCTGCAATGACATGGTATGGATTTTGGACATACTTTCTGAGTTGTGAAATATGGAAAATATTGTAAACATGTTAGGATAATTTTTAGTGTAAACTAAGGTGCTACAAGTGTAAAGCTTTTGCTGAAGTACTTGAGGGTCGTGTCCTCGGGGACGATGGATGAAACTAAAGTCACTAGAAAAACTATTAAACTAGCAACAAATTAATTAAGCCAAATTACATTTGATACTTAAAACAATTCTAACGAATGAACTACTAATAATCAAGTTATTCAAGTAAATCAAAGAGAAACCACTTGACATGTATTAAGGAAACTGCTAAAGCTAAACCTATCCTTTCTCTAATTTCATAATTGGGGTGTATTGATTAAGAAGACAACAAAGTAAGAGATAAAGTGAATGAGATGAAAGAGAAGCAAGCTAATTACCTCACTGTAGTGTATAATGAACTGACTGTAGAATAGGAAGAACATGAGCATCCTAACCTAAACAAAGCTCAACCCCAGCTCGAGTCTCGCCCCATTAATGGTTAATCTAGCAACACTCAGTTTCACCATAACCATACAAGACCAAACTACAACTGGGGCATAGCCCTCTATAACCTAAATTAAAATCTAAAACCAGCAATCAATAGGGAAAAACTCAAAGCTGAATCAAGAAATTCACCGAAACAACTAGAAAAAACATAGCAAAGGGACTTTAAAATTTCAACCAAGAACAACCATACATAAGCTTCCAAGCTTGCTCACAATGGTAGATTCACCATCACCAGCTTCGAGTTAACAAACAGAGAAGGAAGACAAATAGGGCAAATCCAAGGGAGGGGAAGTTGTGACCGAAATTCAGCAAACCCAACATCAAATCCTTACCAACTCAAAATTCAGCAAAATCAAACCAAAATCGTGAATTACTACTGGGAAACTCAAAATTGTAGCATTATTACATGAAATTCGAAACCCAGAACCCAATCTAACATCAAATCCTTACCAATTTTATCAAACCCTCACTCCGAAAATCGAACGAAACGCATATGAAATTAAAGCTAAAGTTTCGAATATTAGGACTAACTCAACCCTAAAAATCTCTTATCCTCAAAACTCGAATATCAAAACCCTAACAATTATCTAAAATTCAAATTGAAACTAGTAAGAGCCCTAAAATTTTGAATGACTGAAGAACTAATTTAAACCAAAAATTAACCCTAAAAACGAAAATCTAACCTAGATTGTTACCTAATATGTTCAAAAAACGCCGCTACCTCTTTTTATGCTCAACCCTCTTCAATCTCGATCCTTGAATTCGTGCGAGGTGGACGGTCTCAATGGAGATGTGCTGGCAGGCTACGTGGTCGCTGGTGGTGCTTGATGATGATGGTGATCCTGATGTTCGAGAGAGAGAGAGAGAGATAAGGTTGAGATGAAGAAGAAGTCAAAATGATTAGGATGGGGGAGAAGGTCGGGGTTCTATGGTCTGGGTTTCGTGGGAGAGGAGAGAGAAAAATGAGAATTAAAATTAAAAAGGGGGATTGGGTTACATGTTGCACGCATGTCGGGGTGGGGGGTTTTAAGTTTTTCCCTTTTATTTTTTTTTCTTTTGGCTAAACAAACGGGCTTTTAGGAATAGGTTGGGTCAATTTGGCCCAGTTCTTCATTTCTGGCATTTCCAGCATTTTTCTTGCATTTTTTCATAATTATTCTCATTTTGTTCAAAACCGACCAAAAAAAAAATGAAATAAAAACCTAAAAATAAAATTTATAGCGAGCATAAATTGGGTATAAAATTATCATTAAAAAAACACATTTTTGGCACGAACAAATGCCCCCACACCAAGATTTTGCTCGTCCTCAAGTAAAACAAACTAAACTAACTTAAAGAAAATGAAAATAAGAAAAAGAAAATCCTAACTCACTGTCGTCAGAATCATGGTTACATTTAGCACATGCAATAAGCCCATTAAACCTCTCGGTCTCGGACGAGTGAGGTCTTGTGAGGGTTTTCAAGTAAAATACCCACAAAATTATTTCAAAAATAAAAGAAAATCTCTCTTGTTTTTTTCTCAAAGCTAATATGTACAAAATTAGGGAAGGATATGCACATGTTATAATAAACTAAATCACCCATGTAACCAAGTTATTGACCTGCATATATATAGAATGTACTTCAAAGCCCTCTACCTCATAAATGACATCAGAGCAGTAATTTTTCACCACCTTGTACATCATGATTCTGAATCCATCCTAGTACTCACGTGCACGTGTATCATCATTCCAAGGCTTAGATTTACTAGAATTAGACTCGATCCAACTTGACTGCCACAACTACATTATTAACATATTAACATTGGAAGCAAACTTTCCCAGTAGCAGTATTGCCTCAAAGGGTAACACCCAGTAGCACGTGCCTCAAGGGTAACGTCCAGTAGCATGTGCCTCAAAGGGTAACGCCCAGTAGCACATGCCTCAAAGGGATACTTGCCATTCCAAACTTTACTCCATTTTTTTTCTTTTTCTCTTCTTTATTCATAATTTTTTTTTATTCATTATTTTCTTCAAAGTAACCGTGCTGCTAGCAAGTGGGGGAATCATTCATGGAAGCCTAAGACCTAAGGATAGTGATGAAGGGATACACAAGGATCGGATTATACAATCTATAATGAACAATTAGAGTTAGAATTAGGGCTTAGAATGACACACTGAGGTCGAAGACCTCTCAAGCACATCCTACTTATATACAAGCTAATAACCAATGCATAGGGGATTTAAGCTAATAAAAAAGAATACAAACATCCCCAAAAACAAAATGGAAATCTTTTTGGATTTTTCAAAAAAATTGGCACCTCACCCCCGCACTAAAACTTCATAATGTCCTTATTGTGAGAACTAAGGCATTAAAAAGCAAGCACATAAGCTATACAATCGTAAAACCACATGAAACCACAAATATATACAAACTATGACATGATGAAAATCAAAAACAAAACTAAAAACAAACATAAAATCACCAAAATGAAAATCTCAAAAGAAAACCAAAAACAAAACTAACTCTAAAACAAACCAAACCACTAAATGACCAAAATCAACACAAAACCAAAACAAAATAAAACCCAAACACAAAAATCAACAAGCAAAATAACTAAATAGAGAAAAATAAAAACCAAAACCTAAATGAAAACAAAACCAATCAAGACCAAAACAAACATAATCACCCAAAATAGAAACAAAACAAGACTAAGGGGCTACAACATACCAAACTAGAAAACAATATCAAACTAAATAGACTAACCATAAACAAAACAAAACAAGACTCAAAAGAAAAGAAACAAAACACAACCGCTAAAACGCTAAAAAGGAAACAAAAACAAAAGATTAAACAAAAACTAGCAAAAAAAACAAAACAAATTAAAACAGAAAAACAATCCTAGATATCCACAATTAATAAGTATTCACAAAATCAGAACACAACCAAGGGTGATCATAGCCCACACGGCTCAACATATCCCAAATTGCTCCTCAAGATTGATCACCCGTATATTCACAGTCCTAAATATCAACAACAAAGTACAGAAAAGAAAGAAAACGAATGAAAAAGAGAAGGGAGGGTGGAACGATCATACCAGGTCGGATATAGGTTGTACCCAGACTATGCCTCACAAAGATGATGTACCATGAGGCTTATGGAGCATCAGCAACTCCATATTAAGTTGAAAAGTGCTACTCAAATCAAAACTCGTTAAAGCACGGAGCAGCTTATCAAACAAAGAAGCCCAACTCTCAATCACATAGAAACAGTAAAAAACTGCGAGTTGGAGCCAGAAAGAGTACATCCACCTAGCCAATAAAGCATAGGTAAGGGTCTGCTTCAACTTATCAAATAGTTGGGCCCAATCAGAAAGGAAATGAACATACTCAGAATGAGCCAGTATTGAGGTCATTAGCCTAGAAACTATATCAGCATGAACGAGCACTCTACGCAAAATAGGGAGTGCAAATTTCACAAGTCTGTTAAGTCCAATATGCGTATGAGTCTGGTCTAAAGCAAAATTCTTAGTGGGAATGATCTCAAACTCAACAAATTTAGACCTGCAATATTCAAAAAGGAAGTCAGTTTGGATGGGGTCAAATGAGAAGGACTCATAATCAGCACGAAAACCATCATCAGAAGTTCCATGGATATTAAACTCACAAGAAAAAGATTCATATTCCACACACAGAATATTATCATCTAATTTAAGTAGAAAGTCAGGAATGACGGGATCAAAAGAGAATGATTCATATTCAATATGAAAACCCATATCAAGACCTTCTGTAACATCAAACCTATATGAAGAAGATTCATATTCTGTATGAAGAATATCATCATCAAAATCCAAAATAGTGAGTTCAGTTACCGCATCACGTAACTCCCGTGAAGTATCTTCTTATGACTCATTTAAATCATGAAGCTCAACGTCAAGTGTGTGACGGTTATATCTAACCGACTAGCAGTGTTAGATTGTTCACCCACCTTTAACTCACAAAAGTCGTTTAGAATGGTGCGTGGGTCAGTAGAAACTAGGACATCATCAGTGATGCCCTTAGGTGAGCTAGTCCGGGGTGCAAGGTCATGTGACATAGAAATAGGGAGGTCACTCTCTTGATCTAAACTAGGCAAATACATGTCTTCATTTAAGTCAGGCCTAGCAGAATAAGAGGGTTCAAAATTATCATAGAGACTCATGTCGTATTTAGGAGATCCTAAACTAGAATCAACCTCACTATAAGTCTCCCTATTTTGGTGAAAACGTTAAGAATATTCAACAATTCTCTTTTTCGTTGTCTCTATCATTTGATCAGTCAATTCATTACTCTTCTTTTAAAAACTTGCACATGTAGCATCAACATAAGCACGAAAAGGACAAGTATGAGCATCACGATAAGAAGATTCACAATAATCACATAAAATAGGAGGTATATAATAGCCATATGAGTCATTTGAATTCATAAAGTGGTCTGAATGGTAAGAATTAGCCTGAAAATCATACTCTCCATGAGTTGGGTATCTAAAAGTCTCATTAGCTTGTTCAAATGCATAGGTTTCCCAAGCTAGTTTTTCAAAGAAATCCCAAACCTCATTTTGAGTTTTAGATAATAATCCTAGGACACCTTCAGAGCAAATTGATTCAACATAACTCCTTGACTCAACGTCCATAGCCATGACCTCAGAAATTTTTCATTTTTGAAAATTATGATTCAGTTGAGCACGATAATCATCAAGCCTTAAAAGATAACTCCAAAACGGTTCATACTCATATTGTGAGAAATGGAAAACTGGCGTTTGAAGTTTTTAAAGTTTTTAGAATTTTTCAATTTTTAGTGGTTTTCAAGTTTTTCGAATTTTTTTTTTGGATTTTAACTTTTCTAATTTTTAGTTCTTTTGAAGTTTTTCTAATTTTTTAGGATTATAGGATTTTCTCTTTTTTTTTAGATTTTTGGATTTTTGAAAAACAAGAAATAACTAAGCGAATTAACAATTGAGACCAAAATAAAGAAAGTGAAACAAGACCTAGGTAACCTAATAATGAAGTCACGAAATGAGCAAAACAAATCAACTAAACAAATCACAACTAATAAACAAAACAACTAATAAACAAATCACAACTAATAATGAAATAAACAAAACAAAACACTGAATAAGAAAGGAGCTAAGAAAATGAAAATATGACCAAATCTCATGTCGTCATCCCCAGCAACGGTGCCAAAAACTTGTTAGGACAATTTTGAGTGTAAATTAAAGTGTCGCAAGTGTACAACTTTCTTTGTAGTACTTGAGGGTCGTGTCCTCGTGGACGATGGATGAAAATAAAGTCACTCCAAAAGCTATTAAACTAACATGAAATTAATTAAGCCAAATGACATTTCATACCCAAAACAATTCTAACGAATGAACAACTAATAATTAAGTTATTCAACTAAATCAAAGAGAAACCACTTCATATGTATTAAGGGAACTGCTAAAGCTAAACCTATGCTTTCTCTAATTTCACAATTTGGGTGTATTGATTAAGAAGATAACAAAATAAGAGATAAAATGAATGGGATGAAAGAGAAGTAAGCTAATTACCTCATTGTAGTGTATAATTAACTGACTGTAGAACAGGAGGAACATGAGCATCCTAACCTAAACAAAGCTCAATCCCAGCTCGAGTCTCGCCCCATTAATGGTTAATCCAGCAACACTCAGTTTCACTATTACCATACAAGACCAAACTACAACTGGGGCGTAACCTGCTATAACCTGAATTAAAATATGAAAACAACAAGCGACAAGGCAAAACCCAAAGCTGAATGAAGAAATTCACGAAAACTACTAGAAAAACATAGGAAAGGGACTTCAAAACTTCAACCAAGAACAACCATACATGAGCTTCCAAGCTTGCTTACAATGGCAGATTCACCATCACCAGCTTCGAGTTCACAAATAGAGAAAGAAGACAAATATGGCAAATTCAGGGGTGGGGGAGTTGTCACCGAAATTCAACAAAACCAACATCCAATTCTTGAAAAAGCAAACCAAAATTTTGAATTACTACTGGGAAACTCAAAATTGTAGCATTATTATACAAAATTGAAAACCCAGAACCCAATCTAACACCAATCCTTATCGAGTTTGCCAAACCCCAACTCTGAAAATCGAGCAAAACGCATACGAAATTCAAGCTAAAATTTCAACAATTAGAACTAATTGCACCCTAAAAATCTCCTAACCCCAAAACTCGAATATCAAAACCCTAACAATTATCTTAAATTCGAATTCAAACTAGCAAGAGCCCTAAAATTTCGAATGATTGAAGAACTAATTTAAACCTAAAAACGAAAACCTAACATAGATTGCTACCTAATATCTTCCAAAAACACCGCTTCCTCCTTTTATGCTCAGCCCTCATCAATCTCAATCCTTGAATTCATGCGAGGTGGACGGTCACGATGGAGATGTGCTGGAATGCTACGTGGTTGCTAGTGGTGCTTGACGATGATGGTCATGTTGATGTTTGAGAGAGAGAGAGAAATGAGGTTGACATGAAGAAGAAGCCGAGATGATGAGGATAGGGGGGAAGGCCAAGGTTCTCTGGTCTGGGTTTCATGGGAGATATGAGAGAAAAACGAGAGTTAAAATTAAAAAGGGGGGTTGGGTCACGTGCTGCACGCATGTCGAGCTGGGGGGGTTAGGCTTTTCCCCTTTTTTTTCTTTTCTTTGGGCTAAACAAACAGGCTTTTGGGATTGGGTCGGGTCAATTTGGCCTAGTTCTTCAGCTCTGGCATTTTCAGCATTTTTCTTGCATTTTTCCATAATTATTCTTATTTTGCTCAAAAACTACAAAACAAAATAAAATCAAATAAAAACCTAAAAATAACAATTATAACGAGCATAAATCGGGGATAAGAGTACTGTAAAAATAACACATTTTTGGCACGAATAGTTGTCTGAGTTTGGCTGTCAAATCTAATCTATATGTCATAGGGTTTAACTTTTCAATAATCTCATAAGGCCCAATATGCCTAAGGCGCAACATGCCCCTAACATTGAACCTTCTCACACCCTTGATTGGTGGTACCTTCAAAAATACTTTATCTCCCACTTGAAGTTCCATTGGTCTCCTCCTTTTGTCCTCATAACTCTTTTGTCAACTCTGAGCGGCTTTAATGTGTTCACAAATCTTCCGTAGCTTTTCAATGGTTTCTTGAATCAACTCAGGCCCTATAATCATTGCTTGAATTAGCTTAATCTAACATAAACGTGTTTTATCTACATTTTCTCCCCTACAATGCCTCAAAAGTAGTCACTGTAATGGTGGATTGATAACTATTATTGTAAGAGAATTCATCCAAGGGTAAATCATCCTATCTTTTTTCCTAGAAATCAAGCACATAAACTCTTAACATATCCTCAAAGATTTGATTCACCTTTTAATCTGCCTGCCAATCTCAGGCTGAGATGAACTACTAAAATTTAGTTTAGTCCCAAGGGCTTTATGCAAAGCTTGCCAAAATCAAGCTTGAAATCTTTGGTTTCTATCAAACACCATGTCCTTTGGTATGCCATGTAATCGGACTATTTCTTAGTGATACAAGTATAGAAGTCTCTCTATGCCCTAAGTGTCGTGGATAAGTATGAAATGGGCAGATGTGGTAAGTCTATCAATAAGATCTAAATGACACTCTTCTTCACAGTAGAGAGGTGTAATTATAATAAAATCCATTGAGATTAAATCCCACTTCTATGTGGGAGTTTTCATGGGTCTCAATTCCATTGTCGGGCGTTGGTCTTAAGCCTACACCTTTTGATAAATAAGACATTTATCCACATACTCTACACTGTCACTTTTGATGTTTTCCCTCCTAAAGTATTGCATTGAATTCCTATACATTTTCATTCCTCTTGGATGCACTGTGTAGCGAGTATTGTAAGCTTCTTGCAAAATATTCCTTTTTTTAATTCCTCCTTATTAGGAACACACATTTTCTTTTGAAACCTTGAGATTCCTCCCTCATTATCATGAAACCAGGCAATTTCCTCTGTGAGACATTCCATCCAAGTCTGTCTAACATAGCATCATTCTTTTGGCTTGATTTAATATCTTCTAGTAGGGAAAGGTCATGCTTCTAATGTCGATAATGGCCCATTTCTTGACCCATGTGACATAAGCTGAATATTCAAATTGTTAAGATCCTTTAGGGCTCCAGGTAGGGTAATTATCGTGGTGTTCAAATTATCCTAGTTGTTCCTATGTAACGCATATGCTATGACATTGGCCTTCCCTAGATGATATTGAATTTATAAGTCATAGTCCTTAAGCAACTTCACCCATTGTCATTGCCTAAGGTTGATCTCTTTCTAAGAAAAGATATACTTAAGGCTCTGATGATAAATGTGGACCTTACATGGCACTCCCTATAGGTAGTGTCTCTAGATTTTTAATGTAAAAATGACCGCAACTAACTCTCTAGATCGTAGCTTGGATAGTTCTTTTCATAAGGCCTGTGTTACCTAAAGGCATTGGTGATTACCTTATTGTCTTGCATTAGCGCACAACCAAACTCATTTTTGGAAGCATCACTATAAGTGGTGTACTCTGTGCCCTCTATCGATAAAGTAAGCATAGGACCTATAGTTAATCGCCTCATTAATTCTTAAAACGTCTCCTCAAAATTTTTCTAACCACTCAGACTCCTACAGTTTGTAGCATAGGTTGGATTAGGGCATTCAGCAACTGCTTTTATCTTCTAAGAATCAACTTTAATCCCTTCTTTGGAAATTACATGCCCTAAAAATGTAACTTCAGTCAACCAAAACTCAAACTTCTTCAATTTAGCATATAGTTGTTGTTTCCCCAAGGTTTATAAGACAGCTCTCAAATGACTGGCATGATTGCCCTCATCCTTAGAGTATATTAAAGTGTCATCGATAAATACAACTACAAATTTATCTAAAGAACGTTGAAAAACCATATTAATGAGATCCATGAATGCAGTAGAAGAATTTGTAAGTCTAAAAGCCATCACAGTAAATTTGTAATGACCATGTCTAGTCCTAAAGGCCATTTTGGGGATGTCTTCTAGCTTAATTCTAAGCTAGTGGTAACAAGACGTTAAGTTAATGTTTGAAAATTCTGCAACTCCTTGTGATGGCCAAACATATCATCTATCTAAGGAAAAGGATACTTATCTTAATAGTAGTCTTATTTAACTCCTTTTAATCCATACACAACCTTAGAGTTCCATCCTTTCTCTTAGCAAATAAAACTGGGGCTCCCCAAGATAACACACTTGGTGTGATAAACCCTTTCTGCAGTAATGAATCCAATTGGGATTTTATTTGTTTGATCTTTATCGGGGCCATCCTATACGTGGTTCTCGAAATAGGTTGTGGACTAGGAATTAACTCCATTTCAAAATCACTCTCTCTGTGGGAGATAAACCAGGTAGATCTTCAGGAAAGGGATAAGGAAATTCACATACCATAGGGTATGTTTTTTGGTTTTATCCCCTCGTCCATAACCTTAGTGGTATAACACAAATAGCCTACCCAACCTTGCCTTAATGATTGAGGTTATGGGATACTTCTTTCCGTTCCTTTCACCATAGAACCATGCTTCTCGACTCCTTTAAAGTGACTTAAGGTTACTACAGTTAATGGTTGCCCCTTAAGTAGTCAACCAGTCTATCCCCGACGTTGAATTGGATTAAGTTGGGGAACTCGTGCTCAACAGTCACGACAGGTACACGCTTATAAAGGATGGGACATTCCACCACTTGTCCATTTGGCAAACTAATTCTGTAGTTGCCCTAGACCTTATCTTTTTCAAAGTTCAATTGCATTGCATTTCGGGTGGATGTAAATGAATGGGTAGTGCCCGAACCAAATAAAACACAAAATGTGAATATAAAAATAGAGTTCTTGTAACTGTCATACCAGACAATTTAGCTTCCTTCCTACTCATTATATAAGCTCGCCTTACAGTTGCTGGTCTAGGGGATGAGGTTCTCGGCTTGGCAGTGCCAACGACTTTGCAACTCTTTTCTCTATAGCCTTCTGTCTTGTTGTGCATGCAGTAATCGAATAGTCAACACTAACACACCACATGCACTTGTTAGTACCCACTTGACACTTAGTCGTGGTGTGGTTTGTGCGACCACATTTCCTACAATGATCAGTTAAAGTTGATTGTTCACTCTTGGCAGGGCCAATAGTAGGTTTCTTTTGGGCTACACTCTCACTTGAAGTCTCATGGTCATTCCACTTGCTTTTTTGGTTTACTAGGTTTAGAGCCCTTAGCTCGTTTTGCACTCAATCCACTTTAGCTAATGGTTCATACAACTCTTGATAGGTTTGAATTGGTTAACCTCCCAACTAATTTTGAATGCAAAGAGCTAAAGGTTCCTCATATATCCTCATCTTTATCCTTTCAGCAACCATAAATTCTGGGACAAACCTCAATTACTCAGCGAACTTACTATCATACATCAACATTGACGTATTACTGCTCATCCTGAATTTTGCAAATTCTTTCTCCTTCTGTCATTAAGCTGTCATTGCATAGAACTTGGTGCTAGGTTCATCAAGAAACTTAGCCCAAGTATGCCCAGGTAGTTATAACTTATACCTTAATGTACTCCACCATTCATCTGCTTCACTAGCTAAGTAGAAGGTCCCTATATTCACCTTCTTCTTCTAGGGTACCGCAACAAATGTAAATACTTTCTCCATTCCCTAATCCATTCTAGATGTTCTACAAGATCAAGATGTCACATTATGAATCTTACGTTTGCATTGGGCTACCTATCAGCGAATTTATGGAGTTTAAGGGTAGTTTTAGGATGTACTAGAGGGATTCGCTTCATCAATTTGAGCACCAAGTCCTTCTAATAGTCTAGACCTTCAACATTACTCCATACTTCAAGAGCCATTATTATGTCCCTAGTAATTTTTTGCTATAAGTTCGCGAGCACATTCATTGTTATTCAAGTTACTATTTACAAATTCTACCATGTTTGATCACATAAACAATGACTGTTATTTGACCTTTCATTACATTGTGATAAGACAATATCTAATCAAACCAAACACAATTTTACATTAGAACAACACCTTCATTGCAAACTTTTATATATGGATCACCAAAAGCATGTTGTGTTCCTTTATTTTCGCACAACCCCATATTTTAGCTAGGGTTCCTACCTTCTCACCTTCTATACAAAAAACTTTGAGTTAGTCCCTCAATCAGATCCAACCCAAACCTAGAAAATAAAAATGTGGATTACATCATCATGGCTAATTAGGGTAGGCTACATATATACATCATATATACATGTCTTGCATGAAAATAATATCAACCCTAACCAGCTACACTGCATATATAGGTAAAAGATCAAAAGGCTAAAACATGTAGGTAAAACATACCAGTAGATACGACGGATCAAATCTGGGCCTGAAGAGACATCATCCACTTTGTAAGAATCAAAGTTGTTGTCAATCAAATCTACGTAAGAATCCTCTCTTTGAAGATCTACCTCTTGTATCTCCAACTCCTCCTGAAGCTAGGCTTAGGATCCTCCTCAAGCTCCTCCTAGTGTCGTGGATTGAGTTTCTAGAGTCTTTGAAAATGTTTTGGAATCATCCAGAATGAGGAAACTCTAAAATATGTTAGAGCGTCTTAGAATATCCTAGAACCTTTTGGAGCACTCTATAATCTTTTAGACTATTCTAGAACTTTTGAGGTTCTAGTAGATTATTCTAGAATATTCTCTATAATGTTGCACACTATTCTACACTTATGTAGTATCTGGGATATTTGTATAAAATATTCTGGTTGTGTAATAACAACAGTAGGATTGAATAAATCTTCATCTTCCATTAAGGAAGTGGATGCGTGCATGTATCCACAAGGATCTCATTTGTGCACCATGCCATTAAAAGCATTTCTAAGTGCAATACAAGGCATTCTTCCAAGCTTCCTTGTGTCCACTTTCTCTAAGTTCTCTTTGAGTATGTGTGTGCTTACATAGCTTTGTGCAAACCCTAAGTCAAGCAACCATTAAGGCTTACTAGCAAATTAAGAAGGGTTCCAAGTGAGTTTTCTAGTGCCACATAGGTTAGAGTTTGTGTGAATTATCAACCGATGACACCAGGCTCAGGTTGCTCTTCAGAACTCGACTCAATTAGATCAGGGGGAATCCTTTATGTCTACCACCACATGGACCTCTCCAGAAGCCCCAGAACTCTTACATGAATGGGAACTAGCCTCTGAACTAGACTATGGTAAAGAGTCAAGTGGCGACTGTGGGGCTTGTGTGTGATCGATTGGTGCATGACCTTTTATCTCTATCGAAATCACACTTTTGTAGGCATTAAAGAGATATTCCATCTTATAGGTAATTCCATTCCCCCCCCCCATTTAATTTTATTTAACCAGCCTTTATTCATTGCTCTTAGTTGTCACCTTGGGATCCCTAATTCCTTTTGTAATGGCCTCCAACTATATGTACCATTCAGCCATCTTCAAGGCTTGTTCAAGCATAGCCACATAATGAACTCTTTACAGAAGCCTTAGACCATAGTAACATTAGTGAAGGATGCTAGGGTCATATGTAGCTTAGGATCATCTACAGAGAGTGCCTCATGAGTGAACTTGTTTACATAACTGGCTAGCATCTCTAGGTGTTTCAGAGTTATTTTGCTTCTAATGAACTGGTTCCTAAAGCTACTAGAGATATCTTCCAAAGATTTGATAAATCCTAGGTGTAGCCCATTAAATCAGGCATGTACTGTCCCTTTAGGCATGGCAAAGAAATATCTATAAATCATATGCTCTGAGGGAGATGTTTGAAGATGAATTTTATTCAAATAGGTATCAATGTGCTCCATATAATCCTATTATAATGCCCGATCTTGTGCATCTTGATCTTCTCTAGGAAATTAGTATCTGAGATCTTAATATCAAAAGGCATATTGATCTGTGGTGGGATTACTAATATAGCCCCTTTATTTTGGGTTCCCCTAATGTTCTCGCTTGAACTCTGTGGAGATGATACAACTTCTGACAAAGCTCAAGCTTTTTTGCTAAGAATCTTTGTCACATTCTTCCTTTCAGTGAGACCTACTTGACCAAGCCTCTTCTTCATAGATTTCTCCTACTCAACACTTATAACATTCGAGGTCCATCTTAAGTCTTATTCATTCCTATGCCTTCCTTTATTCTCAGCAACTCTATCCTCTAGATACTCAGGAAAAACCTTATCTCATGTCTTGGAGGTCCCTATCTTACATTTCATCAATAGTCTCTTAGGGGTTGCTATCTGGATTTTCTTTGAGAAGGCCAAGACATCATCCAAGTTTTTCATTATGGAGAATATGGCTTTGGTGAACTCATCCATTTTCTTCAAAACACTACCTCTTTGGTCTAGAGCATGTGTCCTGCTAGGTGATAAATGCTCTCCAGGATGGGTTGCATCTTTGTGTCTTAAGATGTCCTCTATGACGAAGTCATCTTTTCCAAAGTTCGCCACTATGGGATCATGGTTCCTACGATCTTGAATCTTGGGCAAACCAGCATCCTTGCCTTTATTGCCATCTTAGGCTACCATCCTGCTTAACTCGAGATTCTGCACAAAGGTGTCAAATGCTTCAACACATAGTAGTTTTTTTGGGCTTCTGTTTGAACCCTAAGGACCTTGTGCCACCATCCAAGGATGACCTACAAAATAACTCCTGGAGGGGGAGGGTTTTTCCTTCAAGAGCCTCTAATACTGAAGATAGGAAGCTTTCTAGAAGGGAATTCGAGAAAAGCATAGGGTTTTTATGTAAACGTTTTGTGCTTGTATGTATTGTTTTCATTTTCCCTTTTTGTTTCCGCTTGACGTATTTATATAGGGGTTTGAGAGATGGTTCTCTTAGAAGAATTTAACTAAGACTTAATATCTTTTTCATATATGTATTTTATTCCTAATTTTATTCAGCTTCTAAGATCTTTACTGTTTCTAAGTATGCTTAAAAGAACTAGGGTAGATCTCTTATGCTGTTTACATGTCATGCACGCAGGGGAGAATATGCATTAAGGTTTCATGGGACTAGGGTAGAATAGGAAAAATTACTAAAGCTTAAAAATCACCACAGCCCTAAAGAGCACTTGCTACAGAAATGGGAAATTTCCGCAAACATATAGTGCCCTTTTTAGTTCACCAATCAATTTTGTTATTACTCATTGAACATCCATTCATGGGATCGCCTTTTTTTGGAGACGGGTGTCCACTACAATGGTTATTTGATGGGCTTTAGTCCCATTCCCCTCAATGGGTCAAGTATCTACTAACGCACCATTCCCTTTTTAACTAGATCCGCAATATTATTTTTTGACCTGACAAAGTGTAATGCCCCCAACATAGGGAGAGTCACACCGCCAGGACTTCCTATAGCGAAGTCCTTAAGGCTGTTGATGATCAAGGGTTTGGATTAGCATTTAGATAGTCTTTCTAAACTAAAATTGCTAGAGCTTCCCCTGTTTTAGCAACATTTTAGGGTCTTAGCTCAGCTAAGGGTACTTATAAACTACTAATAAGGTGTAACATATGCTAAAATCACTCAAATTTACTGCCTCGAGCCACTCGCCCGAATTACTAACGTTCAAACAAGTAAAACAAGGGTCAGAATGATACATATGTAGGTACAGAGCCGGCTACATGCTTTCACATACAACAATGAACTTAAAAATTTACAACGTGGTAGGCATCAGACACTTATCAAAGCTGGCAGAGACTTCTGAGGGGTCGGCAACAAATAACTTCAAAGGATCTGTTATACATGCTCAAATTAAACCTGGGCAACAGGGGAATAATAAAGGGATGAGCAACCACACGCTCAGTGAGATTTCCCCTACTTCTTAAAACTCAAAACAGTTGTAGGCAATAATACTAATAATAGCCACGCATCACACATTCATACTTTACTATCATATTAGGCAATAAAAATCCCCAAGGAAAGATCACCACCCTTAAAACTTCATTCTAACCCCTCAACTCGTTTCTAGGCCCTAAATGGCCAAGTTGCCCTACCAACAAATAGCTAGGCACATAATCAAACAAGCAACATGGATTGAGTTTGAAGCTTTCAAACATACTTTTGAAAACATAGTGACTCTTCATATATTCTAAGAATGGTTTATAATTCACGCCAACTTTTTCAGAGCTTATAATTCTTTCTAAAAGTACTCAAAACATCTAAATTGGTAAGAAAGACTTGGCAAGAAACATTCTTTCATCGAATATGCACATTGAAAAGGTTGAATGTACGATGCATTACTAGGATGTAACTATACTTTATTTAAACTATACTTAGAAACTCATTCATAAAATACGTGTAGGGTAGGCAACTTTGAAAGCTTTCTTTCTTTTCTTAAAAAAAAACACTTTATTTAGCCTCTTGAGGCTCATATTCTTTAAAAGAAACTTTTTTCAAATTGGTCCTCTGATGACCCTATAAGATTTTCAAATAGCATTCAATATGGCCTCGTAATGACCCTTATAAATCTTTCTTTGCTCAAATACTTAAAATGACGAAATGCCAAATTCTTTTCTTATTTATTAGAAACTTACTCATAGCATAAAAACATCTTATTGTGCTGGCTATGGGAGGTTTACACTACCCCTAAGTGAGATTGTCATTCACAACTCACGTTATCCCTAGGGTATACATACTTAACTTTTCGCCAAAACGAGTCCCAGCAGATAAACTCTAACTTCGATATTGTCCTTAGTGGGGTAACTGCTCACACCAAGATAATCATATCTTAAGTCCAGTCCCCCTCAAGGTTTTCTTACGTGTCACACATCATAACTTATCTGGGGAACAACTGACACCAAGATAATCATATCTTGAGTCCAGTTTGCCGGAACAACTCACACCAAGATAATTCATATCTTGAGTCCAGTTCTTAACATTTCTTTAGGGGGAAACAGCTCAAGCCGTCTTTGTGTCCAGTTTCCAGGAACAACTCACACTAAGATAATTCATATCTTGGGTCCAGTTCCTAACATTTCTTTAGGGGGAAACAGCTCATGCCATCTTTGCGTCCAGTTCCCACCTTGCCCAATTGCCTAGCACTTCCTTAGCCTTTAGAAACGTATTTCATGTCTCTTCTTTAGTTGCTTACTATACTGAAAACTTACCTTTTTACAAAATGATCATAACCTTTCTAAATGCTTATAGCTCATGCGTTTTTGGCTTAAAAACTTCTTATAAACGGAATAAATTTGCTAACTCGTAAATCGCTTCGTTTTTAACTCAAAAGCTTCTCATAAAAGTAACAAGTTTGCTAACACGTAAATCAACTTCGTAAATAACTTAAAACTTCTTATAAACGTAATAAGTGTGCTAACATGTAAATCAACTTCGTAAATAACTTAAAAGCTTCTTATAAACGCAATAAGTTTAGTAACACGTAAATCAACTTCCTTTTTAAACTTAAAAGCTTCTTAAATATGGAATAAGCTTGTTAATACGCAAACCGACTTCACTTTAAACTTAAAAGCTTCTTATAAACGTAATAAGCTTGTTAATACGTAAGCTGACTTCGTTTTAGACTTAAAAGCTTCTTATAGGTGTAATAAGTTTACTAACACATAAATAGGCTTTGTTTTTAACTTAAAATTTCTTATAAATGTAATACATTTACTAAGTTGTAAATGGACTCACCTTTTAACTTTAAAAGCTTCTTGTAAACGTGATACATTTGCTAATCTGCAAAACCACCTCGTTTTTAACTTAAAAGCCTCCTATTAAAGTAATACGATTGCTACTTCGTAAAACGACCTCGTTTTTAACTTAAAAGCTTCCTATAAAAGTAATACATCTACTAATTCGTAAAACAAAACCCATTTGGAACTTAAAGTACTTAGTTAGTGTTTAATTGAAACTAGGTTCATAATAAAATCCTCAGTTGTCATTTTATAATTCATTTCAATCCCTTTTAAGACCCGAAGGAGGGTGTATAAATAAACTGAAGGCTTAAAACGTTCCAAACTTGCTACTATTTAAAAACATAAAATACTTGGCTCGTTTATAAGACAAACAAGGTTCCTTCGAAAACTTTCAACGTAAACGCTTCTTAAAATATAATGGGTTCACTAACTCTTAACTCGAAACTCAATTGAGACTTAAATAGGCAAACGGCATACAAATCAGCTAAATTTCATAATTAGCACCTTAAGATGCCCTTTTTCTGGTCCTTTAAATCGTTTTAAACACAAGGAGACGTCATATGCAAATCCATGTCATAAAACATTTTCGAACTCACTTTTAGTTCGCTTTTGAACTTCCTAAACCTATCAACTATTCAGTCAAGTCACTAACTGAGTAGTTCAACGATTTAGGACCTGTTTACACCTTAGACGTTCTAATAAGCGAATAGACAACTGATAAACTTAAAAGCATTCTCAAATGTGTAAAACAAGCTTTCTAAATGACCTTTTATTTTCAAAGACGTCTAAAGTTTGAAGAATTAATCACATAATATCATGTAACATACCGGGGGAAAAGGGTTCACACATAGAACATTCATGCACTTCATGTCACAACTCGGCACAATCTGCCCTTTAAGCCACACATGGCCTCGCAATCCACACGATTGCGACAATTCACAACCGAGACTCCCTCCTCACACAACAACGACCACAAGAACCTCAAACCACTCAATAATTCCACCTAGAGCCATCCAACTTCCAACTCGGTTTAATATCGTCATAAAAAACCAATAATTCACAAAACCGTCATATAGAAGCATAACATGCTCATCAATAACCGTAAACAGAATTTAAACATGGTCCTATTGATTTAGTGACAATTCCTAAACAGAAATCAGCATGCTTTACTGATGCCTTAATTCGCCCAATCAACATTTTTAATCTTCAAAATATGATTCAGGATTAATAAACAGACAAAGGGACTGTACTAAGGCGATAATCTGAGTACTGAGAATTCCATAACCCTCCAACCTGTCTAAGCATTAATAATTCAGCAGCAGTTTCAACATGCCATTAACCCAAAATTAGCACCATGTTCGTAAATTCCTCAATTTCAATTCTAAGTTTACCCAAACGTATTTCTAACCTCAAATCAACATGCGCTAACCAATTTAGTTAAATATCGTTGAAATTAATAGTAATTTAGGTGGAAAGGAACCCTCACCTCGAATTCGAGCACAGTATTCGTTCGAAGGCTAACTGGCTTGACTTTAGGGCTCAAACATCTCCAAACCTTCTGCTCTTGCTCACCCACACTCTAACAGGACCCAAATCGCGCCCTCACTCCCAAAAATTCAAACCCTAAAACAGACCTAAAACTCCCTTACTGATTTTAGGTTGATTTGGGTGTTTGAAAGCAGCGATTTCTACCCAAATTTATAGAAAATTGGAGCAACTAAGAGGTGAATTCCATGGCCATACTTGGGGTACTCATTTGGGCCCCGATTCGCCGCCCAGAACTGCCAGAAACGTGGCTGGTTTGCTCGAAACTCTGCCCAGATTCTTCCCAAATGGTGGCTAACTTGTAAGGGAGGTCGAATGGGTGAGTTTTGGAGGTGTGTGCGTCAAAAATTTGCTCGAATTCGAGCTTGTCTGGTGCATGTATGGTGTAGAATGAGAGGAAGAAGAAGAAGAATAGCGGAGAGAGAGGGATGTTGGGTTCTTGGGGGGGTGGCGACGGGAAGGAAGGGAAAGAAGAAAGGGGTTAGCGAAATTACAAAAATGCCACTCTTCTATGTTTTTTTGTCCCAAACTGTTCGATACTCGACACTGCTAGTCTAATTCGTAACCCGAATTCTAAACCCAAAATCGATAATGTGACCCTTCATCGATTACTCGTTCCCAAAAATATCGAGGTTCGATTTACTAATCATCGAACTGCTTCTAAGGTTGACAACCTAATCGTACTCGGGTTCCTAATCGATTTAGTACTTGTTAATAACCATTAATAACGCTTATTAAAAATCATCGAAAGAATTTCAAAACTAATAATAATATTAATAGTAATAATAAAGACAGTGACAATAACATCCTTTTTAATAGAATTAACGCTCACATAGGCACTTAGAAAATAATTTTTGCTCATGTCGCTAATAAAATACGGTTTTCATAGCGCAAAAAGACATTAGGAACAACTTCATGGAATATAAAGTATGCGGGTATTCCACAAAGTCAAGAGAAACCATAGCATGAGAAATCAATTGTCTTATAAACTTATACTGCACTCTCAAGTGCCTTCTTTTCTCATTGAAATTTTCACTCTTAGCCTTCACCAAAATAGCTTTGCAATCACAGTGCATCAAAATAGGTGGAATAGGCTTAGCCATTAATGGAATATTAGACAATAAATTTTTAGGCCACTCAGCCTCTACATAGGCCACATCCAAAGCAACAAATTCATATTCCATGGTACAACTTGCAATAATGGTCTGCCTATTAGACTTCTATGACATGACACCACCTTCTAATGTAAACACATAACCACTAGTAGATTTTGTTTCATGCGAATTAGAAATCTAATTCACATCACTGAATCCTTTTGAAACAGTAAGAAAACCACCATAATGAAATTTATAGTCCATAGTCCCCTTTAGGTATTGAAATACCACTTTTATAGCATGCCAATGATCTATACAGGGATTGCTGGTATAACTGGATAGTTTGCCTACTATGTAGGCTATGTTAGTTATAGTATACTTCATCAAATGTAACAAGGGCCCAATAATTCGTGAATACTTCATCCATGAAGCACTTTCCCCCACATTTTTCCTAAAGTTCATAGAAGGATCAAAGGGCAGGGACACAAGTTTAACATCATCTTAATGAAACTTCTTCAAGAACTTCTCAACATAATGAGATTGAGTCAATGCAATGCCACTTTTATTTCTTTTGAATTTAATACCTATGATCACATCAACTGGACCGAAGTCCTTTATATCAAAATGTGTGAACAGGAATGATTTAGTATCTAGAATCACATCAAGATCTTCACAAAACAACAATATGTCACCTGCATATAGGCATAAAATTATGAACATACCATTAACTTGCTTCATGTAAACACATTTTTCATCGCTGTTATGGTAAAGCCATTGGAAAGTATCACCTAATCAAATTTCTCGTGCCATTGTTTGGGAGCTTGTTTTAGTGCTTATAAGAATTTCACAAGCTTACATACCTCACCCGGGCATAACGAAGCCCTCAGGTTGTTTCATGTGAATTTCGTCCTCTAAATCTCTACACAAGAAGGTTGTCTTAACATCCATCTGGTGAATATGTATCTTAGATATAGAAGCCAAAGCTATCAGTGCTATAATAAAAGTAATCTTAGAAATAGGAGAATAGGTGTCAAACAAATCTACCCTTTGTACTTGCTTAAAACCGTGGACAATAAGTCTAGCTTTGTACTTTTTAATAGAACCATAAGTTCATAATTTTCTTTTAAAATTCCATTTGGATCCAATTGGTTTATAACACAAGGAAGGTAAGTTAGAACCCCAGTTTTATTTGTTGAAATAGAATTAATCTCGCCATTGATAACTTCTTTCCAAAAGCGAGCCGATGAGGATTTCATTGCCTCTTGCTAAGTTCTAGGCTCATCCTCGAGTAAAAAAGTCATAAAGTCAAGACAAAAACTTTTAGCAATTTTTGGACTTTTGCTCCTCCTTAACAGAACATTGCTATTATTTTCAAAATCAGGATTTGATTACATATTAGAGTTAAACTTAGCTCACTTGTAAAGGAAATTTACTTTTTAATGGAAAAATAATTTCAAAGAACGTAACATCTCGAGATTCCGTAATAGCATTATTAAAAATTTTAGGAATCTCAAACTTTATCACCAAAAATTGATAAGTAGTACTATTGTAGGTATATCCAATAAACATAAATCAATTGTTTTAGGGCCCAATTTCCTTTTATGAACAGGTGAAACATGCACTTTAGCTAAAAACCCCCACACTTTTAAGGTATTCTAAATTGGGCTTTCTATTTTTCCACAACTCATAAAGGGTCTTATCAGAATTTTTATGAGGAATTCTATTCAAAATACGACAAGCAAAATAGAAAGCTTTACCCCACAAATTATTAGGCAGACCTGAACTGATCAACATAGCATTAACCATGTCACTCAGAGTTCAATTCATTCTTTTGGCAATTCGATTAGATTTATGTGTATCTAGGCATCACCTGCTATATCATTCCATGATCTTCACAAAATTGATCCATCTCTATTGGAGCATATTCACCATCTCTATCTTACCTTAGAATTTTAATCTTCCTCTCTAGTAGATTTTCCACTTCAGCTTTATACACCCTAAATTTATCAAACATGTCACCCTTATGAGTAAGCAAACAAACAAAGAAAAATGTAGTGGAGTCATCAACAAAAGTGACAAAATATCTTTTACCACCACGAGTCAGAATGTTTTGTACTCACATATATTACTATGAATCAATTCGACCAATTTGTTGTTTTTCTCCACTATCGATTTAAAAGGCTTTCTAGGTTGTTTAGCCTGAACACATACTTGACGTTTTTCTTTCACATTAACAGAGGATTTTGGAATGATACCTATGTCCATCAAGCGTCTAATTGACTACAAGTTCACATGCCCAAGTTTACCGTACAAAGAATTAGAGCTTTCAACATTTGATACAAACAATGAACTATTGACCACATTATCTACTTCAGTAGTAACAACATTCAACATAAACGATCCATCACCAGTCAAATAACTATTGCACACAAAAGTACTACGTCTAGTATTCATAACTTTGCTGGATGCGAAAAGAACTTCATCTCCAAGTTGAATTAATAAGGAGGAATTAATATAATTTTTCTTAATATTAGGAACATGATATACACTATCCAACTCAAGACATTTACTAGACGAAAATTCTAATTTATCTCAGCCTACTCCTAGAATAGGAGCAATATTGCCATTGCCAATACACACAGTTTTATTTGATAACTTGTTATAAGATCAAAAGACATGTTGATTAGCACATATATGAACATTGGAACCAGAATCAACAATTGTACAATTATTATCACAAACAACATATAACTTGGGGTTAGAAACAAACCCCACATTCTCAACTCTATGCATCTACTCAAAATTAAAACTGAACAAAGTAGAAAAGATAAATAAAGCCTCAAATTTACTGACAACAATATAAATCCAAGATCACGGCAAGTCTGAATAGTTAATAAGCAAATCAATATTCAAAAACTATATTAACCTTAAAATTTTAACAAGAGACTTCAACGACCCAGTGATTAGTCAAGGCCAACAGGCAATCAGGTGCACTATGTGATGTTAAATGTCTAGTAATATGTAGCCTACAAGCATACAATGTTTTCCTCTCTTGGATTGTTAATGAAAACTAGTATGAAATATTTCTTCAACAATAATATTATAAATCAACTCATGAATATATGACAATATATGTGGAGATAAGATTACTTATAATCAATTTGACACAACTACAACCAAAATTATCACTCAATACAAAAGAATATCTAATAAATAATTAGAACTCTTAGATAAAATAATGAGTATAAAGTTTGGAGATAGCTTGATTGGGCTGAAGCACGCCAGGTGCCTTCTTAAGAAAGAAACCACTCCCACTGCACTAGTCGATAATCATATGAATGCGGTCCTCTTCGAAGATACAACAACGTGTCGAACTCCTTTGATGCGACAAGAGGAGTCCCAAACCAATTACTTAACCCGAAGCACAAAATTAATGGTTTCAATATACTAGAAAATACTATTGTTTTCTAAACACCAAAATATGTTTTATTTTTGCTGCAAAAAATATATTTAGATACTTTGAGAACTTTCAAAACACGAAATAGCAAAATGCAATTATAAGGATGAAGAAAAAGCTCACGATGAAAATAAATACATGTAAATTGGAACATTAGAAAATCTCATCAACTTCAAACCAAGGCCATGAAAATTGAAGGAAATAGTGACAAACAACACTAATGAAATATAATAAAAGAAGCTAAAGCTATTGGCCTTAGAATCAACTCAAAATGAAAGTCAAACTATTTAGTTTTGCGGCTAAGCCATCGAAACTATGCCTATGCCACCTATGTCCAGCAGGACATTTATAGGAAGAATATTTCACCGTAACTGTTGCCAAGCCACTAATTCCGGGAGTGATATTATGAAATTAAGGGATATTATTCCCACAAATCTTACAAACTAATGATTTTTTCTAACAGAAAGAGGGGGGAACGACATTCTATTAAGTTGTCATCAATATAAGCATGCATATCATCTATGGCCCGAGACATGATATCTTAAGGAACAACAGATTCCTATATCCTACCCTTTGGACATAGTGATTGCCCATGAGCAAGAGTACGGGCTACCTTATTAACCCCTCTCAAAAAGACCTACAAACAAGATCAAAATTTTCATTGAAGGAAATGATGTCTCTAACTAAAAAACTAACATGAGTATCATGAATCTGACGGGTCTTGAGCATATTAATCAAGGGGAGGCAATCTCCCTCAACAATCATGTTACGAGCACCAAACTCAAAGGAGCACTTTAGAGCGTGAACACAGGATCGAGCTTCTTAAATGACGGGACCTAAGGAGGCACAGTTGTGCTTAGCCCCAGTAAGAAGCGCATCCCCGCTGTGATTTCGAAGGACAAAACCCCAGCCTCAGAAGCCATCATTCACCGAAGCACAATTGAAGTTAAGCCTGAGGCATCCAAGCATAGGGGGACTTCAAGTTGATTTGTGAGCCAGTAGTGGTGGGGAGGCCTTACTATCACGGATATGGCAATAATTGTGCACAAAGTCCATGGCCCTTTTCCCGAGTGAACTGAGGTTACGATTCGGATCCTTAAAGATGAAACGGTTCCTAGCATTCCAACATTCCCACATAACAGCAAGAAAGTCTCCAAAGTGATCCTCGCCAAGGGACTTTCTTACGTTATCCAACCAGTCAGCTAGGGCATGGAGTGGTGAACCCCAAAGGGAGCTGTCGATGCCACAACCTTGCCAAACTTGAGAAGCAAGTGGACTTTCTAAGTCGATGTGAGTGTCAGTGTCCTCAATGTGGCCACAAATCCTATAACTCATGGAGAAACTGGAGACACATTTAACAATAGCCGCAGCGCACGAGAGGACATCGGTTGCTGCACGCCACCCAAAACAGTCGCATGCGGTGGGGACCTTGTTGGGTGTGATGGCACGATAGAGAGAACTGTTAGGCTGTGAGGAGGAACCCGAGCTGGCAAGTGCATCAAAGATGAGCTTATGATAAGCAGTTCAAGCAGAGAAGAGACTTTGGGGGTGATAATACGAAATAAGCTTATCAGTTGGCCAAGCATCACAGAGGGGTATGATAAAAATAAGGTTAGCATCGCATGCAACGAAACTTTGGTGGACCAAGCCTGCTCTCCAACAGGCCGAGCCACGGTCAATAAGATCATGGACTTTAAAGTCAGCTCATACGCAAATTTGGCATGACAGGCTTAAGACAATGATGGCGTGGCAACCACCTATCCTTCTATATACTCAGTGCATGTCTATTGCCAATAAGCCATCGGGATCCACGAAGAATCATGTGTCTAGCTCCCATTAGACTACACCATGTGAAGCCTGCTCAACTTCCAAGCGAAGCATTGAATATGTCACCGTCTCAATAGTATTTAGCCTGAAAAAGTCGGGCAAAAAGTGACTCGCAATCCTTAATAAGCCACTAAATTTGCTTGGCTAGGAGGGCATCATTGAACATGTCCATGTCTTGGAAGCCCAAACCACCAGCATCACTAATTTTGCAAAGACGAGAATACTAACATAGTTAATTTTATTGTCCTCTTGCTTATGACCCCACCAAAAGCCCACTATCAAAGATTGGATGGTATGGCATAGTTCCGTGGGTAATTTGAAGAGGCTCATGATGTAGTTGGGAACAGCTTGAGCAACTGCTTTTATTAGCACTTCTCTAGCCGACTAGAAAACTAATCTGTCCATGTATCTTGAAAGGCACTTCTTAATATGGTCAATCAGGAACAGAAAAGGTTTTTCCCTCGATCGACCAACAAAAGTGGGAGCACCCAGTTATTTGTCATGTGATAATACTTCTCTGATGTCTAAGCAAAAAGTAATTTGATTGTTGCATTCTGCTGAGACTCCGTCGCTGTAGACGACATTAGTTTTAGCAAAATTTATCATTTATCAAGAGGCCAGTTCATACTTGTGTTGAATCTCTTTGAGTGCTTCAGCATAAGCAGGAATGTCATTACAGAAGATCATAGCATCATCAACAAACAACAGATGCGTCATAACATGGGCATTGTAGCACAGCGAGTAGCCCCAAATAGAGGCTCGTTCAAGTGCTCTATTCAGAAGGCAAGATAATCCATCAGAAAAGAACAGGAAGAGGAAGGGAGACATCAAATCACATTGTCGAATTCCTCGACTTGGGATGACACTACCTTGAGGGCTCCATTGATGAGTAAGGAGAAGGAGGCTGATTTTATGCATTTCATGACAAGGTCGACCCATTGCTTATAGAAACCCAACCGGAGCATAACATTGGCAAGGAGGGATCATTCGACCCTATCAAATGCTTTAGACGTGTCTAGTTTGACTACCATTGAGCCATTCGAGCAGCTGTCTCCACCCGTGGCATAAAGGATCTTCAAAGGAATCAGAATATTGTGCGAGACCAGATCCCCCGGGAAAAGGCTCCCTGCGTGTCAGAAATTGTATCAGGCAGAACTGGTTTAAGGCGATTTGCGATAACCTTCGTGATCAGCTTATACACAACGTTGCGAAGGCTGATTGTATGGAAGTCACATATCGATTCTAGCTTCTGCTTTTTGGGGACAAGAGTCATAAAGGTGCGGTTGAGCTTAGGAGGAATCGGATCTCTATGGAGAATGGAAAGAACAGCATCAAAAACGTCATATCCCATGGTATCCCAAAATTTCTAGAAGAAAAAGGGATTCATCCCATCTGGACCGGGGGCTTTGTGAGGGTGCATTTGAGCTCAGGCACGATCAACTTCCTCATGGGTGTAAGGTTTGCAAAGCATGGCATTAGCCTTAGCAGTGACTTAAGTTAGATACATGATAGCACCTAATCCGTACCAGTAGTGTAAGAGGTAGTCAAGAGGTCCTCAAAGTAGTGTGTGAGAATGGAAGTAACATCCTCATGTTTTGTCTTCAAAGCGCCGCCAACATCCTTAACGCCTATAATCACATTTTTTTGACCTCCTCATATTTGCTAGGTTGTGGAACCATCGGGTATTAGAGTCCTCGAATTTGAGATAGCCGGATCGAGCTCCTTGCTACCAAAGCATTTCTTCCCTTTTTCGCCATTCTCGAATCAGACCAAGGGTGTTGCGCCTGCTAATAGCATTCTGTTGAATCGCAGGAGCTATTCTAGATCCTCCATTCATTGACCCACATCACTAAAATTCACTTGATTCCAATGGGCAAGGTCGGTTGAGCATTTGCTAATACAAGTTAGAAGGTTCTTCACAACATTAGAAGTTGAAAGTAGGGCCCATGATGAAGCTACTATGCCTTTGCAGGACAGTTCAGTGAACTACATATTCTCGAACATAAATCACTTTTTTCATGCACCTTTCTCATCGAAGCGAGAGGCACTCCACGGCAGAAAAGGAAGGTGATATGACATGTCAAAATCAATATGGGATACTAATGCGTTTAGAAACAGTAGTGACCAGCCGGTGTCAACACAGAAGCGGGCAAGCCTTTCATCGGTAACAGTTTCGTTCTCCTGGTAATTGCACCAAGTATAATCGTAGCCAGAGTGCCTGAGGTCACAAAGTCTGCTGGCAATGAGGGAAGACCAAAAAATTGTTAATGCATAATTAGGTCTTTGGAGGGACGCCCATCTTCTCGCTGTGGAAAAAGATCTCGTTAAAATCACCTCAAACTAACCAAGTGAGCTAGGAACGGGGTTTAACGTCCGAAATAAGTTGCCCCATCCTCCATTTTTGCTAGGATTCAGACCAACCATATATGCCTGAGAGTCGCCATAGGGGTTCGGCCTCCTCAATAGAGATGGAAACATCGATATGATGGGAGGAGCATGAGAGGAAATCAATCGTAACAGTCTTATCCCAAAGGAGGGCTAAACCACCAGCTCCCCGTGGGCGTCAACACAGATGTTGAAGAAATCACCAATGTTATGTAAGATGGCCTCCATTTCACGCTTGCTTTTTTTCGTCCCTAAAAGGTAGACCACCTTAGGGGCGAGTCTCCGCATGAGTCCATAGAGGTCTGAAACTGCCTGAGTCACACCTAGACCCCTACAGTTTAGGTACAGTAGATTCATGGTGCTAGGCCTGGTTGCTATGCAACCTCCGCCGAAACATCAGACACTATAGAAGGTACTGTCTCCTTCGACTGTTGAGCATCGCAGGCAACTCCTTTGTGCAGCTGGGCATTTTGTTGTTCTCATTTATGAAGTTCCGGGCTTGGTTCAAAGACATTGTCAAAAATCATATTGGAGCCACCCCCCGACAGGCTAGAGTTGCCAATGATGCTGGGGTTATCAAAAGCTGGCTTAGTAGAGGCTTTAGGGAAGGGTGCTTTGCTTTTAAAAGCCATGAGTAGCTTCTTCTCTTTAAGTACCTGAACCTCATCATTACGGCGTTGTGACATCAGGGGCAACACTCATAACCACACCCCATATTGTAGGTTGTCGTCTCCCTCTATAACCCGTGCAAGGTCACAGTTTGCTAGTATATGCCTCAGTTTGCTACACCCACAGCAGAAATCCAACAATTTAACATACTTGAATTTGACCCAAAGTTGTTTGTCAACCAACTTGATGTATACACCTCGCTTTAAAGGTTTTGAGATATCTATGTCCACCCGAAAACAAAGAGCTTTATCAACGCCGGACATGTACCTTCATCACAACTTACAAATACGTCTATATTGGAAGCGAGCACCTGGGCGAAGACACTGTTTGTTTCTTACCCAGAACATCGTAGGCTTGGACCCAAAACCTTGTCGTCGGGATTTCCACTTCAAATGGCACTTCGAACCCTATCATCTGTTTGAGAAGGAGGATACTACCGTCGAAGGCTGATGGTCCTTCATTCAATATGAAGTCTCTGTCTGTAGCCGAGAAGAATTAGAAGGCAAATATATTGGAGTCAAGGTCTTTGACCACTAGGCCTTTGCTCGGTTTCCACACATTCTTGAATGCTACCTTCATAGCTCTAGGGTTAAATGAGTTTGATATATGTAAGCGAACTAGCAAACATAAAGAAATCCACTCGCTAGTCGAACTACCTTCCTCCTCATCTGCGATGGTTACCTGTTCTTCATCAGTAGTTAACTTCAGTTTCTGCCAGGACTCTTCTAGACTCGTCGCCATATTCCAAAGTGACTAACGCAGGGGGCAAGAAAGAAGAGTCTTGATACCCTACAGAAAGAACGCCACTCAACATGAGAAGTATAGGATCCCAAGAATGAGGAGAGCACTAAGATCGTAGGCAAACACAGCCCACATACTGGTGGGAATGACCAAACAACTGCCGCCTCACCGAAAGGGAGGCAAAAAACTCACACAAATCTAGGGTAAGGGTTTCCTAGGTCTCACCCACTAATGATAACTCAACGGTTATCAAACCAATTATAAAATGAATCATTAAAACTGCTATTAATAAGGCGGAAAAATTAGGAATAAGTCTAACTGCCAACTCCTTCATCAACAAATGATAAACAATTGTTAAAATTAATAATTAGAATGATATTTTCAAATCACTCAAAAATTCTAATATCTCATGCTCTATAATTGAAGAATTGCACATAATGACAAAGGCATGCATTTAGATTCAGCGGAATGATGAAAAAGGTTTTCCATATATATATATATATATATATACTTTTTTTTATATGTATGTTGATAACGGTCACCGAATATGTACGCCATGAAGTTTAATTGTGTATCTTAAAGCTATGTAACGTACCATCTTTAATTGTGTCGTTTACATCAACCTCCGTTGAACTATACCGTGCATCAATTTAACTCTAACCTGTTTGCAGTAATCTTAATTCCTTTAGGTTTTCCACAAAGTTACATTTAACTAGCAAGTATGAAAATGTCCTTCGCTATTGAAATCTTAAAATTATAAACAATTAAGTAGTAAGGTAAAAAAAAAAATTATTAAAACATGTGCAAACTAAGAAAAGGTTATAAAAATTAGGATAATAACTCCAAAAATTAATGTTTTTACATAAAACATTGTGAAAATTAAGAAAATAAATTTTCATAAACAAATCCAATTTAACTTATTTAAAAATAAGAACATCAAGTACAATAATTAATAAACTTTAACAAAGTACAAATGGATATTGAAAAATCCACTACGAAGCATGGATGAATATTTGACAAACCCATTATCCCATAATTTTTATTACTAATAATTTATTTCAAATGTTTATCTAATAAATGCTAGGATAGGTGAAGTGCTAATATTTCAAGATTCCAAATTTGCTGCACTCCTGTGCACTCCCGCCTAATTAAGCCAAAGGGTGATGTTTAAATTTTGAAGTGGGCACCTAATTATTCCTATTAACCAAACAGTTATATTGAAAAAGTGAAGTGGGTGCCTAATTCTGCCCATTATCTGCAGTAACCACCCAAGCTGCCATTTTGACCAAAAAAAGAAACCAAAACCAACACTGTAGAAATTGAGGGAGCGCATGTCTATAACCACAAACTACTAACCATTTAAAAAAAAAATTCACTCACAACTGTGCCTCCCACGTTCTAACAGTAAATTCCCACCATTCCAGTAAATCAGTAATCACACCAACCCAATACCCTCTCTCAAACAGCTTCACCTAAGCCTACAGATTACTACAAGCATTGTAATCTTCCTCTTTGCTAGCCGGATTGCACCCAGTTACAGATTGTCAGGTACGATCTTAACACTTTTGACCATCTCATTGTAATTAAAGTTTACCCATTGTAATCACAATTTAAACTTTTTTGCTAGCCGGATTGCGCCCAATTACAGATTGCTTGGTACGATCTTGTCGCTTTTAGCCATCTCATTGTAATCACATTTTAAACAATTATTGTGTCCACATTTATTTTTGTGATCCTTCATCAAACAGATTAGGACCACTAATTCAGTGTTGAGGGAAAACTTGAAGCAAGAAAAACTCACACAATCAGATTACATTCGAGGTATGGAAGCACCCTACCCTAGCCAATCATACTTGATACATTTATGATGTAAATATATTCTTAATTTCTCCCCATTCATTGTTAATGCAGACTAAGAGCCCTATAACACGTACGCCCAGATTTGTGTGCTGACGTCAAAATTACAACCTCAAGGTGACACTGATATTGGTTGTGCCCATTCTAGGTACGTAATCCCTTCCCCCCTCCTCACCGAACCATATGTGTACGCAAATAATTTTCCAAAAACTGCCTACAAATGAGAGAGAATGCATATAGAATGTACTGTTGGTCGTAAAGATTATATTCTGATCTGTCAAAACCAGAGATAGATGACTTCATATCACCCACACAAAAAGACCCACAAAAACGACTTGATCTGCTAGGGAGGGGATGTACTGTTGGTCGCGAACACCACCCAATCCCATGTCACTTAATTGCATAAGATCATCAAAACAGAATGCGGTCATGTAAGTTTATTTAATACGGTCGTCAAATTCATACCACACACAAATTAATAACCAGATACACGAATTAGCAAATGAATTTAATAAAAGACGTAAGTACGGTGATGTAGGTCATAACACAAGCTCTAAGAACAAATAGTTTTGATGTTTCAAATTATTAACTGAATTAGTGAATGAATTTAGTGCAAAGATGAAGGTCATACCAAACAAAATTGAATACCAAATTACAATCTATGCAATAAGAAATGTCGGAATAATTTTATTATTTACATATTAGAAGCTCTTAGAAGTCGTGAAAGCTATATGTATATATACATATGAATGACATTTTATACTTAGAATTGTATGAATGATGGGTATATAAACATGACATGCAATGCAAGTTCATACCAAA
>JACYFF010010365.1:47527092-47537821 GCA_017589665.1 Selenicereus undatus | reverse complement strand
ATATATATGAATAACATTTTATACTCATAACTGTACGAATTATGGGTATATAAACATGACATGCAATGCAACTTCATACCATGCACAGATATTAAATACCAGAAACGGATTAGCAGATGAATTTAATAACAGACATGAGTACGGTGATGGAGGTCATAACATAAACTCTAGGACCAAATAGTTTTGATATTTCAAATTAGTAATTTAATTAGTGAATGAATTTAGTGCATAGATAAAGGTCATAACAAATAAAATTCAATACAAACTGTACGAATTATCGGTATATAAACATGACATGCAATGCAACTTCGAAGTGTTTCCCAACACGTTAGCCACCATTCTTTGTTGGTTATGTTACATAACTAACATCAACAATACGGGTTTAATATCAAAACGTCCTACACAAACTGAAAATGGAATTGAATGGATAGGGTAAGGGATAATCTATTTAGACTTGGTAACTCCTAATGTAATATAATAAAAATTGAACTAATAGTATTTCTAACTTCGTCATCTAGACATAAGACACACTTCATGATAATTTTTGATTTTTTGTAGATTTTTATAGAAAACATATGCTAAAGGAATTACCATTAATTTTTCAATTAGATTAATTGTAATATGTCTTTGATAAATTAAATTAGAATCACCTGAATAACTACTATAATTAACTTTTACAAGATGTTTATTCTTTTAAAATTGTTCATTATAAGACGAAAATATTAGTTATTGTCATTGCAAGAAAAGGATTAACCTTTTAAATATTCATTTATCACTTTATGTATAGAATTATGAATTTGAAAGATTTACATACAAAAACACAGCTGATCTGCGACGGAAATACCGACGGAAAAAGTATGTTTTTTCGACGGGAAAAGTGCATTCCGACGGAAACTCCGACGGGAAAGGGTACGTCGGGATTGGGCTCGTCGCAAAATTTTTCCCGTCGGACACCCCTGCAGCATCGAAGGAAGTGAAGTTCGAAAAGGGGGGAGGGAATTTCCGACGGAAATTCCCGTCGGAATTCCCCATTTTTTTTTAAAAAAAAAATTTTTTTTTTAAATTTTTGTTCAAAAAAAAATTTTGTTGATGAAATTTTTTTTTTTAAAGAATTGAGAATCCGACAGGAAAAGTAATTTGTAGTAAATTTTTCTTGAAAACCCCCAAAAAAAAAAATTATGCAAAATTAATATGCGTGTAACAATATAATTACCAAAGATAACATTTTACATATATATCTGTCAAAAGAAACATGCTGAATTAAATATGAACTACGACATAGGAAATTGTTTAAAATGTACACAAATTACTAAACTATTCGGAGTCGGATAAATTTGTGGGATCATCATCGTTGTCGTCTTCGGAGTCCTCTTCATCGTTGAGATTCAAGTTGATCTGGATGGAGGAGCCTGCACTTTGACTTTTGAAAAATCTTAAAACTTTTTTCAGCATGCGCTCTGTCTTCCCCTGTTTCTTGGCTATTTGAGTTATAGCCTCTGCTTGCTTGGTTATGCTCTCATTGAAGAGTTGTGCTTGTTGTCTTTGATCAAAATGCTCAGCTGATGAGTGACGTGCAGCTGCAATAGTAGCCGATTTTTTCAACTTGACCCCCTCTACGCCAAAACCGTATACACGGTCCTTCTTGTCGAGATTTTCTTTAATCCAAAACTCCTCTTGGGTCATAGGTGGCAGTTGAGAACCCCCTTGAGTTGCAGCTTGGGAGTACTCCTGCCATTTGTTCTGATGATCTTCCTGAAAATTATACAACATAAAACTATTTTAAATCAAACCTACAATTGTCACATATGAATTATCTATAAATAGAATGTGTGAAACTTACATATTTTTTGGCAGATTTTTTGTCCACAAAAGCTTTGTCTTTCACCTTGCAGTGAGTGTCCTTGAAAAATTCCTCACACGTGGGCTCCCTACCTAATATTTGGGTCTGAAAAACAAAAGTAAATCGCAATTAAATATAAGCGAGGATGATGAACGAGGACCTCAACCCATATCATGCTTTTTATATAACAAATACATTTATTAATAATCAAATTTTTTACCAAACGCCTTTTCCTTTCACTAATCGGAATTGAGCCACATGTATGCAACGAAGGACCAAAACCTTCAACATCACTCAATCTATTCTTCTTGTTTTGTTCACTCAATTTCTTGAAGTTGTCATTGTCACTCCAATGTTTGAGCATATCATTCCAAACACTAGGCCGTAACCACTTCGGTTTTTTGCTGTACTTCCTAGCGTATCCTAGAATGTCCCTGAGTCGAGTGGCACCTCTGTACTCAAAGTTACGCCGTATCTGACTTTCGTTGTCTGGATGCCAGTAGTAGTGTTTCTGCGGCAAAATTGAAGTATACATATTAGTAATCAAACATTCCAAATTAACAATCCAATCACGACTTTGAAATTCATTGCACAGATAATTATGAACCTTGAACTCATTGAACCAAATGTCTCTTTGAGATTGTGGAACTTCCCCCCACGTGGTCAAAGGACGTGGGTACTTACCTGCAAAGCTTTCGACTATTTTCTGAACTACACCTTGATATGGAACAAAACTAAGAACACAAAAAGAATTGGTTAGTAATAAAGATTACACGTATCAAAAGAATATGAGAAGTGAAGAAGTTGCAAACTTCATAATAAACTTACGTGTCACCATCAGGTTGTAAATATATCTTATTATTGGTGCTCGATGTGTCACTTTCAGGTGTAGGACTGTGTCTATCTCTTCCTCCCCCTTCATTGCGGACCCTTTCGTTGTGCACTGACTGACTTGGCATTCTAGGTTGCCCCATAAAATGACTACTGTTGAAATGCGGACTAACAGTACCGAACTGTTGATAAACTAATGGAGTAGATGAACCACCACCCATGTAAGGAATATTTGGTTGAATTGGTGTTTGCATACCCGCACCAAAGAAAGGTGGTTGCAGGTGGGATTGCTCATTCATACTACCAAAATAATTTCCGAATGGTTGACTTGGATCAAGAAAACCTCCAAACATTCCACTAAAGGTGTTCGGCTCATAAGTTTGATCTGCAGGATCATACTGTGGAGTCGGTTGTGGTACTCCTCTACCTGCATCACTCCTGGCCGTTCGACCACGACCACGTCCACCATTGTTTCCAGACATCTAAAAAATAAGAACAAAAAAATAAAACCGCGCCATTTTTGATACTATTGTTAGTGAAAAATTACAGTAAATACAGACAATTTTTTTTGAGTTTGCAATAAAGAAACGCTTTATATACATATGCATAAATATCCATACAACAAAACAATTCAATCAATCATGGTTGGACGCATTGTCATCGTCATCGTCATCATCACCACTTTGCACTGCCGTATTTTCATCATGGCCATCATCAGTGTCTTCATCTTCATCCTCCCATTCACCCTCTTCATCCTCTTCATCACCATCATCATGTTCACCATTCCCATCATCATCATCACCCCATTAATGTTCATCAACATCATCAGCCTCTGCAGTTTCATCGACTAATGTGCTTACTATGACATTGTCCACGTTCATGTTTGTCATTTCAAACTGTTGATAGGCAAGTTCTAGGTTTTCTTTATCTTTAGGAGCACCGCGAGATTTGTTTGGTATAGCTACCCACCAATTCGCTTTTCCTGATATCCCCTCAGGGTACTTAACATATACCACTTGGGTTGCAACATCAGCAAATATGAATGGATCATACTTTCTGTAACGTCTGGTATGATTCACCTCGGGATATGGGGTAAATTTAGGGTAACGTAACCACCGAGGAACATCCGGGTCAAACCACTCACAATTAAAAAGAACACATTTTTTAATTGGCTCACCCGTGAATTCAACACGAACAATTTCGTGAAGTACACCACAATAATCCCCTGAGACTTCGTCACCTTCCCCAACTCCTTTGACACAGACGCCACAGTTATATGTTGCTTTACCTTCATTTCTGGCCTTGGTATGAAACCGATAACCATTAACTTTATATCCAGAGAAACACTCCACCACCGTAAGCGGTCCATGAGATAAGTTCACCAAAAAATCTTGCCTCTCATCATTAAACACCCGATAAGAATTGACCTACGGAGAGAAAAAGAAGGCAATCCTCTTCAGAATTACACAAATATGTTTCGGAAGTTGAAGATTACTTATGACAAATTACTTACATTACACTCGAACCACTGTGCGAAATTTGCCTCGATGAACAAGTCAACTTCCGCATCACTCGCACTTGGATTATGACCGTGAAACTGATGTCTGAACCAACTGTAATGTATAACAAATGAAACTAATTACTTATTATTCGACAATTATTAAGTATTTAAATGAAACTTTCAGTAACTGATGTACTTACTCCAGATATAGTTGTACTTCACCACAGTTCAGTAAAATGTGAAGGCGAGCGACACGGTACTCCGCCTCAGTGAGATATCTTCGGCCTCGATTCCCAAATGGAGTACCCTTACGGTTGAACACCGATAACGTTGGCATTTGTGATTCAGGCTATTGCATACCCTCATTACGCCCTATACTTGGGCTATCCAAGCTTGACTGAAAATAGTACTCAGCGAAATGTTCTATCTCAAACGCCAAGTATGCGTGAACCATAGATGCTTCAACACGGACTTTATTCTTTGTCGTAGGTTTCAACCAACCAAAGTACCTCTCAAAAGGATACATCCATCGATATTGAACAGGCCACCCAACAAAGCTTCTTCGGCTAAGTGAATAGGCAAATGTTCCATGACATTCCAAAAACCGGGAGGGAACACAGTCTCCAATTTACACAGAATTACATCAATGTTCTTGTGCATCTCTTCCAGCATGCTTACTTGCAGCTCACTAGAGCATAGGTTTCTGAAAAATTCACTCAATTCGACCAAGGGTCCCAACACATCATCCGGAAGAGCAGCAAAAGCTACCGGAAGAAGATTCTCCAAAAACACATGATGATCATGGCTTTTCATATTTTGCAACTTTGTGTTAGATGGATCCACCCAGTTGCCCACGTTAGAGCAATAACCATCAGGTACATGAACCTCCCGCAACCAATGACATACAACCCTTTTTTGAGGTAGCGATAGTGCAAACTTGGCTTTTGGCTTACACAATCTATCAGTTGACCCTATTGCAGCCAAGTCCAACTCTTGCCTACTACACAAAATGGACATATCCATCCTTGCTTTGATGTCATCCTTTGTTTTTCCCGGAACATCCATGACTGTGTTTATAATATTTTCACAGAAATTTTTCTCAATATGCATCACATCAAGGTTATGCCTCAGAAGTTGATGCTTCCAATATGGCAACTCCCAAAAGATACTTTGCTTTGTCCAATTATGTTCATTCTCCTCAAATCCCAAAATTTGGAAATTGATATCTGTAGTCACTTTAGGCAAAGTGGATACAGTATCAGACAACATCTCACCAGGAATCCTTCGAGGAGGGCCAATGTGTATGCTTTTCCCTTTACGAAAAGCAACTTTGTTAGCTCTAAAACAATGATTCCGAGGCAAGAACCGATGATGGCAATCGAACCAAGATGGCTTTCGGCCATACTATAACTGAAATGCGCAATTCTGATGCATACAAACCGGACATGCTAGCAGCCCATGAGTACTCCATCCAGATAACATACCATATGCGGGAAAATCATTGATAGTCCACATCAATGCGGCATGCAATCTAAAAGTTGCACCGCTTGATACATCAAATGTATCAACCCCAACATCCCACAGCAATTTCAACTCATCAATTAAGGGTTGCAAGTACACATCAATCCTGTTCTTCGGATTTGCTGGACCCGGAATAATGCAACTTAAAAACATGTATGGGGTAGTCATACACATTTCGGGAGGTAAGTTGTAAGGTGTTACCACAACCGGCCACACAGAATACGATCTTCCAGATATGGAAAATGGTGTGAAACCATCAGCACAAAGACCTAACCTCACATTTCGAGGTTCTGCAGCGAAGTTTGGATACTTTTGGTCGAAATGCTTCCAAGCTAAACCATCTGAGGGATGGCGGAGAACACCCGATTCTTGGCGGTGCTCATGATGCCATCTCATATGGACGACAGTCTTTTTGGAGGCATACAATCGTTGCAGTCTTGGAATTCAAGACAGATACTGCATTTTTGCATATGGTACATCCTTACGACCTCGTTGGTTGGAGTTCTTCGGTAACTGTCTTGCATGTCCACAAAATTTGCATGCGGACAAACTCTCATCTTGTTTATAATAAAGCATGCAACCATTTGGACAACAATCAATTTCCTAAACATCCATACCCAAGTCTCTCACTTTTTTCATCTGCTGATGATAATTTTTCGGAATGCCACTTTCAAAAGGGCATACATCTCTCATCAGGCCAACAACTTCATTGAAACAACGTTGAGACATGTTGTGTCCCGATTTAATGCTCAGCAGCCTCACAGATGTTTCAAGTTCAGTTATATCACACCCTTCATACAAAGGTCTCTGGGCAGATTCAAGCATAGTGTAAAAGGCCTCAGGATTTACGTCATGCGGACTACTCATGTTCATTTCATTAGCTTGGAACGCAGCATGGACCATATTCTCCATATCATTATAATCGTTGTGCTCATAATCAAAATTCATAGAATGTGAACTACTTGCACCCCCAACTTCCGAATTATCTTCTTCTCCATGACTCGTCCAATACCAATAACTTTTCACAAATCCCTTTCTATACAAATGAGACTTTACAACGTCAGGTGCAAAATATTGCATATTCTTACACTTGACACATGGACATCTATAAACTCCATTAATTTTATACTCCTCCTGATTTCGTGCAAATTCATCAAACATATTAACTCCCTCCAACCACTCCTCTCTAAGTCCATGTCCATTAGGATTTCTTCTTCTATACATCCATTGATGATGCAACGACCCATCCATGTGTTCCTAATATGAATTCCTTAATTGTTACGTACACTACATTTAATTGTAATAAAATTCTTGCACAAATGAATTCAACCAGTTCAACATACATGTATGAATTACATTAAAATATATTTCACAAAACCATTAAATATATCATCACAGTACACCTAATTAAACGTTAAACATAAATTACATAATTTATTTCACACATCACATACTTAAATAAAAATTAAACATACTTAACACACTTAAACATTTCAACGAAAAATTCAAGACAGTACATATTATTTGTAAAAATAAATGTCATCGAACATCAAACATCAAACACCAAACCGAAAAAATCACGCAGTTAACATTATTAAACCATTTATCAAAATGAAAGATAAATTAAATTAAAATTATTACACATAATACACATACTGTTTAATTATTGAAAATAATACACGTCACATATTCAATCAGAACACATTCAAAACAAAACTATTTAATATATCATAACACACCTAATTAAGCAGAACACTTCATATACTTATATAATAAAAATTAAACACAAATGAAATTATTACTTCGTACTTCATTGAAATAAATAAATCCAAACCAACTTAATTACATATATTACAATTCACATACTTACAAAACGTTAATATATATATCACAAACCAAAGAAAATATTCATATACTTAAGAAATTTAAAGTATTCCCTAAAACAAAACACATTACACATGTGTAACATACTTCAACATTTCGTAATAATTATCTAATAATTAAAAATGTACATGTTTATCACATTTTATTCCACTTATTCAAATGAATAAACTTCACAAATGAAAAACAAACTTAACATAAATTTCATATGTTAGCAACAAATAAATTTCGTATTAAACCAAAAAAATGATTTTCTGATGGAAAATCCGACGGAAAATAGCTGTAGGAAAAAGTCCCCTAGACCCGCTGGTTTCGACGGAATCTCCCGTCCGTCGGACACATTCCGACAGAAAGAGACAGCCGTCGGGAAGCGGGCCGACGGAGTGGGCGACGGAAGCCGACGGATATCTGGAACGAAACATTCAATGTAACACTAAGAAACTCACCATCTCTTAATGGCAATTCAATGTTCTCTCCAATAACATTAGGTTCGGTTACTCATTTCAAAGATGATGAGTTTCTTAGTGCTACACCGAATGCAGCGACCAGTTGAGTCAGTGAAGGGGCTGATTTCGAGGGAGGAGCGAAGGATGTCGGACGGCCACAGAGCGCGGCGATGGTGGCTAGAAGAGGGCGGCATTGGCTAAGGTGTAGACAGAAAAAGGTTTGTGTGTGTGTGTGGAGTGTCCCATTGCTCGAGCAATCGGGTTTTTGAAGACAGTGGACCACTTCACCTTATTGGATGTTTTTAAAAAAAAATCAGGAAAAAGTGTTCTCTGACGGAAAATTTCGTCGGGTCACTTATTTTTAAGAAAAATGCAAAAAAAAATTAAGAAACCGACATTCCAAATAAGTTCAAAATTACATATTTTCAACGTCAATGCGTGTCTGTTGCAAAATCCGCCGTAAAATTCCGTCGGAATATTCCTTCCGACAGGCATTTCCTCAAAAAAAATCTACCACTTCTATCCGGCAAAGAGAAGTTTAAAAAATCAGGTGAGCCGACGGAATATTCCGCGAAAATCCGACGGAATATGACCAATCCGTTGGAGTTCTAGACGGAAATTGGATTCGTCGAATAGTCAGTCAGTGTAATTTTCCTTCGCCATTTTCCGTCGAACAAAGCAGATTTTTTAGCATGTGCATGTCTCAAAAAAAGCATATTATTCACATATTCACCAAAATTTAATGTACACGACAATTCAAACAAAACACGCACTTAACATTATTAAACCATTTACCACAACGAAACATATATTAAATTAGAATTATTCCACATGCTAAACATGCTGTTTAATTATTCAGAACAATATACGCTAAATATGAAATCAGAAAAATATAATACTTTTTCCTTATCATAAAAAATTCTCACAACACCTCAAACACAACACTTAATGTAACTACACATGAATGCTATAAATAATTAATTTCACATAACAATATTATTTTTCTACATAAATCTTATTAAACAACAATAACAAATGACACCATCGATTACCCACCTCATCTAATTAAACAAAACAAACGAAATAATTACTATTCACATACTTACTAAACTTATATTAATATACACTCAACATACATACATAAATTCAAAAAAGGAACAAAAAATGCAAACATACTTTAAAATTCATACATCTTTAACGTACTTAACTTTTTTGTGAGATAACTTACATCCATATGTTACGAACAAATAAATTTTACAGTAAACCAATCAAATCATTTGAAAAATTAACTAACGTTCCAGAAAAAGCATATTATTCGCATAACCACCAAAAAATACATAAATTCACAAAAACAACAACAAAATCAAACATACTTTAAAATACAAAGAAATGCAAACATATTTTAAAATTCATACATGTTTAACGTATTTAACCTTTGTGGTGACATGTACATATTTATTATATAATATTTCACTTATTCAAATAAATACACTTTAGAAATGAAATAGAAATTTAACAAAATGTACATCCATATGCTACGAACAACTAAATTTCATATTAAACCAACCAAATCATATAAAAAATTAACGACGTCTCAAAAAAGACATAATATTCGCATATTCACCAAAAAATACATACTTTCAGTAAAATAACAACAACATTAAACATACCTTAAAAAACATACATGGTTAACATATTTAACATTTTATAATAACGGAACTCATTTTATTTAAATTATTCACAAAAACATATTAAACACGCTTAAAATACTTAATTTAAAATAACAAACATGAATATAACTTTAAAATTTTAAAACGAAACAATTTCGACTAACCTTCAAACGCGGAATATCAAACGGATTACCGGCATGAAAAGGCACGGGGCGACGGCGACGGCGACGGCGGCGACGGCAGGGCGGCGACGACAAAAGAGCTGACACGGTCATAATTGACAAATTTAAAACATACAAAATATCAAATAACTAAACTATTTTAATTTTAAACAACGTACTAACGAAACAAAAAATTTACCGATTACAAAAATCTTCAACCTTCACTTTCTCTCTCTTCCCTCTCTTCCTCTTTGAGACCTTCTCTCTCTAAATTTTGCAAACTACCGAACGAACGCCCCTCTCCCCAAATTTATAAACGAACGCGAACGTCGGGCTGGAGATCTGCGAAATTGCCCGACGGATTCCGACGGAATCCGACGGAAAGGGCGTCCGTCGAAAATTCCGTTGGAAATTCCGATTCCCGTCGGGCCTCGCTTGTTTTTTCGTCGGTCCCCTCTGACATTTCCCGACGTCTGTCCAGCGCGTCGCTTTGTCCGTCAGAGATGGACTGCGTTTTTGTAGTGAAACTACTAACATATTAATATTGGTCTTGAATAGGATTAACAATATAAGATCATACATTCAGACACACAGAATGTTTAAAAAAATTAAATATAGAATTAACTATAATATTTTGAAGTTAATATCAAAACAACATACAGAAACATAAAATGGAATTGATTGGATAACGATGGGGGTGTCATGAAGGGCACAACATACAGAAAGTGTTTCCTAGCAAGTTAGCCACCATTCTATGTTGGTTATGTTAGATACAGACGTACACATACATACATACATACATACATACATACATATATGTATATATATATATATATATATATATATGTATATATATATATATGTATATATATATATAT
>JACYFF010010365.1:47411789-47514062 GCA_017589665.1 Selenicereus undatus | reverse complement strand
TATGTGTATATGCATATGTATGTAATTCACATATATCCATGCACATATTTGATCTTATCTATCTCATACGAAGAAATAAAAGAAAGATTTACCTAGGTGTTGGCATGGCTTTTTACTAAAAGAATGGATCCTTCATCGTCATTTTCAACACCCCGATGTAAACTGCAAAAAAAAAGTGCGATATTGAATGCTAGGTGACGATTATTGTTCTGGCGTCGGCATATTAAATGATATGATATGGTAGCACACCGTTGTCGTTTGCTTGCGAGGGTGGCACGGCAAGTCAGATCGACGTTTATGCGTTTGGAACAAATGGAATCAATGCATCTTGAACAACAGGCTCATCAACAAAGTCCCATCTCACTAGATAACATCGACACCCTTGGTAATGTTCGCTTTGACTTATATAATATCATGCCCTTGCTGTGGCGCTAATCGTTACCATATACTTAATACCTCCTTCTCACTATGCAAAATTTATTCCTAATGTCTTATGAGGTGCTCATGATGAAAATCTCCAATCCAATATCGATCCTTCTATAAGACCTATGCCCACAGAACACATGACTATCTCATCCACCCTAACGGGTAATCTCCTGAAACTATCTTACGTTTAAGTAACTTAGCCTTGCATCAGTTACATACCGACCTTGCTAATACCATTGCAGGATGGACACGTCCCCGTCCAAGACAGTCATTCTCAAATCAATGGGACTTTGGACTCCGAACAGCTGTATGTCCAAATTGCAAAGCTATTATGTGGATAGAGGAAAGGGTTAGAAATAGTACTATCACAAATCCAAGTTCAATTTGTATTACCAAAGAGGACAACTTAGTCAGCCCTTGTTTCCACCAACACCTCAATTCCTTGAATCATTATTGTCAAACTGACATTTCCTTGATAATATTAGAGTCTACAACTCTATTTTCTCAATTACTTCCAGGGGGGAAGGATTGACAACAATGTCAATAATGGTACAAGCCTATATGTTTTCCGGATAAATGGTAGTAACCACCATAAAATTAGGTCCTTGCTCCCTCAAACTGGAGTACACCCAGCATTCGCGTAGTTATACATTTATGACACTAGCAATGAAGTGTCAAATCGAGTGACTGCACTTAGGGCATCCGGTCATTCTTGTGTACGATTTGACATGGTGCAAGGGTTGCAACAAATGTTGCACTGGGTTAATCCCAATGTGGCTGTGTTCAGAAGAGCGAGAGACATTTTACATGACCATGGCAAGGTTCCTGATTTACAAATTCGAATAATCCAGGCAGAGAAGGCCGACAATATATTAGACCCACTGCAGAAGAAGTCGCGGGACTAATAGTTGGGAATGGGACTGAGCACTTTGGACCACGAGATGTCATACTCCAAACATGGGATGGAACCTTACAAAGGATAGATGAACTTCATCCATCCTACATGCCTTTACACTATCCTCTTTTGTTTCCATACGACACCAATGGATGGGGTGCAGACATCCTAAGAATGACTACCTCTAGTGCCTCAAGGGCAGCGGTTTCAATGAGGGAATTTTATGCATTTCGCATCTAAGACCGACTAGGTGAATCTGTGGTTCTTAAACAAAGTTGTTGATTGGGCCAACAATTTTACATAGATGCATGGGCTGCCATTGAGCAATATAGGCTTACATGGTTCGAAAACCATCAAGGTCACCTGCGGACTGAATTGTACAGTGGCATTCAAGATGCACTTAACGCACGTGACGTTAATGCAGAATCAATAGGGCGGAGATATATTCTACCATCTTCTTTCATAGGAGGACCACATTATATGACGCAGCGTTATCAAGATGCAATTGCAATTTGTCGGGCGTTACGGCCTCCGAATTTCTTTGTCACATTCACATGTAATCCAAGTTGGCCTGAAATCACTAACGAGCTATTACCTAGTCAACGAACAGAGGATAGACCCGATCTAATAGCTCGAGTTTTTAGAATTAAGTTACGGTAACTGCTCGATGATTTTAAAACGAAAAAAATCTTTGGAATAGTCGTTGCTGGTGAGTTCCTGGCATTGTCGAACACAATTTTTACCTTACAAATACATTCAATGTACTAAGTATTCCCACTTTATCTTTTACAGAAGTATATGTGGTTTCAGAAGCGTGGCCTTCCCCATGCTCGTATTCTCTTAGCAGTGGCACCGGAAGATATGCCCACATGCCCAGAATATGTTGACAGGCTAATTAGTGCAGAAATTCCTCACGAAGCTATGGACCCTCTAGCATATGATATTGTCACACAATTCATGATACATGGCCCATGTGTATCATGTTTGGTTGAAGGGAAATGTTCAAAATGTTACCCAAAAAGATTTTGTAATCAAACCATATTTGATGAGCATGGATTCGCTCAATATCGCCGCTGGCGCACTCCCTAGCAAGTGGTCGTGAATGGAGGAGAGATTGATAACCAATGGGTGGTCCCATACAATAGAGATCTATGCGTAAAATATGACGCTCACATAAACGTTGAGCCATAGCTGTCCGTAGTGTGATCAAGTACCTGTATAAGTATGTACATAATGGACATGATCGTGCTACTATTGTCATTGAAGTTAATACAACATATTGTGACAATGAGCAATCTCGGCCATGTGGAGAAGGCGATGAAATCTAATAATATTTGGATTGTCGCTACATATCTGCAGTTGAGTCATGCTGGCGGATTTTTGAGTTCAGCTTTCAGCATCAATACCCTTCTGTACAAAAACTTCAATACAATTTGCCGGGAGAACAATTAGTCGTGTTCAGTGACAGAGAGGACCTCAAAAGAATTGCTAATGAACCAGAAACGCAGAAAACAACGTTAACAATGTGGTTTGAAGCAAATCAGAAGTACCCACAAGCTCGACAGACCACGTATCTGAACTTTCCCACGCAATGGGTATGGAATCATTCTTCGAAAAGCTGGACGATCCATTAAAAAGGTTCTTCAATTGGTCGACTTTCGTTTGCACATCCAAAATATGGTGAACGATATTATTTTAGAATGCTTCTAACAAAGATATGTGGAGCAACTTCTTTTGAGGATATTCGTACCATATGTGGTGTCCTACATCCAACATTTAAGTCAGCATGCATGGCATTGGGTTTGCTTGATGATGATGCTGAATGGCATGCTGCCTTGACTGAAGGAGCAACCTGGGCTTCAGGTGTGTGGCTACGAAATATGTGTTGCTCCATGTTGATGTTCTCCGAGATTGCTAACCCAGTAAAGTTGTGGGACACACATTGGGTGCATCTAACAGACGACCTGGTACATACCATACGACGCCAGACAAGAATATGGGATATGGATTCACCATGTACCGAGATCTAGAATCTTGGACTATAGCAGATTGAACGTATCTTGAATAGAAATGGACGATGACTATGAAATTTCCCTCCATTGCCACTCCCTTCCATCGAAGCTGCAGTTTATGCAACTAATCGGCTTATTATTGATGAACTTGATTATGATACAAATCTTGAAACATCTATATTTGAAAGTTTTGTAAGGGGGTTGAACTCATATCAATATCATGCATACAGATCAGTACTTGAGACTCATAACAGAGGTGAAGGGGGGTTGTTCTTCATATACTGTAGTGGAGGGATGACAAAGACATATCTATGGAATACTTTAATCTCCAAGTTTCGATCAGAAAAGCATATTGTCCTTGTCGTGGCATCGTCGGGAATTGCTTCATTATTGCTACCCGGAGGGAAAATAGCCCATTTGGTGTTTAAAATACCCTTACAACCTGATGAGACGTTCGTTTGTTACTTTGATAAAATGTTTGAACGTGTGGATCTCATCCGTTAGACAACGTTGATTGTATGGGATGAAGCACCAATGATGAATCGTTTAGCATTTGAAACCGTTGATCATCACCTCCAGGACATATGTGATAATTAGAATACTTTTAGCGGGAAACTGGTCCTTCTTAGGGGAGATTTCAGACAGATACTTCCTATGATTACACACGGGAGTCGTGAATCTATCGTTGCAGCTATAATCCATCGACCAACATTCTAGAATGAATGTAGTGTTCTGCAGTTGCGTATAAACATGTGGCTGCAACGAATAGATGAACCTAACGAGACCATGCCTAATGTCGAGGAATTTGCTCGATGGATATTGCGAGTTGAAGATGGTCAAGTGCAAGGAATTGCTATTTAAGATGAAGGAGAGCCTAATTGGATTAAGATACCGAAAGAATTCCTAATATGGAATGAAGACAACGGTCTGTATAATTTGATTGCATCAATTTATCCTGATTTTGATACTAAGTATGAAGATTGGTCTTATCTTTGTGAACGATGGATTCTTGCACCAACAAATGATGATGTCGGAGAAATAAACACAATCATGTTGTCTATGATTCTTGGAGATGTGAAAAGCTATTTGAGTTGTGATAGTCTTTCAAACGCTAACAATTGTGGTCCTTTCAGTGATATGGAACCCCCGGAATTATTACATTCCCTAAAGATTTCTGGTTTGCCAAATCATTGTTTAGATCTTAAAGTCGGTGTGCCAGTTATATTATATAGAAATTTGATTCAGTCAGCAGTGTTGTGCAATGGTATTCGATTGATTGTCAGTCAGCTGGGTGATAGAGTGATTGAGGCCAAAGTAATAACTGGCTAAAAAGTTGGGGCGACTGTCATAATACCTAGAATCGATTTAGCAACATCCAATCTTCCAGATCTACAACTTACAAGAAGGTAATTCGCTTTAAAATTGACGTTTGCAATGACAATCAACAAAAGTTAGGGGCAAACGTTAAATAGAGTTGGTGTATACCTTCCAAGGCCCATGTTCAGCCATGGTCAACTTTATGTTGCACTGTCACATGTTTTATCCCCTTCTGGATTAAAACTACTGCTTTGTAATAAGAGGGGAGTTCCAGTAGATGTTACGAAAAATGTTGTGCATATGGATGTATTGAACCATTTGCAGATTATTATTATATCGTACAGTTTATTCATTTCGCTTATTACATTCTATCTATTTGATTATCCTATTTTCAATCATACCATTCTGGTGTTATGTATAGTAACACACCTCCCTCGACAAATACATTGTGGTCATTTCTTTATTATCATATCATACTATATACTTTTAATTTCTTTAAGATTATAGACATGGGAACTTCAGCACGTACATTTATGCATGTATGCACCATCAACCCCTACAATAGATCTGTAACATTGATAGTTCGACTCATACGAGCAATGTCCGTCTGAGTCTATGGGCGACAGACATTATGGAAAGTTATATTTATGGACTACCAGGTGTTGGATTAGTGTGTTCAATAAAGTCCTCATTGTATACATGTATAATGCTTACGTACGCATTTCATTAGTTTATAGTGTGATGAGATATTTGGCATCATAGAAGGCGATGCCAATATTACTCGATGGAGGTCCATACTCAGTGCGGGCAAGGTTTATCACATATCCGGACTCTCAGTTGATGCTGCTATAGATGGCGAACGGAGTGTGGTGACCAACCTTTACAAATAGGTTTTCAAGCCGAGAACAACACTTCTTAGCGCCAATGAACAATGTCAGGATATTCCCTACCAACACCGACCTCCTTTCCTGTCATTCACCAATATCCCTCGATGTCTTCGGACACCTGATAATGTTGTTGGTATGTATTATTCACACAATCAAGTTTGCTATCTAAATTTAGGCATGCATTTCGCCTATAGTCTTTACAGTGTTCTCATTCCCTGTTGTTCTATAGATATCGTAGGGATGGTAGTAGCTATATATCCTTTGGAAAGGACTAGAGATAGAGGCACTGCATGGCGGGAATTATTACTTTACGACATGAAGTACGTATTCTAGTTAGATAAAGATTTGTTCATATTTATTGTTACATTTTAATTATATAAAGATTAGTATATATGACACATTTGTGCAGGATGCATCCATTGAGACTGACTTTATGGGGTGATTTTATAGAAGTTGAGGGCACCTATATTCAACAACATTTGACTGATTAGAATATATTTCTTGCTTCTAGAGTGCACATTAGACATTATGAAGGTAACTTTACGCCCACAAAACTCACTAATTTCCATTATTCTGATTGTATATTTGAGTAATATGTTTTCACTATGGCAGTATAATTGTAGGAGTATCAGTTTATACATTGCCCATTAGTAGATTGCTGATAAACCCAGATATTGAAGCAACAAAAGACTTTGAAGGATGGTATACACAACATGTAACATTAATTTAGGTTTTCTAATTCCATGCAACTTGTATACACCTAACCTCACACGTGTTACTTTCTATATATGTATTAGGTACTCTAGCACTTCAGGTGTGATGAAGCATTTCAATTTCATGCGTATGAGAACATTACGCATGTGCCATATAGGGAAACTATTTGCAGCTAAACGGATTAGATTATATGAAAATGCGTATACGCCAAATGTAAGCTAAGCTTTTATTCATCAAATGTTCCTTATGCTTACATACATTCATTCAATATCACATAATTTCCATATTTTATATGTCTGCAGGTGAGATATTTTCGGATTTTTGCTTATATTGCTGAAATCCACCCGCTGCTTTACGACGCTTGCACTAATTGCAACAAAAGTGTCAACACTTATGTATTTGCGCTTAATGTACCGTACTGCACATGTCGATCCCCAAGTTTGACTCGGAACAGGTTTGCATCTATGATTCCCTATTGTTTCATAGTCTGATATGCTTTCCCAAATTAATGTTTGCGTTAGTGTAACCATCCCTTTCTACTTAAAAAATACAGGTTCTTCTTTAGAGTTGTATTACAAGATGTTACAGGTTGTAAAGAATTCACTGTTCTTGATGAGGATGCTCGAATTCTTTTACATACGACCGCTGCACAGTTGGATATGTATGCAGTGCAGGTGTTCTTATTGTCACTGATTGTCATGTTCACGCAAGTTGTTCCACTGTTGCGTAACCTGTGTTACTGTTGTCCAGAACCATATGGCCATCTATCGCACTATGCTATTATAGATGTTTACATCAAAAAACCTTGGGTTTTCATTCTAGAGCCTCCACGCCGGCATGAAGTAGAAGCTCCTGTCACTCTTATTGTGTCAGTCAATTGGGAGGAAGAGGTCTATTACATACGACACACAAATATTAGGTACACCAGGTACATAATGTGTATATATAAAATTCACTTATATCATTGTTAATCAAGTTATCACTAAATCTTGATTTTTGGTTTAGGTACAAGAGAAGCAGGTGAATTCTTCATCACTGGCGCCATAACATAACTTATCATCATCCAATTTAGCATACTTTGTACTGAGTTCAGTACCTAATATGTCAATCATCCTTATATAGACTTATTCCACAATGATATAGTTTTCAATTATTAATCATATTGTTTATGCACACAGTTGCTCTATATTTAAGTTTTTTGTTGGGTTTTTCCCTTCTTTTTACTTACGTATAGTATTAATTATTTTTACACTAACTATCCTTTTATTTTTTTGATAACATAGATATCAATTATCCATTTAAACATGCTTCGTGCTTTTGCACGAACCCGTACTAGTATTAACAAAAAACAGCACGTCTAGTCCCCATTATGTGCTCGACCATGGACTAATGCTTAGAGATTTTTAGTTATAACAGTACCGTGGGCCTAAAATTGAAGTTTTTTAAAAAGATTTTCACATTCTTGTGATAATAATAGTAATATTGTGATGATAATGAATTTCGTCAAAAAACTGTAAGAATGGATTTCTAATGTAATTGTTTTTATAATTATTAATTATTCTATTTATTTAGTTTCAATCAATAATAGGGTTTATTAATTTTGTTCACACTTCTCTTTTACAAAAGTTATAATAAAATCCTTTATTTGGAGCTTATATTTCATAATTTTCAAAAATATTGCCAATTAAAATCTCATCGAATTTGTTTTTTTTCCTATGTTCTCCTTTTTTCACATCGTTACGATTTTAATTGTTAATTATAATAAGGTTTTATATTTTGTTTCCAAATTATCTGTATGTTATTTAAAATCACAAAGATGAAGGGTATAGAAGCAGACGCAAAGGTAAGATCTCTATATGTTGATAGATACCCGAGAGCTTGAGTATGAAGATAAACGTTGGATCGATCCGGGACTTGCAGCACAAGGAGTGGGTCTAAGGGGATGTGCCTATTATTCGTCTGTTGCAAGGAAGGCTGTTATGAAGAATTTCGTAATCTAAATTTGAATGTTACTAGATACTAAAAGTTGAATGGGGTAAAATTTAATGCAAACAAATTATGGTTAAAAAAACTAGTGCGTGATAATTTAAGGTATAGATATAGAAACCTCATGTTCAATTACCATTAGATGCATTCTAGAAAGAAAAACGAATGATAAGAAATTGCTTTCCTATGTGTTGTAATGCCAAATTATTACAAAGTTTAATTTAGCGCATCAAAGATTCACATATCTTGGTTTCAAATGTCATGCACCTCATTCATTAACCTTAAAAGCTTACGAAATCTATCAGCCACTCTACGATGCAATATCCTTGATTCATGACTAGACTGGTTGAGCATTTGAGGATTCTGATGTAGCAAATTAGTTTGCTCTATTTATTTGTAACACTGGAGTAACCGTGCTTCATCTAACTAAATTCTATCATTGCGCGAAGGAGAATAAGAGGGACTAACCAATCATGAAATAAGAACTACATATTAAATGGCAACAACATGATGCAATGAAGTAAATTAGAGATCATTACAAGTGCAAATTTCAAGGCTAAAATAAATTAGACAAGAAATTGAGTAACGCATTGAATTTTTGTATTAATATTATATATATGGGTACAATATCTACATTGAATCTAATTAAAGTAATCCTCTAATTCAATCATCTTAGATTAATTTGAATGAAGTTTATCTTGAGAGAAGGCCTTAACACCCCAAGTGTGGCTTAAAAGGATCAAAGCGACTATTTATATCACCAAATGTGCACCTTTCTTTTTCGAAAGCCCACTCTTAAGAACTCTACAATTAAGCGTGCTTGCTGGGGAGCAATCTTATGATGGATGACATCCTGTGAAGTTTCCTAAGCAGCATGTGAGCGAGGATGAAGTATGATCGGAAAGACTTGTGGTGATATGTGGGGCTAGTGACGATCCTTGAAGCAGTAATTGCTAATTTTACGTGACCCAGCAGGGGTCGGGGCGGTACATAGCTAAAATCACATATGTACCATTCAAAACATAACTCTTGACAAGAAAATTGTACTCAACTCTGAAAAGCAATTCAATCAACCCCAAGCTTACTTGTATATAATTCCATCATTTTCAGATCAACACTTCACCAGGCTTAGCTCATAATAGCATTTTGAAAGCAGAATAGTGATAGCTGAGCAGAAATAATTCCATAACAAACAAAATACCTGTCAAGCTACACTAGCAAATTAAGAGCGAGAAAGCTGAAACCAAACGAACCTGGTGCTTTGTGGGGATTAGCATCATCTTCTCTAATTTATGAACTTTCTCTTTAGTTTTCTTGAACTCTTGCTCGATTTTGATTCTTTTAGCCCGCCCTTGCTCCAAAGCACAACTTTTAGTATGGGAACGAGGAACTTTGATGCCCATATCAAAGGTCTTTGTGTAGCCATTTTTATATTCTCCCGCAACTGTTTTAAAAATGTCATCTCGAGCCGCAAGATCACATGTGTCATCCTCAAATTGAGACAACTCAGACTCAATTGCTTCCTATCAAGTTGAACAAAAAGAGGAAGAACATCATGTAAACATATGATCAGATGAACACCACAAGATATTTTAGTGAGAAAAATACTTGAAAAACTTGAAAAGGAATCGAAGTGACGAAATAATATTTTGCTTACCTTTGTTACCACAGAAGCCTATCTAACTTATTTCCTTTTTTGTTGAATAACATGTATAATACAAAGTAACATAAGCTAACTAGGTAAAGATATAGTTCGTAAAGATATAGTTTGTAAAATTTAATTTTATAATACCTCTTCTTCTGCATGTCTACGTGCAAAACTTTTCATTCCCGTATAGTGAGGAAATTTTGAATTGACTCGATTTTCAATACCTCTTTTACTCCTTTCCTAATATAAGACCAAATAAAATAAATCGGTGCTCTTTTAAAGGATTTTAAGAATTATACTACAACATAATAAAAGTTAAACGCTTACCTATACCTTGCAAGATTCCTATAACTATATTAAATTTTCCCATATTTCAAGAGGTATGTGTTCTGGCCTCTTTCGTATTGCTTCATCATGAGTTCTTCCATCAAAATGAGCCACCTTTAGCTCAGATTTATAACATCTCCAACAAGCATGCATCTTCTGGAGTACTTAATCATAGGGCTCATGTCCTTTTTGAAAGTTGAATGATTGCTATATAATAGAAGAAAAAAGACCATTATATTTGCACATCTATATATGGATACAATGATAAACTACTATGTGGACATACCCTTACTTCTTGCCACAATGCATCTTTCTTCTCTTGTTCCATTTTCCTCCAGTTAAAACAATCAGGTGGCAATCTTCTAGGATCTCTTGCAAGATAACCAATTAAGGAAGATAGTTTTCTTACATGAATTACTAATTGGTTGGAGTTCTTTATTGACATCCACAAATATAGGGTCCTTAACACCTTTTTCTTGTTCCACACACGATCCTTTTCATTCTTTTGCTTTGTTGCTTGCACTCGCCTTCTACGTGTAGAATTGTAAATACCTTCATTTTCTAACTATGAAAGCTAATGATTTGTTTCAAAATTCCTCTCTAGGGAATCCAATGGTTTAACATTAGATTGATTAGATTCTTGAATAATGTGCCTTGGACTACGCCGTACCCCTTGGAGTTGTTAGAACTAAAAAAAAAAGTTAAAATTGAAAACATTGTAAGGACAAAAGAAAGTCTAATACTTCTCTAACAATGTACCAATTGAACATCTTTCTGTATGACATTAAGGGTCCTTATGCAATGGCACATCACTCTCCCCTAGTGCAATTGAAGCATTCCATCACATAGTGGTTGATATAAAGGTAGTTTTTTTGTTGAAGGCCTTAACATTAGGAACCGATAGTAAGAAGATGACAATAAAGTAGATATTGAATTTACGTAAGCATACACTTTAAGTATAGTGTTGACAATCTCTATAATGATAATTGATATGTTATGTACACAACATGTTTCAGGCTTGGGCTTCTTTGCTTGCATGATTATGAGAGGAATGAGATTTTCTTGGATTGTTCCGTAACACTGCAATACATTATGAAAAGATTACCAATACATACGTATAAATTACGTAAGCTAATTATCATGTGTTAATCTTGAACCACTTAGTTAGCTTAGACGTTGCATTAAGACCTCTTGCAAGCATTGTGCTAAAATGAGAAGTATTATTGTTCTCAGCAACCATGTGTTGTCCTTGCAAGCCTTCCTGTAAAACAAAAGGATGCATTATCTTAGCTTTTACTACAATGTATACCCTCATCTACGCTAAGTGAAGTTAACTAATAAATAAGGTTTTTATCATTGTGAACTTACTAGCTTGAGACTGATCAGAGATGGTTTTCTTAGAGAATAAAGAGCAGCAAGCAGATGAGGCCCCAAGTGTTGTGCTAAGATCTAAAGAAGTCGATAGAATTGTTTGCTTCAACTTGTTTTTCTTCTTACATTGGAATTAGGATTCTTCCCACTTGACGTTAGAAAGCTCTACATCAACACAAATATAGAACTTGTTAAAATAAATAATACAAAATTTAATTAGTATGCACATTTATATATTTATACATATATAGCCTACCGTTAGTCGACTTTGTGGGATCATCTTCTTCTTACTGGTGAGTTTTCCTGTAGAAGCCATGTATAACCTAATGCCAGTCCAATTAGTGTTTCTTTAATTATATGAAAATATCAACGTTACAATGATATCACAAGTGCTCCCATGAAAAGAAAAAATAACCAAACAGTGTCGAACATATAAATTATTGAAAATGCCTTTCCACACAATTCAAAATATCTATTAGCATCACAAGTACATGTGTAACTAACAAAGTACACTATTAGGAGCCGAAGTCATATCATGTTTCATCTTCTTCCGCGCCTTGACTGTGATATGAATTTGCCAACTCAACATCATTGTCTTCTTTAACTAAATTAGCAAAAGATTCATCGAACGTGACTTGGGGAATGTTATCTCTAACATCACGAATCTCATGTCCATGTACCATAGTTGAGTTATGTGCTTCCAGGAGATCCACCTCTGGAACACTTTCATCTTCCATTTCAAACAAATCCCTAAGTAGAGAAAAATTATGACATGTCAATGTTTCTCTTTAGATTCGAGAATGTAGAACACTTGCACCGGTTGAGATGTAAGGACAAAAGGTTCACATGTTCTCCAACGTGCTCTTCAATTAACAAGGGTAAGTTTATATTCATCTTGTTTGACACCACGAATTGGTTCCACCCAATCACCTCAAAATACTATAATACTTCTTCCTTAACTATAAATCAGCTGAATTATCTCAATTAGAATTTCATAGCAAGCCATGTCTCTTGCCTATGTGATTGAATTCACAAGAACACTAGAATTTTGAGTTATAATCCTTGTATCAATCTTTTTAACGCACCATCTGTACCCATTACAAGTGATTCTAGTCATTCTTTTTATCCAACAGTCTGGTTTACTAGGCAAATATCTCATATAATCTAGAACATTACAATCCAAGGGAAGATGTCTAGAAACCTAAGAATTACATAGTTTCAGTAGTCCAATTTTAGATACATACATATGCATATTACATATTACATTTTGTAAGACACTTACATTCTGTTCCAACTAATGTTGAAATCATCAATGTTCACATTGGTATTTTGGTGTTCATTTCCAATAATCTCAAAATGCTCTCTGAAAGGGTAACACCAAACAAAACATGTGAAAGTATGTATTTTGAGAGTTAAGGGATAATAAGCACCAAATTTAAAGTATACTTACTGTGCATACACTTGAACTTCATCACAATTAAATAGCACATATCTATGGACTTAATTAATTACAGAATAATTAGGACAAATATCTTTCGTTTTGGAAAATGCACACCACTTTGGGGAGGATATAGGTAGGCGCTTATGCTTCATCGCCATTGTCTTGGTTCCTTTGTGGTCTATTCTCCGTTGTCTCAATGCCTTGCAAAAATCTAGTGTAAAATGCCACACATTCCTCCACTACATGTGCTTCAGCAATTGACCACTATGGATGGCTTTTATTGCGAGCAGAAAATTTGTACTTTTCTAAATCCCTATGGTTATTAAATTAATGTAACATGACCACAAGGTCTATTTATGTTTTGGAATAAATATATTTGTATAGAGATGTACCTTTCAACAGGATACATCCAATGATACCTAATTGGACCCCGAACTTTTGCTTGATAACACAAATGGACAATTAAGTGAACCATTTTGTCCTAAAAGGCAGGCACAAAAATGTCTTCTACACGACAAAGTATAAGAACAACATGATCTTGCAAACTTTCAAAGTCCTCTGGGGTAGCATTTTTAGAACACAACTTCTTAAAGAATATACTCAACTCAATCAAAATAGCATCAATGTTCTTGTTTTGCATTTTCCTCTCAACAAGTGGCAATAGTTGCTGCATTATAACATGATGGTCATGGCTTTTTAAGCCATAGATTTTTCCATCCACAATGTGCCTCCTCATATTTGATGTATAACCATCTAGAACTTTTACTAAGGCTAGTATGCTAATAAACTCATCTTTCTCCTCTTTGCTTAATGTAAAGCATGTGAGGGGTATGTAAGTCTTACCACCATCTTCTATAGGATGAAAAACTATGTCTTATATTCAACTCTTTCTAGTCAAGGTGTGACTGCAGAGTATCTTTTTCTTGCCCTCAATGCCTAGAAGTGTTGTAACTATGTTCTTTGAAATATTTTTTTCCACATTGATAACATCAAGGTAGTGGCGGGCCGTAAGATTCTTCCAATATGAGAGGTGGGAAAAATCGCTCTTTTTTTCCAAGGTGTCATCTCATCTCCCTTTCTTCTATTTTTCTGCTTAGTGTCAGGATGCTTTGCAAAAGTGATGTTTAGCCCCTTCATCTAGTCTAGCCATTGATCCCCAGATAGTAATTTAGGAGGAGGTTCATTTCTATTTCTCGATTGAATGCTTTCTTACTACGATGATATTTATGATCATCTGGTTAGAAGCGATGATGACCCATATAACACATTTTTTTATTTCCTTTCAAATAAAGGGAGCAAGTGTCAATATTGCAATAAGGACAAGCACACTTCCCCTTAATTTTCCAACTTGACAAATTACCAGATGCAGCAAAGTCTCATTTTTGAAGGCATGATAAGTTTGCACACCTGCCTCCCATCCCACAATTCCTTTAGCACATCCACTAAAGGTTATAAAAAGACATCAATTATCATTTACAGGTGCCTTTAGACCTGGTATAACCAATGAAAGAACGATATAGGGTTGCTTCATCCATAACCATAGAGGCAAATTATATGCCATTAATATAACTGGTGATAAACTGCATTGAGTACTCATATTCCCAAATGGATTGAACCCATCACTTGATAAGAAAAGTCTAACATTTCGTTGATCACGATAAAAATTTGAGTACTTATTGTCAAAATCTTTCCATGCATGAGCATCAGCTGGATGCCGTAATTTGCCATCCTGTTTGCATTCGTCCGCATGCCATCTTATTAAGCAAGTCGTCTTAGATGACATAAAGAGTCTCTTGAGTCTACATATCAGTGAAAAGTGGCGCAAAACCTTTACAGGAACTGGATCCCCAGAAGATAATTTCATCATTGCTCCATCATCTGTCGTCATATACCTTAAAGCATCGCACTAAGGGTAAGTATTTAATTTAGTCTTCTCTTTCCAAAAAAAACACAGTCATTCAGACAAGCATCGATCTTTTTGTGGCCAAGACCAAATTGCTTAATAATACTGTGTATTTTATTAGAAGAGTCTGGCAATATTGCATCTTTAGGAAGAGCTCTTATAAAAAATTTGACAAAAGCATCAAATGCCCTATCAGTCACCCCATATAAACATTTAAGATGATACATTTCTACAACAAATGAGAGTTTACTAAACTCTTCACAACCAAGATAAAGAGGTTGAGCTGCATCTTCAATTAACTTAAAGAAGATCTTCACCTCTTCATTAACTTCTTATGAACACTCATTGGATTCATGCCAATCAAAATTATCTTCTATCATATCATGCATGTCATGATCAAATAATCCTTATTTGTCATCATTAAGTGCTCCATCTACCATATAATTGTCAGCATCATCATCACTAATTGCTGGCTCCCCATAGAAAACCCAAATACAGTTATGATAATCAACATGCACCCCCTTCACGATAAAGTGACCTCTCACAATCTCTCTCTCATGGTAAAAGCGGTTAGCACAAATTGAACATGGGTGTGGAATCTTATTATTAGCAGCAAAAGTTGTAAACACTTGATCAAGTAATGCATTTAAACATTCCTCATATCCATCATCTATTCCCATTAACTTCACCCAACATTTATCCTTGAACACATCCAAAATGACAAGTACGTTCCTACATATTTCAATTACGAAATTCTTACATTTATTAATTACTAAAGCATTTCAACTTGTATAATAATAAAACAACAAAGAGGGAAGGAGGAGGGGTTGGGGGAGGGGATTAAGAATGAAAATACTACAACAATAAACTATGTAATATATTTTGCTAATTTAACATATATATAACTAATTCTTTATTATTTGTCAAATGGTACTAATTACTAAAGCACTTGTTAATTACTAAAGCATTTCAAAGTAGCATGGGTCAACAAGAAACTATACAAAATACTACAATAAGATTTCCTAGCCAAAATTCCTAGCATTTTATGATAATCAAAGGAAAAATCAAGTATTGATGAACCATATTTAGTTACCCATTTCTACTCATCATATACAATTGAAGAAAAAGTAGCAAAACCCATGACAAATAAACTTCCCAATCAATGCCAAACATTGTTACAAACTACTCAAAAATGATTTTCGCATCCAAGTGACATTGTTAGAATAATCCACTTCAGCAACAACACCAAACGACAATTTTAGAGAAACCCAATTCAAATTGAAGTAAAAAAGCAAGCATTATTCAAGATAAAAGTTCCCTTTAATAAATTGAGTAAGACTGCCCAAATACAATGTCCTAAGAGGGACCAAATTAGGGTGTCTAACCAACCAATTGAATGAATAACAACCATTACTTCCATGCTCATCCCACTGCAAGCTGGCCTTAAAAATCTAACAGGCAAAATTGAATTATCGATTGACAAATTGGCTTTATACTATGTGCCATAGCTTGATTTCCTAATAACTTCACTTGGGGCTTCTAAAATGTCAAGAATTCTGAGATCTTCATCCCCTTCGAAACACATCAGCTCCTCATTTTGCTCATTGCTAGTGTTTCCATATTCTGGGTCTGTTATTTCACTCCCTTCTTTTTCAATTTCTGGGTTTGTTTTCTCTTGTAAAAGTAGAATAATATGAAGATTACATAAGAAAATGGGATGAGCACACCGAGGAGCAATTTTAGTGTATGGGTGTCCTCTAGTTTGAGACAGACAAAGAGAGGTAATAAGAATTCTGCAGGTTCAAATAATCTCTACTAGCCAAAGCACACAAGACTCTTCATTCCAATTAGCTACTGCCTTAATTCCCTTTCAAACCCAACAAATTCAATGGAATTTCAAAACACAATACCGTCAGCGATTGCAAATTGAACACCAACAAGCCTGATTACTTCCTTTAGCCCTATTTTCTGGCAGTAAACCATCAATTTTCTGGCAACAAACCATCCGAAAATTGGCTACTACAACATAATCGGATGTTTAGAAACGTAGAGGAGATTGAAGGAGAAGATCAGAGGAGCGACACATACCTTCAAACCTTCAGAATCAAACACCGCAAAAGCAACAACAATGGCGATTATGTAGATTTTGACTCCACGAACACAAAGAAACGAACAACAATGGCGATTGATGATGAAGAAGAACTAGGGTTTGAGTTTTGAAGGTTGAAGACTCGAAGAGCTTGAAGAACTACAGGCGCGGATGCTTATCTGTTTAAGCGTGTAGCGTTGTGCTATTTTTTGGTTGATTAAAATAAAAACCCAATTCAATTTAGGCATTGGTGGGTTCTGCTACGAAGACCAAAGTAAGAGACTTTTGGTTGATTAAAAGAAAAAAACGAGAGTTAAGCTATTAGCTTATTAAGTCCTTTTTTATTTTAATGTCAAATGCCGTATTTTTTAGATAGTTATTTAATTTTTCCCATGATAATATTCTTTCTTAATACCAACAAAAGTTCTTTTATAGATGAGTATGTTGGTAATATGATTGCAATACCAACAGAAAACTTTAGTGTTGATAATATGATAATAGTACCAAGACAAGGACCCATTCTACCCTCCAAAATTTAAAAGTTTAGTACTAACAAATACCTTAATCTGTTACAAAAACTCACTTTTACCAAAAGAACTTATGTTTTGTCTCTAGATGTCTATTGGTGAAAGCTACTTCTTTTGTAGTGTAAGTTGAGTTATTCACTAATTATTGTTTCTCTCAAAACGTAGCTACCCAAGTAGGTTCTCTAACTTACTTGCTATAAGTTCTCCGTACAAAGATTTAATCCTCACAAGAGAGTACAATATGATTTTCTCAATATGGTCTAGTTTTCTTTTTGCTTCTTGGTTTTCAACGCTTTATAGAGGGTTGTGGTCTTTCACATGATTGTTGGATAAGATCTTCACTCGATCTTGGTAAGTCCATAAATAACCTGATTTGGGGTTTTTATGATTTCAATGTCATTGGCTTTGTATTTAAACTTTTCGTACTTAGCTCTTGGATGTGGCAATGATGTGATCAATATAGGATCCAACATGAGATGATAAATCTTGCTTTGAATGACATGAATCTCAAAAAAATTAATCAAAATAATCCCATAACATATTTCAACGATATATTAAAGATAGCTTCTGAAAATATAACATTAGTATACCAATAATTATGCTCATAATATCTCTAAAAATATTGATTGAAATCAATTATAAGATAGTATGATATTCATTTCCAAATAAGTTGATCATTCTTTTGGAAAGAATTCGATAATCATATCAAAATCAATATTTGAAGGCAAACAATATGAAGAGATTAAGATAATATCTCAGCAAATTAGTCAAGTATAAATTACTTATAAATAGTATGAAATCCAAAGTGTGTATGTAAGACTTTGGCCAGATCTGAAATAAGTCGCCGCTACCATAAGTGAATATGTACGAGATCCTTGCTTGGCTGTCGCTTTTCTTGCTTAAGCAAGTAACATCAAAATAATATTTTTGCAAATTTCCAAAATACCTATCCAAAGCAATTAAGTAATATTTGTCAACATCTTTCGAAGATATGTACAATAAATGAGCAGATATATTTTAAGCAACTCAATCAATTAATAAATTAGTATAGACTAGATATTTTGTAGAAGAAATCAAGGATTGAATTGAGCACTTGTACATAAGAAGATATGTAATCAAAATATTCAAAAAGGTGCTTTACAAATTTAACAGATCGTGCTTTAGATAATGATTTCACAATCTAATCAATCATAATAACTTCTCTAAGCACACAAACAATATTCCTAAAATGTTTCTAGAATATTAAGCATATTTTTCTACCCACAAGATCATACTATCGATCAAATTCATATTCCAAAGAATTTGTGATGAAGTCCTACCCAGCCAAGACTTTAAGGATGATCATTGAAGCCCAGGAAGTCCAATAACAATGTCTTAAGTCCAAAGGATGGCTCATATTTTACAAAGGACACAAACAGAAGCATCCAGGGTTCAAGGCAGATTTTAAGCCCAGTTTTGTGTTCTTAATTACTTAGGCCTCCATGAGGTTTAAGTTCCAATGTCTTGCATATCTTGGGTCCCCAACATGTTGACACCTGGTCTAATTGAGAAATTCAGGTTAAGTCAAGTGCAAGATGAAGAACGAGGTCATTCTTGTGAACCGTGCTAGTGGGAACCCAGTTAGGGCCAGTTTAAGTATTTTAAGCATTTAGCTGGCAAATGAGGTCATAAACATGTGATTCCATTAGGAAGAGTTAGAAGACATCCAGGGCTTTTCCAACTATATGTGGAAATCCAAATCATGCCTACATTTTGTATAAGAAATATGTCGTCCAAACAATGCCTACAAACTGCCAGCTACTGCCCGGTTGCACCTAGTTGGTGCATTTGGTTGTTGATGTCATTCTAGGCATCCAATCTCTACCTAATAGCATGATGGAGTAGTTAAAGAAGCCTTGGCCTCAATCATGAAGTAACCAATTGAAGACCTAATGAGAATCAAGGAGAAAAAGGCGGAAACAAGCTTATTGGTCAGCCATAAAGCATAACCAGGACAAAGTAGCTTTCTTATCTTCTCTCACACATGACCAGCGACCTTTTTGCTTAATTGATTGATTAGTATCTAGCTCAACCTTAATCTTCATAGTTAAATAGATTCAACGTTTGTAATTAACAAGGATTAAGCTAGGAATTAGTTTAGCATGTCACGGGTTAGCTTAAAATGTGAACTAAGCAAGATTATGAAGTTTCCTAATCTTGAAGAAACCTCACTCCCTAAGCTTAAGCAGCTTGTGTGCTTGCATGCTAGGCTATAAGGTGTTCTGTACGTGACTTTTATAATCATTTTTGACATTTTGAAGGAAAGAAAGAGAGCATTGCTCCTTGCTTAAATCGAGTACTTAGCTTTCTTATCTCTAACTAGACCGGTTAGAGTGGTGACTAAGTGAGTCTTAAGCCTTGATTAGGTGGTGATATCTATATTTTAATTAAGCTTAAAGGCCCTAATCTCAAGCTTGGTGGAGATATTTTTATTCTAGTAAGAGTTTAGTTTACAATTATCCCTCACTCTCTCTCAAATTTTCTTTAGACTCTCTTATGATTTCAACTTGCTGTCTTTGCATTTGAAATCAAAATTGAGTGTTAGTTGAATTCCCTCCATAGTTACATTATATTTGGTATTAGAGCCAAGTTTCTCCTTTGCCTAGTATAAACCCCAACACTTCTAGATTCGTTCCTATATCAAATCCAAACACAAATCCTGTTTCAGCCCAAACACATACACGGATACAAGATGAGTTCAAGTATAAGCTTGGACGAAAAGTTTGAGGTGGTCATGAAGAATTGTCAATCTCTCTCAGCTCAAAATGAGGTATTGATGAGGAAAACCAATGAGGATACTTAGCATGATCAAGAACTCAAGGCTTAGAACGAGTACTTGAGAAAAAAACTTGGTGCATTCTTGAAACAGAAGCAAAAGATGTATGAGGAACCTCATCAATTTGACCTTGGAAGACACGAATAAGTAGCTAGTCACTCCTTGGATTCATCTAGTGAAGATGAACCCTTAAGAATGGCAAGACCAGAACCAAAGTTACAAGCAAACTGTAATGACTTTTGAGTTCAAATTCCTGAGTTTGAAAGTAAGCTCGATCCTGAAGAATTCCTATATTGGGTGCACACATTTGAGTGTGTTTTCCAGTATAAGGATGTTCCAGATGACAAGAAGGTGAAGTTGGTGGCTTTAAGACTCAAAAAATTTGCCTCCCTTTGGTGGACCAATCTATGTGCCAAGAGAGTTTGAGATTGAAAACCAAAGGTCAGGACATGGTAGAAGATGAAGGCCAAGCTTAAGGCTCGGTTTCTACCCCCAACCTGTGTCCATGATTGCTATTCTCTACCCCATAACTTGACACAAGGTAACTTGAATGTGGAGGAATCCACTCGTGAGTTTAAAAAGCTTGGTATTAATTGTGACTTGTAAGAACTCAAAGAGCAAACTATAGTTAGGTACTTAGGAGGCCTTGATCCTAAGTATGCTAATGTAGTTGATTTGTAAACTTACACTACTTTTGATGAAGTGTGAGTGCTTGCTCACAAATATGAGCAACAAAAGAAGGCATAATAACCCCCTAAACATTAGTACACAAAGCCTTTTCCCCGTAACCAACCCTTTAATAAGAAGAGTTCTAATCCCATTCCTAAGCCCATGAATCCATCCCTTTCCTTTCCACAAAGAACCCAAGCTCCACAAAAGAGCCAACCCCCTCAAAATAGACTTAATCCTGTCCCTATGAGCAATAGAAGATTCTTTAAATGCCAAGGTCTTGGGAACATTGCCTCTGACTGTCCGAACTATAAGGTTATCACACCGGATGAATGGGCATCCGTGAAGGAGGTATTTGAGGAGGAGGAAAAAGAGGAAGATTTTGAGGATGATCTTGAGGATACTCATGAAGAGGTACTGGAGGAGGTTGATGAAGGAGAAATGTTGGTCTTGAGAAGAGTTTTGAGTGGCTAGAAGCAGCTAAAGACAAGCAAAAGGAGAACATCTTTTATTCCCATTGTACAGTTCAAGGGAAGGTGTGTTCTGTTATCATTGATGGAGGGAGCTGGGCTAATGTAGCTTCTCTTAGCATGATTGAGAAACTAGGCTTGCAAACCATGACTCATCCGCACCCATACAACATTGAATGGCTGAATCAAAGCAAGGGTATCCAAATGAACTCTCGGTGTCTCATTTCTGTCTCCATTGGAAAGACCTATCATGATGAACTTTGGTGTGATGTTATTCACGCAGATGCATGTCATATCTTACTAGGAAGACCATGGTTGTATGACCAAAGGGTAATGCACATTGGATTCTTGAATACATGCTTCTTCACTATTGGGGGAGAGAAGATTACCTTAGTCCCTTTATCCCCATCTCAGCTTCGTAAAGATAAGCCTCAAATGAAACCACATCAATCTGATTTGCTTCTTACGTTCAGTGAGCCATTACTAAAGGCCTCTTATCATGAGTTTAAGGCTTTAAAGAGTTGATATTAAGTATCCAAGATTAACTAGAAACCCCCTTATCCTCTCACCCTGTAGCCAACGCACTCATACATAAATTCTGTCATTTGTTCCCTAAGGAGATCCCCATGGGTTTACCTCACAAAAGAGATATCCAACACCACACCTTATTCCTATTCTATCCTTCCAAATAAGCCAACCTACAGATTGAATCCCAAGAAGCCATGGAGATTCCAAGACAAGTTGAGGAAATAATGTCAAAGGGCTTGGTCTGTGAATCCTTGAGTCTATGTGTCATGCCTGGCTTATTAGTTCCTAAGAAGGATGGAGGAATACGTATGTGTGTGGATAGTAGGGCCATTAACATGATCACAATCAAGAATAGGTAGCCCATACCTAGGCTTGAAGATATGCTAGATGAATTACATGGCTCTCAAGTGTTCTCAAAGATTGATCTTCGAAGTGCTTACTAGCAAATTCGGATTAGAGAAGGAGATGAATGGAAAACCGCTTTTAAGACCAAATGAGGACTATATGAGTGGCTGGTTATGCCATTTGGTCTTTTAAATGCTTCAAACATCTTTATAAGATCAATGAATCTTACAATGGTAAATTTGCGGTTGTATACTTCAATGACATGCTGATTTATAGCAAGAATGAGCAAGAGCATCAAGATGACCTTACACCAATCAAGCTTGTTCTTGCACATGAGAAATTGTTTGGTGACCTTAAAAAATGTGCCTTTTCAGTCATGCGATAACATTCTTACGTTACATTATTACTCGAGATGGCATTAAGGCAGATGAGAGCAAGATTGAGGCCATTCGATCGTGGCCTATTCCACAAAGTGTTCATGACATACGAAGCTTCCATGGACTTGTATCTTTTTACTGGAGGTTTGTAATGAACTTTAGTACAATCATGGCTCCCATGACTGAGGTTATTAAGGGCACATCATTCATTTGGACCCCCAAAGCCCAATCTTTCTTTGAAGAAGTGAAGAAGAAACTACTCAAGCACCCGTTCTTGCTTTTTCGTGCTTTGAGAAGGTCGTTGAAGTTGCTTCTAGAGTTGGTATAGGTGGTGTTCTTGCTGAAGAAGGAAAACCTCAAGCCTTCTTTAGTGAGAACTTATGTCATTTAAGAAGAAAGTATTCCACCTATGATAAAGAGTTTTATTCTATCGTGAGGTGCTTAGAGCATTGGAGCCATTAGCTTCTTACAACTGAGTTTATTTTACATTTTGATCATGACGCTTTCAAGTATATTCAAGGAAAACACAAGTTAAACTCACGCCATGCCAAATAAGTTGAGTACCTCCAATCATTTCATTTCATAATCAAGCACAAATATGGAAAACTCAATCAAGAAGCCAATGTTTTGTCCTGTAGGTACCTATTTTTGTTTCAGTTAGATGCTTGTGTATTAGGTTTTGAGCATCTAAAAGGTATATATGCTAATGATGAAGTCCTTGCGGAGTTTTATTCTATGTGCCAAAAGCTCCCCAAGGGAGATTTCCCAGTCCAAGAGGGCTTTCTGTTTAAGGGTACTCAGTTGTGTATCCCTAAGTTTACCACTCGTGAGCTCTTGATTAGAGAGGTGCATGGTGGTTCTTTGGAGGGTCATTTTGGAGAGTCCAAGACCTCAATCATATTAAGGTAACATTACTGCTAGCCCTCCTAAGGAGATATGGTACATGCCAAGTTGTCAAAACTTACACCCTTCCCCGCGGCTTGTATACATCCCTTCTGGTTCCTACTTTACCTTGGGTGCATGTAAGCATGTATTTCATTTTGGGTTTGCCTAAAACCTAAAGGCACAAGGATTCCATATTTGTGGTGGTGGATGGGTTCTCAAAGATGGCACTCTTTATACCATGCAACAAAACACAGGATGCTACACACATTGCTGAGTTATACTTCAAAGAGGTAACCAAATTACATGGAATGCCCAAGTCCATTTTTTCTGATCGGGATACAAAATTTTTAAGTAATTTCATGATTACCTTATAGAAGAAGCTGGGTACTAAACTTATGTAAAGTACCACTTGTCACACCCAAACCGATGGGCAAATCAACGTGACTAATCAAACCCTAGGCAGTCTCCTAAGTGCTTTGATTAAACCTCATTCTAAAGCTTGCAATTTACTTTTCCCTAATGCTGAATTTGCTTATAATAGGGCACCTAGCAAGGCTACTAGTGTTTCTCCATTCAAGGTGGTCTATGGAATTGATCCCCTAAGTCCCCTTGATCTCACTCTACGACCCTTAGACCAGAAACCAAGTGCGGATGCAGTAGCAAGAGTAGAGGAGATTTAGAAACTCCATGAGTTGGTTAAGGGTACAATAGAGAAGACTAATGAATCATATCAACCATAAGCCAACAAGCATAGGACAAAGATGGTTTTTTAACTTGGAGACCCTGTATGGATCCACCTAAGGAAGGAAAGATTTCCTTCGAAAAGAAAGAACAAACTAATGCCTAGAATTGAAGGTCCATATGAGGTATTAGAGAAAGTAAATGAAAATTCTTGCAAGGTTGATTTACTAGGAGAATACGGAGTTTCATCCATGTTCAATGTGGCATATTTGGGCCCCTACCATTCAGATGACTACCTAGCAGATTTGAGGATCAAATCTTTTCAATAAAGGGAGGATGATGGAGTCCTACCTATCCGAGACATTAAGGATGATCATTCAAGTCCAAGAAGCACAAGAACAAGGTCCCAAGTCCAAAGGATGGCTCACATTTTGCATTGGACACAAACAAAAGCATATGGTTTCAAGGGAGATTTTAAGCCGGGTTTTGTGTTCTTAATTACTTAATCCTCTATGAAGTTTAAGTTCTAATTTTTTGCATATGTTAGGTCCCCAAGATGTTAACTACCTGATCTAATTGAGAAAGTCCAATTAAGTCAAGTAGAAGATGAGAAACCGGGTCATTTTTGTGAACTGTGCAGGCTAGAACGCAGTTTGTACCAATCTGAGTATTTTGAGCTTTAGAAAAGGCAAATGAGGTCATAAATGTGTGATTGCACTTGAAGGAGTTAGAAAACAATTCGGGCTTTCCAACCATATGTGGCAATCCAAATCATGCCCATGTTTTACATGAGAAAGTTGGCGTAAAAAAACTGCCAGCTACTGCTAGGTTGCACCTAATTGGTGTGTTTGGTGGTTGATGTCATTCTAGGTGTCCAATATTTACCTAGCAGCAACCAGTTAATGAAGCCTTGGACACAATCATGAAGCAACCAATTGAAGATCCAATGAGAATCAAGGAGAAAAGGGCAGAAACAAGCTCATTAGCCAGCTATAAAGCATAACTGGGACCAAGCAGCTTTCTCCTCTTCTCTCACACATGACCCGCAACCTTTTTTCTTAATTACTTGATTAGTATTTAGCTTAACCTTAATCCTCATGATTAAATAGATTCAATGGTTGTAATTAGCAAGGATTAAGCTAGGAATTAGTTTAGTATCCCACGAGTTAGCTTAAACCGTGAACTAAGCAAGATTAAGAGGTTTCCTAATCTTAAAGAAACCTCACTCCCTAAACTTGAGCAACTTGTGTGAGCTTGTATGCTAGGTTTTAAGGGGTTGTGCACTTCAATTTTGTAATCAATTTTGACATTTTGGAAGAAAGAAAGACAGCACTGCTCCTTGCTTAAACCAAATACTTAACTTGCTAATCTCTAACTAGGCCGGTTAGAGTGGTGATCAAGTGAGTCTTAAGCCTTGATGAGGTGATGATATCTATATCCTAATTAAGCTTAACGACCTTAAACTCAAGCTTGGTGGTGATATCTGTATCCTAGTAAGACTTTAGTTTACAATTACCCCTCACTCTCTCTTGGATTCTCCTTAGACTCTCTTAAGATTTCAACCTACTTTCCTTGCATTTGAAATTAGAATTGAGTGTCAGTTGAATTCCTTCCATAGTTACATCACTTTGACAAACTAACGTTTAAGCTTATGATCATGATACTTTCAGTGCACAAGTGTAGCAAAATAACAAGTCTCATTCAACATGCTTAATCACATATACAACACATGTTATCATTAATTCATGTATTTCAAGGTCAGATCGACTAACCTTGATATCAATTACTCAAAGACTTTGACTTAGAGAAAAATTATACTTATGAAAGTGGGTTCGACTATATAAGATATGTATCACATGGTCAAAGGCAATGAGAAGTAAAAACGTGTATATTAAAAACATATAGAATATCCACATGCATCATGCACATATCAAGCACACTTTGAACATATCAATATATTGACTACATAAATAATTATCTTTTTCGCTCATCAAAATATGCTAAATATAACCAACCAACAAGCGGCTTTAGGTACAGAGGTGAGCTTCTCTCTGGGTGGACAACATCTTTGTTGTTTGGAAAGGGCTGGCTGGAAATTTTTATTCAAATTGTTAAGAATATTGGATTAGAAAAGAAGAACGACAAAATTTCATATTATTAGCAACCAATTTTGTAAAGTTTTAATTACTAAAATTCTCAAATTCAATGTAAATCATAGCTATGCTTCTTTGAAGTATTAAATTATCAAAATTTAAGCGAAAAGGAGATTAATACATATCATTTATCAAACCACAGTAATTTTTGGGTCACATTTTATCTAAGGGGATTAACACTTGTAAGGTTTAAAACTAACACATTTTAGAGAGCAAGAAATAATTCAGGAACTTTAATTTACGGCATAACCTATTACGGAGACTATAATCCGATGAAGACATATGATTTTGCAAAATATTAAAATGAAAACAAAAAACCCATTCAAAAGAATGGGAGATTCTAGTCCTGTAACCTGTGCTCCAATTCATACGGTTCTATCCTAAAGCATGATCTGATGATTTGTAGTTCACGAATAATTAAAAAATTAAAAAGTACCTTGTAATACTTTTATTAGTTAATTATTAGCTTGTGGAGCTTCTAGCAAGAGCTTCTATGTAAACTTGACGCTTGGTAGTCAAATATGAGGGAGTTGGAATCCCTTTATAGGAAGTTATAGGGTGCTCAATGATAGATTTTGATTAGTCTTCCATGCAGTTTAGAATAAACAGTAGTTTCTGATCTCTGATCCGTTAATTAATGAGTGTCACACAACTTACATTTCGGTGATTAACATCCAACTAAATGTTTCATTAAAAGAGCGACACTTTGTTCCAAATGAAACCAGGTTGACCACAAAGTTGGGCAATCAAAATTAAGGCAATGTTGATGAGGATATGAATGTAGGCACAAAAAAAAAGTGTGCCATACCGAGAGGTAAACATAAATTAATTATTTGGCTTAACCAACTTATTAATCTAATTAAGCCCAAATTGACTCATAAGTCATGGTTTGAGCCCAATTTGACTCCTAAGTCAAAGCCCCTTTAAGGCCTACGTCGATTACCAAGTCAAGGCGCGGTGAAAACGAAAGTGACTTCCAAGTCAAAGCCTTAGAGACTCCTAAGTCAAAATGCCAGTCAAGGGCCCATTTATCCCTTTATCAAAGTCTAATCAAGGATAACCTTTCGGTCCAACTTAATGATTGAATTGACATCTCAACAAACTACCAAGTTAATAAATCAGTTACTCAAATACCTAATCAACACAGACTCGTAAGTCAAATGGATTTAAACTGAAGCCCAATTGTAAACCAAAAGAGGTCGAGGCCCATATTGAGCTTCAAGGGGGAGGGAAAGAATTTTAATGCAAATAGACCTCCACTTCCCCTTATTCCGGGGGTGGATATCCTAGGAATCTAAAAGCTCCAGCATTCTCTCTCTAGAGGAAGATGCTAACCACCTCAAGCATGTGCTATCCTCTCTCAAAGATCAAGTCCCTTTTCTTGTTTGGGATTAAGCACTTAGGCCTTCTATCAGGATAAGTTCATTCAAATTCAACCAAGGAGGTCGAATTAGTGGATAACTTTAACTATATTAAATACAGAGATGGTACCCATATATATAGTATCAACATAAAAATTAAATTTGCTACTCAATTTCTTGTTTAACTTATTCCTAAAAATCAAAGCTTTCAAGTTTTAATAGCATCTTCTTCAAAGAAGACATGGCCACGAAGAATGTTGCCGCCTAATCTTCAAAGAAAAAGAGAACCTAATCTCTCATTTGTAGATTTTACAAAATTGACAAAACCTTTAGCAGGCGAACCCACAGAATGCTGAGAAAAAGCATGGCAACAACTACTACAGTGATCGTCGCTACGCAAATAGGGACGTTCGCACCCAAACTCCAAGAGTTGAAGATGAAGAAAAAAGTGTCATGTTGGATTGATGAAGTTCAAAACCAAACTACGCTTTAATCTGCAATCTATAAAGTAGAAGGATATTATAGCAGAGACTCTTCTGCAACCACACCAAAAGGGGCTTTCTTAAAAAAGGTCATCTTACACCGTTAGAAACTGAAGTTAAGTCCGCAAAAACTGCTGTGAAACTAGTTATTATGCCATGAGCAAGCAATTGGGAAGAGGAGATGGCTACTATGAAGGCTATCTTAAAAAAACTCACCAAAAGAGTGAAGAAAAGGAAGCATGCATCAAGCTTTTAGAGGAAAAGATTGCTAAGCTGACTAAGATGTTGGAAAAATGGTCAACTTAATCTTCCACAAAAGACTTAGAGAGTGAAGAAGAGGAAAAAGTGTCAATCTATAGTGAAGCTTCTAGCAAGGGGGAATAACCCAACAAAAGCGGTAAGCCTAAAAACGACGGGTCTTTATGATTGATGATTGTCGATCAAATCCAAGACTTCATGTTAAATGTTGTTAAAGCACAACTAGGACGAGGTTCGTATAGAACTCACGTACACCAAGCCTTACATCAAGATGGTTAACGGTCTCCACATGCCCTACGGTTATTAGCCTCCTAAGTTCCACCAGTTTGATGGGAAGGGTAACCTATAAAAACATGTCGCACATTCATTGAGACACACAATTGTGATGGGACTGATGGTGACTTCATGATAAAGTAGTTTCTCCGAACATTGAAAAGTATTACCTTTGATTAGTAAACTGGCTTAGAACCCGAGTCCATCTGTATTTTAGAACAAATGGAGCAAGAGTTCCTTAAAGGATTCTACAGCATCCAATACACCATCAGCATAACTGAGCTGAAAAAAACAAAATAATGGAAGGATGAGCCAATTCTTGTCTACGTAAACTACTGTCGTACACTTAGTCTTGAGTGCAAAGATCGACTAGCTGAAGCTTCTGCTATTAAAATATGTAACTAAGTCAATTAGTGGGATTTGCTATATGTCCTATAAATAACAAAATGTAGGACTTTCCAAGAATTAGCAACCAAGGCACATGACACATAGGCCACCATAGCCAATTGTGGTGGCAACTCCTTCTGTTATATTGAATTAAAGAAGGACAAAGTTGAATTGAAGAAGAATGTTAAGTTCTCTAAAAGCATAACTAAGGAGGTGAAGTCTATCTTTGCAGGTGAGCAAATTAGGATTACGGGAAAGACTAAATTAGAGGATAAGAAGAGCACGTCATTCAAGTATGCAACAAAGAAGAACCTTATACTAAAAGTGCATCAGGAAAAGAATTACTTATTCCCCAACTCGAATTTGTCAAGCATGCTAGATGACTTGCTTGAGAAGGGTGTCATTTAACTTCTCGAGCCAAAGCGCCCATAAGAAGCTGGAATGACTACCAATCCAAAATATTGTCGGTATGATAAGGTCATTAGTGACGCTCTTGAAAAGTGTATTAGACCCAAGGAGTCGTTCATGTAGGGCTAAGGATGGAAGGATCATTCTACATTTGGATGAAACAACAAAAGCTAATCAAACACTATCTTATGTGAGCATTATGCCCCATTTTGTTAATCGAGGGTTAACCACTTGGCTTCCCAAGAGAAACACCATTTAACCCCTTTATTAAAAGTGCAGTTGATCACAATCTAATAAGGGAGTCTAGAACCAGTAAATCTCTTATTGCTAAATATATCACAACTGCGAAAGACCAATATTGGACATAGCACCTTAAAGAAGGATGATAAAGGGAGGACCCTTGTTGTTAGGCACAAGTTAAGGAAGTGAAGGCAATCTCAGCCACCATTACTTTGTCATGAGAAAAGTCCGGGAACAAAGACGTTCACAATTAATAAAGAGCATGAAGTTCACAGCATCGATCCACTTTACCAAAAACCATCTATCTCCATTACCTTAGGCGAATTACAATGACAAGACCAAAAAAGAGTAGGATGCCAGAAAGGTACCTCTTTCCAAAAGACAGAACATTGTCCTAAAAGCTTTGCTAGTACACATAGGTTAGTAGCAAAGTTTTCACTTGTCAAAAAAGATGTGCACATAAGTTATTGTCGCCATTGGCCATGCCAAGATATATGCTGATAAGGTGAAGAATGGACCACATACAAGAATCCCTACCCAATATGGCAACCGAAACATAACCATGAATTTCACTAATTAGGACTTGTGATTAGGTTCTAGAGCACATAATTGCCCGTTCGTTGTTGTTAGATGCATTCAGGGGCAAACGGTTAGGTAAATTCTAGTGGATGGTACTTCGATAGTCATCATCATGCCCATGTCAACTATGAACAATTTGGGTATCAACATTGAATTATTATCCAAGAGTCGAACGATAATATAAGATTTCAATCTAGTACAATGTGCGATTGGTATGGTTTGCTTAGAGTTGACAATTGGGGACTTGACAACATCAATAATTTTTAGTGTGATAGATTCCAAGACTTCATATAGGTTGTTGCTTGGGTGTCCCTGGCTCCATGAACAAGGAGTGGCGACTTAAACCTTGCAGTAATGTCTTAAGTGCTATCAGGATACAAACTTGATACATAGTTGTTGATACAGTGGCTGAGTTACACTTTGTTGATACAAAGTTGTTTGAGGAAGATGCTGCACCCAAAGAAAATATGTCGGCCACTATATCCTTCACAAGAAAAAGTAGTGTAAAGAATACCAAAGAGACTTTTGCACCTCTAGGAGATGTTGTGATGAAAACACCAAGCCAAAACAACACCGAGAAGAAGAAAATAAGTAGATAATTTCAGTTGCTCCTGTCTAATGCGCAATCTTTGTAGTAAACCCAGCAATGCTAGTCTTTGGGTACATTTATAAGTCACATCGAAAGGATGGTGAATCACCATTTAATGAATGTATAATTCTTATTACAACCAAGGCTGAGATTAAGTTCAAGGAAGCTAGTTGGCATTTTCTCAAAGAAAACGGTGCTTCCCATTCATAGGCCAAACCAAAGAAAATTTACCAAGGCCATTCTCCCTGGTTTCATTACTTCTTTCGACTTGCCAAGAAAGCACACTAGTGATGTGTTTGACCTAAATGCATATAAATTAATGAAGCAGTTTGGTTATGACTTTATGATGTATGCTGAACTTGCTAGCCTGAACACTTGACAAACTAGCAACTCAACATGGAAGATACTAACTAGCCTAAAGGAAGTTAATCCACCAACTAGAACTGTAGAGATTCACCACTAAACACCTTAAAGCAGATGCACCAGAGGATTAGATAAAGAATCACTCTCAACACCACCTGAACAGGATAAAGTTAGAGAGATTGGACAGAATTTTGCTTAAACCAACAAAAGGGATTTTTATTAATCATTAATCTGAGTAATACAAGTGGAGACAAGTCCTAAATATTCAGATACAATCAAAGGATCAGCAGCCACAACTGATTGTAGTTAAAACACGCAAACAGATTTCAACAAAACTCAGCTTAAAACAGTAACAAAAGGTACTTGCTAATGATGGCTTTGGGAGGATTTTTACAGTTGATTACATCGAGTTAACTCAGCCTGCCAGCAAGTACAACACACTGAAATCCAGTGGACAGAAGGGTATTTCTTGCATTCTCGCACTGGTTAAAAGTTGTTGCTAAGGGAGCTAAATCTACAACTTTAGGACCTTATTGGATAAATATTTAGACACCTTTTCAAGCCCTTAAACTTGCCAAAATGAGTTGCCAAGTTGGAGATAAAATTCTCCCTTTGAAGTGTTGCTGCTGTTATGGACCTACTGCTATCAAAAATAAATCCAGGGCAAAAATCTAGTAACCTTTATCATTTAGGAGCTGATTATGAGCTAATAAATGAGTTAGGGTACTGATCAAAAGGGATTGGCTTCCTTAGATAAGCCTGAGTTACTGAAAACAGGCAGAATAACCTAAATAAGCTGATTGTGGGATGCCCTTTATTTTGAGCTGGACTGATATGAGGTTGCTGTGTGAGCCTCAAAGTGACTTAGCTTGATCAGAAGAAATGCTAGGTTGTCCAGCAAAGCAATGATCTCCCTAAAATAGCCTCCAAACTGAGTTGAATTGCCTCACAGAATTGGCTTTGATGGTGGCTAAGCCGCAAGGTCTTCTCTGGTTTAGGGTGAGGGTCTTGTTCTTGCCCTTGGTCTGCATCATCCTCCCCTCCTTTGAGAGGATTTGCCCTCAAACCCCCAAACTCGATCACATCTTCTACATAGGGACTTAGATCACCCATATTAAATGTGGCTGAAACAGCCATGTGTCCTGGAAGCTCTAGTTTGTAAGCAGTGGCTCCCACCTTTTCTAGACCTTTGAAAGGTCCATCCCCTCTGGCCATTAGCTTGATTTTCCTCCTGGTGGAGAACCTTTCCTTCCTGAGGTGCAACCAAACAAGATCACTAGGTTGGTATTCCATGGCCTTCCTGATCTTGTTGGCCTTGCTTCTGTAGGTTTCATTAACCTTCTCAATATGAACTCTAATCTTCTCATGGAGTCTCTTCATTTCTTTGGCCCTCTTTTCAGCCTCAAAGCTAACCTTGCAATTAGTAGGAAGAGGAATAAGATCAACAGGGGTTAGGGGATTGATCCCATATAATGCCTCATAAGGTGAACAACTAGTAGCTCTAGTTGGTGTTCTGTTGTAAGCAAACTCATCATGAGGTAGCTTGAGATCCCATTCCTTCAAATTCATCTGGACCATGGTTCTAAGCATTGTGGACAAGGTCCTGTTGGTGACCTCAGTTTGGCCATCAGTTTGAGGATGGCAAGTGGTGCTGTACAGGAGCTTGGTACCTAACAGGTGCAATAAACTTCTCCAAAAAAGAGACAAGAGCTCAGTGTCTCTGTCACTTACAATGGTCTTGGGAACTGCATGTAATATGATGATCTCTCTTAGATACAAATCGGCAATGTGAGATGCATCATCAGCCTTGTGACATGCTACAAAACGAGCCATCTTGGTGAATCTGTCTACCACCACCATAACTGAATCCTTCCCTCTTTGTATCCTAGGCAAAGCAACAACAAAATCCATACTGACAGCTTCCCAAGCCTTAATGGAACTGGAATGGGTGTATAAAGGCCTTGATGGAGTTGGCTCTTGGCCTTATGGCAAATGGAGCATCTGGACACTACTTTGTGAACATCTTCCCCCATTTTTTGCCAATAACACTACAAAAAAAAACAGTTTTTACCAACAGGGCTTATATGTTGGTATAGGTATCTTTTCTGTTTGTAAAACTCAATGCCAACAGATAAATATATGTCACTAAACTGTTGGTAAAGAAACCCAATGGTAAATGTTTTACCAACAGATATAGTCATCTATCACAATTGATCATTAATACCAACAGATATGGTTCTGTGATTATTGGTATATAGTTGTACCAACAAATGCTTTTCTACTGCTAACATCTTGTTTTACCAACAAATAAGACTGGTGGTCTTGTGGTTTTCCCCAAAGTACAAGCATTTCCAACAAAATATTTTTGATGATAATTGTCTTCCTGCCATATTTGGTCATTATTATCCAACAAAACAATCTGTTCTTAATGAAGTTCCTGACTTTTTTTTATAATCAACATATCTCTTGGTAATAATAAAGCTATATGTACCTAATTTAATTCCTTTATTACAACAAATACACAAATATGCTGAAAATTAAACCCATAGGTTGTAGGTAAGATAATTTGGAAATATGATACACCTGGTACAAGAGAAGAAGTAAATTAACTGAGTAGTCACCAAATTCTTAATTTCATTGTATGCTCGTAATTGTAAAGATACATGACACCTAAAAAAAATTGCTTGATATTCAAAACTTCAATACAAAAACTTATATATAGTTCTTGGTCAAGTATTTGCTAAGTCATCGATAACAAAGGTACCCAAAATAGAATAATTCAACATATATTTCACTCATAATGTTCTTCATCATCTTCATTTTCCTTGATGGTCCGCTCTTCATATTCTTAATTATTTACTTTCGTTATCTCGACATCAACGTCATCCACATCGTCTTCCTCCTCAAGCAAAGCAAGAAGATCATCCTCATCAAAACCAAAAGCCACTGGATCCTAAAGTTCAAAGCAACAAAGCCAACAACAAACAACTAATTCCCTTACAACAAGAGCACAGAAGAAACACTTGAACTTTTTATGAGCTTTTAGTTTGAATTTTGGTGGATTCAAAGCAAATTTCACATTGGTCTTTCTAAATTCAGAATTAGCACAACCTTAGAGATATAAACGGTAAAAAAATGTGATTTGTGAAAACAATACCTTAAGGATAGGATGAAGCGGGGGTTAGCTTTCTTTCTTATTCTGCCTCCAGCATTTCGACACCAAGTTCTAGTTTTCCAGCCAATGGTAACGGAAGCTGGTTGGAAAGGGGCTGCAATGACAAAAGCTTTCGAAAATTAGAAGGTTATGGTAGATTGTGAGAAAAAATGAATAAAAAGTTGGTTTGAATAGCAAATGAGAACTGGATTGAATTAGTTGATTTTTCCCCCTACTGTAGATATCTCACCAAATGCATGTATGCGTATCTGTGCGTAAATGTATTAAAACTTTCACAATTTTCTTATGTCTTAACTCTTGATTCCATAAGTCTTTTTCCAACTAAGTTAAATATCATAGCTTCATTAAAGATATATGCATCTTGAAGAGCTCCTAGTCATTTGTAGACAAGAGGCCAAACTATGCAGGACAGATAGAAGGAAACTCAAGCAGACAATTGAAGTTTGACTAATACTTCTATAAGTTCAAAATCACCCTAGTGAGAAGTTGCAAGCAAGATAGTGGCACCATATGCATAAGAACAGAATAAGCTCACAAACCATATCAATATTTAAGAAGCTATAAAAGATAGCAGCTAACCATTTCTTTCGCCAAAAGGAAGTAGCAAAACAATGTAGCCACAAATAGCACTATGTCCCCATCTCCAATTCAAGACCTGTGAATATCACTAGACAATCAATTAAAGAACACTAATGACACCAAAATTAGTAATCCTAATTACCCAAAAAACAAGAAGTGGAAAAGAACTAAGAGTGAGTTAGGGGACCTAGCCTCCACGAGTTTCCATGAAACAACACTAATGTAGGAGATGTTAACGTTATGTCTGATGCCTTGGGGTGAAAACCATAGCCAAGTAACCAAGATCAAATTTTCTCTAGAATGTATAAGTAAATATCATTGACACCATGAAGCAACAACCTTCTTGAATTCACATAGTAGGAATCACATAAGCGATTTTAAAAACGGAAAAAGGAATGTACATCTCAAAGCATAATGCTCATTGGACATATGCTACTGGTCATTGTGGCATTTGAAAATCCAAACTCACAAACCCTAGATTAAACAAACGTTGCATAAGAAACCAATAATCGAGTAAATAAAAATACCAAATTGTCTTTTCGTTTGGGCATCAGCAAAGGACTTAATAAAGCATAAGGTAGAGAAGCTCGGAGACAATCTTTCTGTCTAGGGCGACCTAAATCAAATCCCACGAACATAAAAATATGAATCTTAATTTTGAAGCTAATTGGGAAACAGTAAAATAATCGAACCTTAATTGAACTGGACACTCATGGTCTATTAGGGTTGATCTGACAAATACCTCGGCGAGTCCTTATCATCATCGAACTTGACATCTACTCACCTGCTCCATCAGACAGTCGATGTAACCACGAAGGGAGGTTAAGACCCCATGACCTCCCCATCCCTGGCGCAACTCTTTTCCTCTGTTGACAGCTTGCAAAATACGACATCCTTAGCCAAAATCAGAAGATGATAAAAAATTAAGATTCATAAGAAGCAGAATTTGGCCTTCCTGTTACGCTTGCTTTCATGAGTGATGGCATCGTGATCCAGAAAGACAAGGTGTTCTCTAGTTAGGCAGCCAAGCTCTGCAGGAGTTCGAGGCTTTGATTATTAGAGCCCCTTCATCGATTTTCGATGGGTGACAACTCTTCCCCAATTGAATCGGCAATCTCTCTCTTAGGGTTTTCACTATTGCAACCACTTGAATTACGCACATGAAATCAGGGACTCAACCCACTCTCTTTGTGTCTATGGATTTGGGGGATAAGGAGGCGCATGCCCTTTACTCTGAGAACGCCCCTTTTTGTGCTCACATGTAAAGTAATTGTTAAGTATTCTTCGACTTTTGAAATTTTCTCCTCTTTCTGTTTCTTTTTAGTCTAACTTCCCAATCATTTTGTTTATTTTATTGAAAATTAATTCAAATTTTTTTTCCAGTGGTGGGACGTAATTTCACACTAAGGTATTATAATTTGCAAAAAAAATACAGATTAAATAGAAAAATACGTTAGTACTCAATTATAATACCAACAAATAAAACCTGTTGTTCTTTTAATAACAGTACCAACAAATTAAAAAATTGTTGGTATCTAAATAATAAGACCAACAACTGACAAGAGTGTTGGTATTCGGATAACAATACCAACACCTAAATTGCTTTCTGCTGGAAATACTTGCACCTTTTCCCGCCAAATAAAGTGTACACTTTTGTACCAACAAAAATGTTAATATGACAGTAATATTTATTTTTGTCAACAGAATGAACTTTTTATCAATATGAATCTGTTGGTAAAAGCAGCTTTTTTTGTGGTGTAAAAATGCTCTTAATGGATGTCCAAGGTCTTGTTCATCCCAAAATGTCTGGCAAGTGAACCTCCATAGGCTTCCCTCACTAACAGGTCCCTTAATGGACAGGCTAGGATACACAGCTTGTTTCCCTTGAACAAAAAGCCTTCTTGCATCACATAAGGGCCTTGTGCTGGGGTGTTACTCACCAACTCCTGGAAGGCTGGGTCTTCGGAGTAGTAGACCTAAATAGACTATACTCCCAGTAGCTTTGCACCTAAAACAGAAATCAAGGCATACCTCCTTGAGAGTGCATCTCCTACTACATTCTCAGGTCCTTTCTTATGCCTGGAAAAAAAGGTGAAAGCCTATAGAAACTCAACCCATTTTGCATGCCTTGCATTGAGCATGGGCTGGCCACTAAGAAACCTTAATGCTTGATGGTCTGAATGCAGGACAAGAGCCTTAGGTTTCAGGTAGTGACTCCAATGACTCAAAGCTCTTACTATGGCATAGAATTCTTTGTCATAGGTTGAGTAATTAAGTTTAGGGCCAGTAAGCTTTTCACTAAAGTAGGTCAGGGGTTTTTCAGTTGTGTAAGAACAACTTTAATGCCCACCCTACTGGCATCACAGTCTACCTCAAATAATTCCTCAAAGTTAGTTAAGGCTAGGATAGGTGCCTCACATAACCTTTGCTTGAAAGTCTCAAAAGCCTTTTGTGCTGCAGGAGACGAAGAAAAACTCCCTTTCTTCATGCATTCTGTAAAAGGAGCCATAATGGTACTGAAATCCTTGATGAACCTCCTATAGAAGGAAGCTAAACCATGGAAACTCCTTACTGCAGTGACTGAGGTAGGAATTGACCAGGACATGATTGCTTCAACCTTGGCTTCATCCACCTGAATGCCATCACAAGAAACCATATGTCCAAGGAAGACAACCCTTCGTACAAAGAATTCACACTTTTCAAACTTCCCATACAGTTTCTGGCTTCTAAGGGTTGTGAAAACTTGCTTGAGATGCTGCATGTGATCAGGTTCAGTCTTGTTGTAAACAAGTATATCATCAAAATATACAACCACAAATAGACCTATGTAGGGCCTAAGCACTTCATTCATCAACCTCATGAAGGTGCTAGGGGCATTGGACAACCCAAATGACATGACAAGCCATTCATAACGCCCTTTCTTTATCTTAAAGGCAGTTTTCCATTCATCCCCTTCTCTCATTCTGATATGATGATAGCCACTCCTTTTATCAATCTTGGAGAAGATCTATGATCCATGAAGCTTATCCAACATGTCATCAAGCCTAAGAATATGGTACCTATACTTGATTGTAATGTTGTTGATGGGTCTACTGTCCACACACATCCTCCAACTGCCACCTTTCTTTGGCACCAATAGGGCTGGAACTGAGCATGGGCTCATGCTTGCCCTTATATACCCTCTCTCAATCAGTTCTTGAACTTTCCTTTGCAGCTCCTTTGTTTCAGTAGGGTTGCATCTGTAGGCGAGTTTGTTAGGTAATGGGGCTCTAGGGATGATATCAATCTGGTGTTCTATACCTCTCTTGGGAGGGAGACTAGGAGGTAAGTCTTGGGGAAAAACATCATTAAACTCCCCTATCAAAGGTTGAACTGAGGGGTGTGGGGTGGTTGGATTTGATTGAGGGCCAGACTCCAACATAAGCACAGTAAGCACAGGTTTCCCCTTGCTAATAGCCCTCTCCACTCTTCCCCCATTAACAAACAAGGCACTCTTGTTGTGTATAGCCCTCCCAGTTTTTGACTTGTGTGTTTGGTTAGGGGGGAAAGGAGTTAAGGTCAACTTCTTATCCTTCAGTTTAAAGGAAGAAGTGTTGGACTTACCATGGTGAATAACATCCCTATCATACTGCCATGGCCTGCCTATGAGCAAGTGACAAGCATCCATTGGCAAGACATCACACAGAACTTCATCCTGATATTCACCAATTGAAAAAGGTACCAAAGTTTGCTTGGAAACTATTACTTCATTGCCTCTCTTAAGCCACTGCAAGGTGTAAGGTCTAGGATGGGTAATGGTGGCCAACTTTAGTTTGTTGACCATTTCAGTCGAAGCTACATTTGTGCAGCTACTCCCATCTATAATTAGGTTTTATGTCTTGTTGGCTACCTTGCATCTTGAGTGAAATATTTGCTCTCCTTGGTTGACTTCTAGTGGGCTTCAGTGGCATAAAGAACCCTCTTAATCATGAGCATTTCACCCTCTTTAGCTGGCAAGTAAGAGGTTTCACCCTCATCAGCGGATTTTTCTTCTTCATCCTTCTATATGTCCATGTGATCTAGTTCTTCAATCTCCCTGATTGTGAGTACCCTTCTGTTCGAGCAATCTACCTGAAACTGACCATAGCCATGGCACTTGAAAGAATTAAAGAGCTTCACTGGTATAGCAGGTTTAGGAAGGGCAGAAGAGTAAGGCCTCCTTGCTTTAAGCTGCTTTTTAACCTTAACAGCTAACTTGCATGCATCTTCAAAGGTCCAGAAAGGTTGCAGCTTAACTCTTTCTAAGATGGCAGGGTTTAAGGCTTTGAGAAACCTGGCAATGGTTTGTTCAGGTTCTTCACTTAAGGCACACCTGATCTGCAGCTGCTCAAATTCCCTAATGTACTCCTCAACCTACATGCTGCCTTAATGCAAGGAGGTGACCTTCAGGTACAGTTCTTGTTTATAAGTAGCTACCAAGAACCTTCTGTCAATATGTTTCTTCAGCTTAACGCAAGTTTTGATCTGAGGTTTGCCTTCTAAAGCCCTGGTCCTCTTTAAATTTTCATGCCAAAGTGAGGCATATTGTTTTAACTTCATAACAGCAAGCTTAAAGGCCTTTTCTCAAGAATAGCCTTTGATCTCTATGATCCTCTCCAAGGCCTCAACCAATTCCAAGTAACCTTCAGGCTTTAAACTCCCATCAAACTCAGGGGCCTCTATTATGAGGTCCTTAAGGTCATCCCTAGGCATTCTCCTTCTCCTGGGCCTAGCATCTCCAGTAGATGACTCACTCCCACACTAAGAATCAAGAGGGGAATAAGAACCTCCAGGAGGGTTATGAGATGGCTCCCTTTCTCTTTCTCTAGGCTGATTCATGAGCTGCTGTATTTGAGCTGTCAGGGTTCTGATATTTTCTTACATTTCCAGGATAGCTCGATCCCTCCTCAATTCATGAGCCTGTTCTGGAGAGAGACCTCTAGGAACTCTCACAGGTTGCTGTGGTGGAGGAGAGGTGTTTTTCCTTTCAGCCATACTACTTAGAGTAGGGAATTTGGAATGCTGTAGCTATTTGAGAAGCTTGGTTCTTTGTAGCTAGGTGTGTGTTTGGGATGACAGGGTTCTTTTGTGGCTGAATAATAGGTTGTTCCAAGAGGAGAGCAGGTGAATGAGACAAGAAAGAAGCTAGAACATAAACAACAAATAGCAACAGAAAACAACTCACCAAGAATCAGGTTAAGTTCTGATACTAGTTGATGTATGCTGAACTTGTTAGCCTGAACACTTGACAAACTAGCAACTCAACATGGAAGACATGAACTGGCCTAAAGGAAGTTAATCCACCAACTAGAACTGCAAAGATTCGCCACTAAACCCTTAAAGCAGATGCACCAGAGGATTAGATAAAGAATCACTCTCAATACCACCTGAACAAGATAAAGTTAGAGAGATTGGAGAGAATTTCGCTTAAACCAGCAAAGCGGATTTTCATTCATCATTAATCTGAGTAATGCAAGTGGAGACAAGTCCTAAATATTCAAATACAATCAAAGGATCAATAGCCACGACTAATTCTAGCTAAAACAAGCAAACAAATTTGAATAAAACTCAGCTTAAAACAGTAACAGGTTGGATTCTTGACACCTAAACCCCTTGCTTATCTCCATTTCTGAGGTGTCAACCCTTAATAGCATCAAGGTACTTGCTAATGATGGCTTTGGGAGGAGTTTTGCAGATGATTACATCGAGTTAACGCAGCCTGCCAGCAAGTACAGCACACTGAAATCCTGTGGACAAAAGGGTATTTGTTGCATTCTGGTGCTAGTTAAAAGCTGATGTTAAGCAAGCTAAGTCTGTAACTTTAGGGCCTTATTGGATAAATATTTAGACACCTTTTCAAGCCATTAGACTTGCCAACACGAGCTGCTAAATTAAAGATAAAATTCTCCCTTTGAACCGCTGCTGCTGCTGTGGACCTGCTGCTATCAAAAATAAATCCAGGGCAAAAATATAGTAGCCTTTATCATTTAGGGGCTAATTATGAGCTGATAAATGAGCTAGGGTGTTGAGCAAAAGGGATTGGCTTCCTTAGATAAGCCAGAGTTACTGGAAGTAGGTAGAACAACCTAAATAAGCTGATTGGAGGATGCCCTTTATTTTGAGCTTGACTGAACTAAGGCCACTGTGTGAGCTTCAAAATGACTTAGCTTGATCAGAAGAAATGCTACAGTGTCTAGGAAAGCAATGATCTCCCTAAAATAGCCTGCAAACGGAGTTACATTGCCTCACAACGTTGGCTTTGGTGGTGGCTAAGCAGCAAGGTCTTCTCTGGTTTAGGGTGAGGGTCTTGTTCTAGCCCTTGGTCTGCATCACTTTAGTAAGCCAACATCTTCATGGCATGTTATCGAAGCTAAGTCTTACGGACTTAACAATACATAAAAGATGATACATAATCAAGCAGATAAAGTTGGAACACCTAAAATTGGCCTTGGTTACTTAGCACCCCAACCTACAAGGATTTTAGGACGATGTGATGATAAAAAACCATTCACAAAATATATGATACCTAAGAAGGTGAATGATGGTGAGGGTGAAAACGCTGAAACCAACCCAAAATCATCGATGTTTGACAGGTTACAATAGTACACATTATAACAATGCCCTTCCCTATTTAGTAGTATGAGAAAGGGCAAAACCTCAAAGTCGTATGTCCTTAATAGGTTAAAAGGATATGACCAGCCTACAACCCTCTGTCTTTGCCAGAATTAAGGTAAGTGAGAAGTCATCAAGCTCACCATCCTTACCAGAGAGAGATTCGGTGTTAAGTCACCTTGGCGAAGTAAATGAATTTTAACGTTCCATTCCTTTATGTATTAAGCACGTTTTTCCTTAGGATGTGAAGACAAATGGCTCTATAAAAAGTAAAGAGGCATACTGTAGTTCTCACTAGCCAAGGGGCCAGCTCAAAAGAAAGAACTAAGGAGGAGGAACAAACTTCTTCTAACCATGTCATAGTTCAAGAGGTCGACAACTTTATATTCTAAAATAGAACTCATTGAAGCACCACAAACTTTAAAAGACGGGCCAAGTTAAGGTAGGTAAGCTAAAAGAATTTAAGCTTAGATATATGGAAGTGCCTCACCCTATCTGTGTGAGTGCCATGCTGGCGCCCGTGGATGAAGAAGATTACTTCAAGCTTCGCTATGAATACAAAAATATATTCGCATGGAGTTATAAGAAACTTCCTGAATTAGACTCCAAGGCTTTCGTTCACAACTTGTCCATTAAAAAGTGTGTTTCGCCTGAAAAACAACCTCAACAATGTTTTAGCCCCGAGTTACTACTGGAAGTTGAAAAGGGGTTAAGCAAGCTCATCGATGCCAAGTTCATTTTGTGAGGAGAAATACCTAACCTGGATTGCAAACACCATCCTAGTAAGGAAAAAGAATGGCCAACTTCGCATTTGTGTGGGTTTTCGAGACCTTAGTATTTTATATTCGAAAGATGACTTTTTGCTTTGGGTAACTCAACTCATGATTGATGTTGCCACTGGCCACAAAGCCTTATCTTTCATGGATTGTACCATAGGCTATAACCAAACTTAAATAGCATTAGCAGATCAAGAGACTACGGTAATTCGTACACTGACAGGCATCTTTTGTTGTAATGTAATGCCTTTTGGCTTCAAAAATACCGGAGCACCCTATCAGATGGTGATGCAAACTATTTTTGAAGACATGTTACACAACACTATGTAATACTATATGGGTGATCTTGTGGTTAAGTCCAAAAGGAGATCAGTTCATTTATGAGATCTCTACTAAATCTTCAAAAGATTACAATAGTGCCAACTGAAGGTGAATCCATTAAAGTCCTCTTTTGGTGTAATCTATAGGAAATTCCTAGTTTTATAGTCTGACGTAGATGTATTGAAATTGACCAAGCTAAGAGAAAAGAAATTTGAGATATGCCTCCATAAAAGAACCTCAAAGGACTCTAGGGTTTCTAAGGACGCTCTGCATACATCAGAAGGTTCGTAACAATTCTTGCTAGTCATTGTCGCCGTTTAAGCCACCTCGTGGAAAAAGGTGTGTGTTTTAAATGGGATGACTCATGTCAAAAGGATTTTGACCGCATCAAAATGTAGTTGTCAAGTCCTCCAGTGTAAAGGGCACTAGTTTCTAGCAAGCCTTTTCTTCTTTACATCGCAGTGCAAACGAAGGCCTCGTTACTACCTAACCTGGCAAATGTACCTTAATGGTACTACGCACCAATGACGGTGCAGGAGCAGAACTCGCACTTGTCTCCTCTCAAAGGCACATTCTTCCATATTTACTTATGCTAACCTAGCTATGCTCTAAATATCAAGCACTCATACTAGGCCTTCAAATGGCAATTGAGATCGGGATCAAAGACCTTGATGTTGATGGTGACTCACAATTGGTCATCAATCAACTTCTAGAAGAATTTTGACTGAAAATAGAAGATCTTATCCTATATCATATAACATGCCTTACGACTATTTGATAGGCTAAAAACTGTTAAGTTGGAACATGTTGAACATGTCCGTAGCAGTCTAAACAAGACAACTGATGTGCTTATAAACCTTGTAGCCACTTTAGCATTGGGGTCAGGAGAGCACATGGTTGTTTTACTTTTGCAAGCAATGGGCGGTTATATCACCTGAAGATGACTAGAATGAAGAAGTCAAAGTAGTTTTTGTTTATGAGCTAGATAAAGAAGATTGACGCCAGTATGTATTGACTGCTTGAAACATGGTAAATTGCCAAGTGACTTGAGGCATAAAATAGAAATCCAACGGAGGGCCTTACGCTTTCTCTATTACAAAGGAACATTGTATCGACACTCTTTCCTTGATCTTTGGTTACAATGCTTAGATAAAGAGGAAAGGAAACAAGTAATGCAAGAAGACCACGCTAGTGTGTGTTGTGCACATCAATTGGGACTCAAGGGACATGATCAGGTCCAAAGAATGGGTTATTATTGGCCCACCATGGTGCGTGATCATATTGACTATGAAGGTATAACACATCTTGGTTCCATGCTAGCTTCATTCACCAGCCCATGGAACCACCGTCCAACTATAGTACCTTAACTTTTAATGGCATGGGGACTTGATGTTGTAGGATCTCTCAATCCTAAATCTTCCGCTGGCCACATGCACATCTTGGCTCCTACTGACTATTTCTGTAAATCTGCAGAGGTTGTTGCATTAAGGGCTAAAAACGAGATTGTTGTTAACTTCAATCGGACATATGTCATTTACTGATATAGCATGCATTTATATATTATCATAGACAGTGGCAAACCATTCATCTCCAACTGGATAACTAATCATTGGGAGAAATTCATGTTTGCTAAGCTAAGTTGTCAGCATACCACGCACCTCCAAATGGCCTAGCAGAAGTTTTCAATAAAACGTTACGCAACCTATTGAAGAAGGTGGTCTTAAAATCCAAGAGAGGTCAACATGAGAAACTAGGGGAGGTTCTTTGGGCACAACAAACCACATAAAGGACTCCAACACAATCGACCCCTTATGCTTTAGTACATGGAGTAGAAGTCGCCCAACCACTGGAAATTAAAATCCATTGTTATCCATCTATAATAACAGGGAAATTTCAATTGTAGTTAATTATGAACGTTGCAATTTTATTAGGAATGTTTCATTATAGTAGTTATATTAGACCAATTTTTGTGTGTAAATTAAGTATATTAATATATGTGAATTAGTTTTTGAAATTGTCTTCAGTTATTAGGTGATTTTGGTAATTGAGCGAGTTAGTCAAAATTCGGCCGAGATGAGATTTTGCATGACTATTAAAGTAGGTTGGGCTATTCAATGTGATAAATCCTGTGGGCTTGGTCACTTAGGTCTAAATGCATTCTTTGAGTTTATTAGTTTGGAAAAAAGAAGAAGGCTAACCTTATCTTTTGAACAGCTAGGTGCCCTCACCAAAAAGAAAACACAACACACACATACTCAACCTTCTCTTTCAGCCCTAAGCCCCACAAATGTCTTCACCATCTAGAGAGAGAAATAGATTAAAGAGAGAGAAAGAGACTGAAGAGAGAAAAAGCAAGGTAGAGAGAGAATGAGAAAGCGAAGGAGTGACGAGGAGAAGAAAGGCAGTACAACGTGATAAGGGGGTGAACTAGGCAATAATAGCACCGAGGGAAGAAGGTGTGCGGACCAGCAGTGGGGAGGGAGGAAGCATGACTCGACCCATTCTTTAAATTTTTCATTAACCCATTAATCGGGTCCTAAAGTGTTGATTAAGGCAGGTGATTATTGATTGCTAAATATGATTGCTAATTTGCAAAGAATTTATGATTTATTGATGGGTATATGATTTGGTTATTAAATTGAAATTCTAATGAGTTGATGGAGTTCATGGGTAGAAAGTAGATTGATTGAGTTGATTGAAATTCATTAAGTTGAAATTGAGATGATTCTAAGGTCGCTTGTTAGAAGTGCAGTGAAGAAGTTCAGGTTTGTGTGTTTAATCAATTTGTGAAGTGTATATGTTGTTATTCTAATTTTGTTTTATCGATTGCTAATTTCCAAAATCTGGTTATAGCATATTACTTAATGGTGTTGGCATTGGCATCTCTATTATGTCTAGTATAAGGTCGCACTGTTTTTGCCCAGGAGTTACAGGGAAAAATAGAAAAATGAACTGAACGGTTCAACAAATGGGTTCAGTAGTTAACCGGGCTTGCGAACCGAGCAGCGACTTGCTCCTGCCCAACTTTACTCTAGTGAACCATACTTGCCCTATCTTGTTGCGTCTAGGGCCTTGGTTGTTGTCGTACCCTGAACCAAGAGCAACAAAAGTGTTTGCTAAATGATTCAGCTAAACCGTTCAACCGAATCGTTCTATTGGTTGAAGAATCGACCAAAACACTAAAATGTTACCCGTCGAGTTAATAAGGTGCCAAGTAAGGTTGTAAACTCGTTTTAAATGTTCCATTTCATGTGAACTTGAAACGAATTTAGTAAAACAAAGGCAAGTGACTTATTGACAGATATTGAGTGCTTTAAGTGAAACTAATTATGGTGAAGTTGCAACTGGTGAATTCTGAAACGAGGTTTAATCATGTTTTTATGTGAAAATGGACATTTTCTTGACTGATAACTCATTTGCAAGTTTTCTTGCTAAGATGAACAACACCATGCTCTTTAAGAAATCATCTTTTGCCATTAATGAGGCTTGGTTAGCATTCTTGAAAACGAATATGCTATTTGCTATGATATAGTGGGCATTTTAATGTCAAGTGTGTTTGAAAGTCAATTGCACTTGATATGTTTTCGGCTAGGAGAATAGCGCTGATACAAAGGACTCAGTCTTAGGAGTAGACCTTAGGATCCTGATTGGAGCAGGAGTCCTAGATGTTACTACCCTGACAAGGATAGGAGTCTGTTGACTTTTGGAGTGCCAGGGATACAAAAAGTCATGAGTTGTGTCAGTCATCTAACGAGACCACCAACTTGTAAATCCAATGCCCTGAAAAGTGATTTCGTTATCCGTTATAAGTGAAAATCCTTGATTCTAATTTATAGTGATGCGAGGATTTGGAAAATGGGTTTGAAAAGTACATGAGTCATTTAAAAAGGTTCTAATCAATTTATAAATGTAGTTCTTTTAAAGGAAAAACATTTTATAATAAAATGATTTAGCTTGGTTAAAGTTTTGTGTTCTTTTGTGTGATATGTCTATTCCTTACTAAAAGAACTCATGTGGTGTCATTAAATGTGGTGTTTTTAGATTAAGTGAGTAACTGGAGTCAAGTAGGCTGCCAACTTGGATGATTAGGATAAGTTGAATAGAGATATGATTCTGGGTTCTTATATGGCTAATGTGGTAATTATACTTATAATTTCTGTGTGTTTGCTAGTTATTGGTATTGTATGCAACTGCTTGATGTTTTTTAGGGTTGAGAATCATTCACTGAGCGTGTGGTAGCTTACTCTCCTCTATTTCCCTTTTCCCTTAGGTTCTTGAAAAGATAGATAGAAGCCCTAAGTTCACGTAAATCTTTTTAAAACTTTCCTTTTTGCCTGGTAAGAGGGTTCAAGTGTACATATTGGTTAGTTCATAAGTTAAATGATGTAATGTGATGAATTCGTAACTTCTTGAGCATATATATAAGTTGATTACTATAGTTCAGCTAATGCATATTGACTAATGGTCGCTCTGAATGGTTGTGTGGGCTAAACATCTGAATAGCCAATCATTTTGTTTGCTAGAATTTAGTTTTGTTTATGGGATGTAACCCTCGTGCTCCAAATGTGTTATCTGTTGACTTGTATCTTTTGTTTCTTCCTTTTATTGAACTTCACAGCTTATGCACTTTGGGCGTGTGGCTGTGGAGTTCTGATCTTCGGGGTGTAGCCATTGAGCTTGTTGGACATATTCTTTACATTTTGTTGCAATAGGTACCTAATGTGAGGCTATAAGCCTAAGTTATAGTAAGTTTTTAGGAGCAGCTCCATCCATTGTGTTTTAAATTTTTGAAATCGCTAACATTACTAGCCCTAGGGGTGTAAGGGTATTACTGCATTGCTATACAAGAAGGTTTGTGAGAAGATGAAAACCACCAGCTTCTCTTAGCAGAGTTAGAGGCTCTTGTTGAGAAGAGACTTAAAGCCCAACAGAAATTGGATTGCTATCAGGCTTGCCAAACTCACGCATTTAAGAAAAAGGTGCAACCACATTCTTTTCCAATTGAGGATCAAATGCCCACATTGAGGAGGCCAGTCATCATGACTCATAAGACAGGAAGGACATTCACTCTCACATGGGAAGGACCTTATGTTTATGAGATATAAACAAATGGTGCCTACAAGATAGAGGGTGGACAAGGGGTTCAAGTTGGATTGATAAATGACATGTTCTCGAAGCGCTACTTCCCTGAAGGAAAATACCTTAAAAGCTTATAAACAAGAGCCTAAACTATTCAAACCCACAAATGAAAAGAGAAATATGTGTGGTAGTAGTAGCCTGTAAGAGTATAAGCTGTAAACGACAAAACAAAAGGCCCAAGGAAAAATTTTTCTAAGGCTCTTGGCCTGCAGGAAAAGAAATAATCAAAGTACACGATACCTTGTTGAACTACGTGATGACTTCACTTATTGGGAATTGTGTGTTTCTATAAGCACATATGTAGCTTGGCAAATAAATTACCAAGTGCAGTCAGAATAAGACAAAAAAAAGGAAAGAGGGGTAGCCAAATATGTTTCATGTGATAGAAAGAACACATACCTTATTACAACAATTCATTATGCGTAAAAAAAAAAAACAAAGAACGAACAAAACAAGCTAGGTACGGAATAAGTCGATGCTCATCCAAGCCTCAGGATTGAGTGAAGATTGTATCTCTAGCATGATCTGCTCATGTCTCCCTATCTACTTCATATCATGGGGTGATAAAGGAGGTATAACTTCAAGGTCAGCAAGAACCTTGTATTACTTATCAACTTCCTTCTCAGTAGTGGCTAGTAGAATCAATTTAGCCTTGACATCATCCTTTAGGTGGCACACTTTTTTCCAGGCAATACAAAGTGCTTCCTCTTAGATAATAATTTTTTGGGTTGCTCTATATTTCTCTGTTAATGCATCAAGATCTATACAAATCATGGCAAGATGGGACCGCGTGAGCTCGGCTTGCTCAACACACATAACATTCTCCTTCCCCACATCGTTGCGATGACGACATATAGAAGTTGCTTCCTTTAATGACAATAACGTAGATACAATGCTACCATAGTCTTGCACCTTCTTTCTTAAGGGGTTTGGGCCCCCGTAGAGCCAGTCGATTCCCTGAGGCTTCATGAAATTTCGATCCCATTTCATTAAATTTCATATTTTTCAAATTGATCAAATATTCAGACCTTATTATTCGTATGACGGTAGTGTCAATGCATTGAGAGTTAGGTCCTGGGCGGGAAGAAGTGGCGGGGGTAGAAACAACATAGGCATGCCTCACCTTTGAACCCCCATGAATTGCAGTACCTACAATAGTAATAGTTAATCTCCTTGCGATCGCTTCAAGAGAATTTCTCTCATTAACTGCATGTTGGCTGTGGATAGGGGAGACATGCAAAGCTTTTGTTCATCTTAAAGTGGAATCGCTAATTGCCTCAGATGATGTGAGCAATCTCATAGTAACAATATCCTTGACTATCCCAAATGTGCTGTAAGGGTGGATGATTCACTCGCAAGGCTAACTTCCTTGAGTGGCTATTTATCAATAATAGGTGCGGCCTCTTACACAAGGTTGAACTCGAAATTTTTTTTAAAAAGAGATTAAACAAAGTATGGTATCATTATGTGCTTATAAAAGCACAGAAGAAACAAAAAAAAAAAATTACAATAAGAAGACAAAGGAAGGGAATGTACATCATCAAGGATGGGTGATTCGATCGAACCACACCTAGCCTCATCAAAAAGGTCGTCCCTAAGGCTCACTTTATCATCTTTTGAAGTCACAGTCTCAAGCCTTCTACGCCCTCCATCTTTGATGTTCACCTCAGAGTCTCGTTAGTTTTCACTATCTTCCACTAGGTTTGGCTTTGTATCAGTAAGGTGAATCGCTGGAGACTCCTAAGCTTCATCACATGACTTCTGTTCCTTGGTATCCAACTCTTCCATAGGATATTTTCCTTTATTCCTCTTAGCCTTTTTCGATGAGCTTACCTCAACATGTTTCTCTTGTTTTGATCAATTCACTTTTGTACTCTTCTTGAAGATGAAGACACTAGTTCTAAGGTCATTGATGGTCACCTTACACCACTAATTCATGTACGCTAAAGTGACATATTGAGTTAGAGTCATGGAGCGGTCGGGTAAGCACCTTGAGACATGCTCTCCAAAAATAAGAGCCTCTTCCAATACCGAAGAGCATCATCATATAACCGTACTTGTGTATAAGGATCCTCTAGGGCCTAAATGGTTTGCTAAACTATTTTGGACTATAGGGTTCAATATAGAAAGTTATGCCACGACAAATTAGATGGAATTTGTCCTGAAGAGACATCATTTAACTTGCCTTATCTTCATCCAACTTGGCATTATCAACAAGGGTTTGTGGCTGATGCTTTGCTAACATAAGACACCCTAAGTAAGGGATTTTCCCTTTCTGAATAAGTTTACGAGAATCACTAATGTTCCCATGTTTCGTTTGGTAGCTCGAGTAGCACACCATCAAAGGACCTAGAGGGATGGGTTACAGTACATGATGGGTTTCGAGGTAGTAAGCAAGCTACTAATAAAGGTAATGGCCTAAAAAAGAATGACTATGAATGAGAAGGCTTTGTAGCTTTGGTAATCCTATTTAGACTATAATAAATGCTTACTGATAGACTAGAGGTGTAGCCAGATGCCATTAAATTGACAATCCAAAAGTTCTCAGACAAATAAATCTCTCCCCAGTCTTGGAAAGTGCAAAGACACACAACCAATGTGATAGGAATGCAACAAAATAAGGACTATTCCTCTTCTCTTAGGGAACTCGAAGGCTTTCGAAGATGTTTAATTCATCATGAACCCAACCAATGTCTTGAGTTTGAATTTGGCTACTAGGGTTATGGGTCTTCGCAAGAGTTAAACTATGATGGCAAGCATGTGTTGGCGAATTATGAATGAACCTTTGATCGTATAAAAAATCATCCAAACTTCACTAAGTCCTTCACGTAGTTTGGTGCCTTCTATAAGCATTTAAAAGTGAGAAACAAGATTCTAAAAGAAGTTGGGATGACCTTTTGCTAGGAATGGTCTCTTCATATATCCCACCTTTGATTGAGAGGTCACCAAGTCTATGAAAATCCCACAAAGAGATGGATATTTGGCTAGAAACAGTATAAAGGTTATTGGTGCCGCGACATCAACGTACAAAAAGCACGAACAATATAGACATGATGGCTATACAAGTAAAATGAAGCATACATTGCTTGGTATACTAAACAGTTCCTTAAGTGCTGCTCAAAATAGGAGAGCACATGATTTATCTATTACCATTAAAGGTATATGTAACCAAACACTTAATAAAACAACTTGTTCGGTCCCCATCGAGACTTCCCGAATATGATTTTCCACCTAACAATGTTGAACTCGATAATCAAACAGGATAGATCATGGTGCATACTTTGAAGTAACTAGGTAATTGAATCATCCTCCGTGCCTTTCGCCACTCAAATTGATAACTCAGGAGGAAAGGATAATGGCTATATTATGGGCACTTGGTTAGCCTTCAGCATGCACAAAGAATGATGAACAAGAGAGGAAGTCCTTGATTTGGGTTATTCATCCTCCTTAACCATGACGTAGAGAAAGAGCTTGCCATCTTGCTAAAATTCATTGACGTGGACCTTTATGAATCAACAGAAAGTTGAAAAAGCATAAAGTTAGTTTTTTTTAAGGGATGAAGTTAGCAAATAGAACAACATCTGGGAAGAAACAAAAAAAGGGGGATCATAAAAAATCAATCAAAGACGTTATTTCTTCACTATGAAGCTACTGTGTATGGTTTTCAAGTCTAGACCCCAAAAGATCTAGTTATAAACCACATTTGGAACTGGACCTTCAAATCTTCATACCAACTATAGCATGTGAGTTTCCCAAAAATGCGTGGCGAAACTATGCACGAAAGTGGAACCACATTTGCAAGTGTGTCTTCAAGTCTTTTTGTAACTTATAATAGGCTGGTTGCCATTCTAATCCTCGAAAGGCCCGAGAACTATGTTTACAACTGCATCCTAAAATTTTCGTACCGTTATGGCATGTGGGTTTCCATTCTAGGCTTGAAAACCCCAGTGAAAATTGCATCGCAAGTGGTCTTTCAACTGGTTTACCAACTTACACAAGTGATAATGAAGAAATGCGACCAAAAGTATAAAGTTTCGGTATAAAATAAACAAGCATGACGCTATGATAATATAAGCACAAGTAAGGGAAACATAATCAAATAAACTACTCCATGTGATAAGACGTTGTAGATTTAAGATCAAAACAAATCATTGTCTTCTTTTCAAGTCACTATACCGTATAAGTCACAAGTAACAAAAATAAATAGCAATGAGGCTCCAATATGGAAGCAGTGAAGTAGAGACCTTGCCATTCACAAGCTACTTTAGAGAACAAAAAGAAAATTTCTTTCTTCAGGATCATTTCATTGATTCAACCAAAGCACTTAGCTTTTGTCAGTAACGAAACGAGTAATCAAATGGGTCAAGAACATGATGCATAAAAGATAAATCATTGCAATTATTTTTTAAAGGAATGACCAAGAGTCCTAAGTACATAAGATAGACAAATGGGAGCTACATGGCACAGAAGGCGACAGTTTTAGACCTTATAAATTAAACATTAAGGGGTGGCTGGAGCTTTTGGTGGAAAAATATTCAATGTTAGAATCCCCTACCAAAGCATCAATCAAATAAACATACCCCTAATTTTTCTTCGATAAAAAATTGCAAAGATCAACACTTGTTCTTCCTTGTATTGCACTCTATCACTTCTTAAGGTTCATTTACAACTAGGAAACAAAATATCAGTGAATATGGCAGCCATCAGATGTTAGAGGCTAATGTGACAAAGTTGTATATAATTATTTAAAGGTACAACCCCTTGTAAGGACCCAACCTTGGCTAGAATAAATGGATAAAGGATTCCAATTTCAGAAGAAAACAAAAAAAAAATTCCCAACTTTAAAATGAAACAAAAATAAGTGGTAGTGCGAGACATAGTTGCTGATGAATTACATGAATCAATTCGACCTAGTTGCAAGCTTTCACTATAATTTAATTATGTAGCACACAAAAAAGGGGGGTAGACAAAGTTAGAATCTTTCATGGGTGAAGACATTCATGTGAGGCTAACTAGGCAAGGCATAGGAAGTTATTAAATAGGATGATTGCCAAATGTCAGAGCCAGTTGAGTGTGTCACAAGGAGATCAACATTGTATTATGTGGCAGTACCTACAAAAATGGGAAGGTATCAAAACATGGAGGCCTTTATCTTCACCAATCAATGCTCCAAGAAACCATGATGTCTAGTGCAATAGGACTTCCTACACTTGGATGTTAAAATGTGCATTTTGGGAGACCCTGAGCCTTAACGTGAGGTTTAATATGATCATTCCCTGAATGGTAAATGACTCTAAGCTACAATCTTAGGTTGCCGAAATTAAACAATTCTTACATTGAGGCCTGATGGGTTAGACATAAGCTAATTTTAGAATCCTTAAGCTTTTTGTTGTGCATGAAAAAGGGGATTGTTGTAAGGTAACATCTACTCAAGTTATAGATCAAATGATATTGAGTGACATGATTTAGAACAACAGCACAGATTTTGGTGTTGGTTCTACAAGTCAAGTCCACAATACAGAAAGTTAAGTCGATAGCCTCCCAAGACAACAAGTTAAAAAAAAGAATCGAGACACCCGTTAGGTTTAATGATAGATGTCTTGCACCTCATCTAGTCTAGAGGGAGGAATTTTAGACACTATAAAGATTTGTCGTACCAAGCGATAAAGTTAAATTAATTATCTGGGTTAACGCTTTTAATTAATCTAATTAAGCCATGTCCCAAGCATAATTTGACTCCTAAGTAAAAGCCTGCTCATGGCCCACATTAACTACCTAGTCAAGGCCCATTCAAAGCCCAAGCAACTACCAAGTCAAAGCCTACTAGAGTCCCAAATAAAAAGTTAAGTCAAAGCCAACCAAGAGCTTGATTGTCCCTAAGTCAATGTCTAATTGAGGATTAACCATTTGGTCTTTCTTAGCGATTGAATTGACACCTTAACTTACTACCAAGTCAACAAAGCAATACTCAGACAACAAGTCAATGTCGAATCTCAAGTCACATCGATTGAAGCTGAAGTCCAATTGTAGGCCCAAAATAGGTCAAGGTCCACATTGACCTTTAACAGGGAGGAAGGGAAGTTTGGTATTAATAGACCCCTGCTCGCCATCATTCTAGGGGTGGACATTTTGAGAACTCAAAAGCTCAAGAATGCTCTCTTTAAAGGAAGGTAACAAGTAGTTGAAGCATATGTCAACTTCTCTTAAAGATCACATACTTTTTCAGGATTAAGCGTCTTAGTGCTTCGCTTAAGACAAAGTTCATTTAAACTGATCCAAGAAGATTGAATTGGAGGGTTACTTTGTATTGAATACAGAGATTTTACCCATATGCCCCAGATCAATAAAAAAAATAAAATTGTTTCTCAAATTCTTGTCTAACCTTTTTTGAGCTTGAAATTGGTGTTTGCACATTTTTGGCACGCTCGGTGGGACAATCTCTAGCTCTCATCTCTGTCTCCTGAAAATCAGGGCTTTTAAGTTTCAATAGTGTCCTTCTCTGCAAAGACATGTCCACAAAGAACTTCACCTCTCCAACCTCTAAGAAGAATAGCAGTGATTCTTTCTCTCGTGGATCCTATGAAACTGATGCCACCTCTAGCAGGCAAACGCATGGAATGGACACAAGAAACATGGCATCATTAGGCAAATGTTGACGCCTGCACCCAAGCTCTAAGACTTGAAGATGAAGAAAAAAAGTGTCTTCTTTGATGGACAAAGTTCAAAAGTTCACCAAGCTTTAATCTCCAATTTGTCAAGTGGGAGGTTGTTATAGTAGTGGATCTTCCTTGCCCTCACGACAAGGAGCTTTCTTGTCAGAAATTGAAGCTGAGTATGTAGCAACTATTGTCATATAAGATACGATGATAGTTGTTAGCAATTAGGAGGAGGAGATGGCTAATTTGAAGTCCATCTTACAAAAACTCATGAAGGAGGGCTAAGAAAAGGAAGCATACATCAAGCTTGAAGAGGATAAGAATCCTAAGCTGACTAAGTTGGAAAAATGGCCAGCTTAATCTTCCACAAAAGGATCAGAAAATGAAGAAGATGAAAAAATGCCCATTCATAATGAAGCTTCTAATAATGAGGAACAACTAAAGAAAGACAGTACGCCTAATAACGACGGGTCTTCAGGATCAATGAATGTCAAATAAATCCAAGGCTTGATAGAAAATGTTGTTGAAGCACCACTAGGAGGAGTGTGCATAGAAATGACCTCTGCAGCAAACTTACACCTAGTGGATTCATGCTATCCGCATACCCCACGGTTATCAACCTCCTAATTGCCGCCAATTTGATGGGAAAGGCAACTTAAAGCAACATGTTTTACGCATGCGATAATATTGGCACTTATGGCAACCTTATGATAAAGTAGCTTGTCCAGATATTGAAAGTTACTGCCTTCGATTTGTATACTAACCTAGAATATGAGTCCATCTATATTTGGGAACGAATCAAGCAAGCGTTCCTTAATAGATTCTATGGCACCCAACGCACCGTCGGCATGACTAAGCTGACAAATGCAAAACAACGGAAAGATGAGCCATTTCTTGACTACATAAACCACCGGTACGCACCTAATCTTGGGTGCAAAGATCATCTATCTGAAGCTTTTGCTATTGAAAAGTGTACCCAAAGCATGGAGTGGGATACGTTATATGTCTTATAAGTGGCAAACATATGAATTTCAAAGAAATATCAACCATGGCATATTACATGGAGGTTAATATGGCTAATCGTCATGACAACTCCTTCTATTATACTGAATAGAAACGAAAAAATGTTAAATTCAAGAAAAATGTTAAGTTTTCTAAAAGCGTAACAAAGGAGGCAATGCCTGTCTCTATAGTGAGCCAATTCAGAGTACAAGAAAGTGAAAATTAGATGATAAGAGGAGCATATCATTCAAGGATTCAACAAAGAAGTGTCGTCCACTAAAAGAGCTTCAGGAAAAGAAGTACGCATTTTGTGAGTCGGATTTGTTGGGTGTGCTAGATTAGTTGCTTGAGAAGCGTGTCATTCACTTCTTAAAACGAAGCACCTAGAAGAAGATAGAACGACAACCTGTGTAAAACAATGTTGATACCATAGCATCATCAGTCTCCCTCTTGAAAAGTGCATTATATTCAAGGAGCAGATCATATAGTTGGTAAAGGATGGAATGATCATTCTGGATGTAGATGAAACAATGGAAACTAATCACATGTCTACCTTATGTGAGCATCATGCAACACCACGTCAACAAAGGGCAAACTATTTGGCTTCCTCGAAGAAATAAAATTTAACCCCTTTGATGAAAGAGTGGTTAATTATAATGCAATTTGGGAGCCTAGTAAGAATAAATCACTTACTACTAATCCCATGATAACTGCTAAAGACCAATACCTCATCAAGTACCTTTAAGAAGGATGATAAAGGGTTGACCCTTGTTGCTAAGCATGAGTTGAGAAAGCAAAGGCAAGCTCAACCACCATCACTTTATAATAAGAAAAGTCAAGGAAGAACAATGTTTGTAGTTAATAAGAAGCTTGAAGTTTAGGCCATCTACCCACTTCACCAAATTCATTTGTCTATATTGACACAGGTAATCTCTTCCTAAAAGGATTATTTGAGAGGGAGGTTATTATAACACCCTAAGTGTACATGTTCCACTGTTTATGATACTTTATTATCTTTACTAATTAGAAGTGATAACACAATGATTGGGCCACTACCATCGTCCCGAAAAGGATAAGGCTTCAAGTAATTACATTAGGGGTATTTAAGTTAAACACAAATCAAAACTAAAGTATTTAGCATCATCCAAACCATATGGGAGTAACTAATATCAAACAACAGGCTATACATCAAATAAATAAGTCACCATTGTTGTTACAGGTCAATCTTTGAAAGTCTCAAAATACATCACCCAAAGAAACATTGAATGCAATACGTCATCACTATATGCTAAATTGATCAGGCTCCGGTACACATTTATCTCTTAGGCAGGATCATTAGGGTGAGGGCGATTCACTAAGCAGTTTCTTAAAATAAATAATAATAAACATTTCGAAATGTAAGTCAAACCATAGTGCATGTATTCCTATATTGTTAAATAATCATGGAAACACTTACTGGGCTCACTTTGCAATTCATTTAAGTTTAAAACAAGGAATGAGATGAATACAAAACTGCATTGCTAATTATTATCTTCTATTGAACCCCTAATGTTGTTACGATCTGTAGATAGGTGTACGCTTGCCATGTCAATTGCATGACCTGGCTTGAGGCCGCGCAGGTAATTAAAAGTCAACGCCCTATAACTGGTAACTGATGGGGACATTATTTATGTGACAAATCACTGATCAAAATGATTTGATGTCGTAATTACCAAAACATTACAATTTTGATAAATACGTGCTAATTTCTAAATATACAGGCAATGAGCGTACACAGAGAGCTTAATGCAATCTCACTGAGTAATGTTATGCCAAAAAAGGGGAAGAAATGATATAGTAGGCCCTAATACTGTTCAAAAATATCATTATAAGTATATGTAGTTAGCAAATGTAAAGCTTATTCTCATAGTTGATAATTTAGTTCACCGGTTAAATGCTTAATAGATGGAAAAGTAAATAATTCGTAGCTTAATATCATAACCACAACTTGAGAACTAAATTCCCAACTTGGAAAGCTTAAAAAGTCCCTCAAAACGTTCATTCATTGTGCAAAGCATAATTCCCACAATAGGGTTCCTAAAATTGGGCTAGAACATAACTGCGCACAACTTCAGTCTATCTTGTGCAGTCTTAGCAAAATGGCCATAATATTTTCCACATAACTTGGGCTTAAGTGATTTAGAAGGCATTTGAAAGACAACTTATTGATCTATGTATATACCAAAAATCACAATTTGTCAATGATCTAAACAATACCAGTTTGTTCGTAGAGAGACCCCTATTTCAAGTCTTACCACAGCCTACTACCCATGTTCTCAATCCTTCTTTTTCACATAATTTTCCTCTAAAATCACTCCATAAAATTACTATACCACGATTTGTTCCATAACATTACCTTACATAGCCATGTTACTAAATTTACTCCATAATCATCTTCATATAATTTTCAATTTTTCTCTTTTCAAAATCACTCAAAACACATCCATAAGCTTACTTATTTGCATAAATGGGCAAACTGACCTCTTATAATCAATTGGGGGAACTATCATAATCCATAGCACAACAAGTCATTTTCCAAGCTAAACGAAACAACAAATATTTATTTCTCACCCAAGTATACACAAATAACATGTTTAATACCAAGAGTAAACTAAACTATACATAATCATTAAAACCCTAGCTTATGGCCAACATGGATTCACCATTAACTCATCCAAAACCACACCAACACCACCATAGTTATTTATAATGCTAAAGATTACCAAATCAAATACAAAACAATCCATAAAAATTATTTTAACTTAAGCTTGCATGACTATGAAAAACCTCAATCTTTACTTGCTTTCAAGATTAACCAATCAACTAAAACATCAAACGAACTCTTGTTTTTGTTACAACAATATGATAAAAAATAAAAAAATAACAAAAATAAGAATCAAAACCAAAATACAACCAAAATTAACAAGATACGGTTGGGGTTCTACTCACTTTGATGCTTAAGAAAGGACATATTAGTGAGGTTAGATGTTTGTAGGAATATGGCTGGTACCCGGGCGGGTTGTTGGTGGATGTCTAGTGGAAAGAGGGTGCCAGAAGCTAGTCAAAACAGCCTTAGTCAGTAGCAACCACAGAGGGCAGCACAACTAGGAGCAAAGAGAAAGAGGAATGTTACTTGCTTGCTTGATATTTTGGGTCTTTTACTTGGATGCAAATGATCTAATTTTTACTTGGTTGAGTTGATATGTAGAAAAAGTAACTTAAGCCAATGGAAATTAAATACATTTAATGGTGCTGAGTCAAGTAAAATGACTTAATATATTGTTGGGCCGAAATTGGGGCTAAATGAGCTTGGGTCCGAAAAATACACTTTATGCGATGGAAATTTTTCGTAGCTCGACTATAAATTTTAGGGTTGTTATGAAAAATGATGTAATCTTTTAAAACATTTTTATCTGGGTTGGTTACTGATTCCAATGAAATTTTATGATAATAAAAGCTCGAATTGCAAAGTGAGGCCCAAATGAGATTTTCCCAATCAGGATGTTCAAATGCAATAATTAAATGTGAGTAAAATAATGACATGGCTTAATTAAGTAAATAACCATGATTTAGGGTCACACTTTTATAACCTTCCCCCCTTAAAGAGTTTCTTCCTTAAAACTTATGAATTTGTTGACGTAGGTATGGTTACCTCAAATAGGTGTGGGTACTTGGCTTTTATCTCTTACTTGATTTCCCAGGTGGTATGGTTTGACCACAATAGTTTGATGAATGGTATCTGCTTGTTGTGCAATTGCTTAATCCTAAGTTGAGAGATATGAAACTCGTTATGCATGTGCTCGAGTTTCACTCGCAACCCCAGTTGATAAGGTATAGGATTCAGCATTTTAATGACTTCAAAGGGTCCAATAGATCCTGGACTTAATTTGCCTCGTACTGCAAACCTCCTAATACCCTTGGTTGGTGAAACCTTAAAAAAAACTTTATTACCTACTTGAAATTCCAAAGGCCTCCTTCTTTTGATAGCATAACTCTTTTGTTGACATCGGGTAACTCAAATATGCTCCTAAATCCTTCTTATTGTTTCAGTAGTTTCTTAAATCTTTTCATGGCTTATGATCAATGCCTCATCCATATCACTCTAGCACAGCGGGGTTCTATATTTTCTCTCGTATAAAGCCTCAAAACCCCTCTTGTATAGAGCCTCAAAACGGGGTCATTTTAATGGTGGATTGATAGTTATTGTTGTATGAGAATTCCACCAATGGTAAATCATCTTCCTACTTCCCATGGAACTTCAATATAGAAGCTCTCAACATGTCTTCTACAATTTGATTCACTCTTTCAGTTTGACCATTTATTTCTGGGTGATTAGCGCTACTAAAGTTTAGTTTGGTTCCAAACGCTTTCCGAAGTGCGTGTAAAAAATGAGCCCGGAATTGTTCGTCTCTATCTGATACTATGTCTGAGGGAATCCCACGTAGTCAGACTATCTCCTTCACAAACGGCTGGGCTAATCTTTCAACTCCCCAAGTATCCCAAATTGGTACAAACTTTGCAAACTTGGTGAGTCAATCTACTATTACCCATATGGCATTTTTCTTTGAAGCAGAAAGGGGATAATTCCATAACAAAGTCCATTGAAATTGAATCCCGCTTCCAATTAGAAATTTCTAAAGTCTCAATTCACCTATGGGGCTTCGGTGCTCTACTTTGACCTTTTGGAAAATCAGACACTTATCTACATACTTTGCGATTTCCTTTTTCATATTATTCCACCAAAAATATTGCCTCAGGTCTCTGTACACCTTTGTGCCTCCTGGATGCATTGAGTCGCGAGTGTTGTGAGCCTCTACTAAGATCTGCTTCCTTAATTCCTCATTTTTGGGTACGCACAAGCAATTTTGGAATCGTAAGGTTCCATCTTCATGCACTATAAATCTAAGAGACTTCCCTTTTCCTAAATTTTGCTTTATTCTTTGGAGTTTCGGATCACTATCCTAGTTCACTCAAATTTCCTCCATTAGAAAGGGTTATAAGGTAAGTGCTAACAATTGAACAGTCGCTTTCTATTGTGACACTAATTGAATGTGTAAGTCCTCAAGCTTTCCCAACAGGTTCAGTTGAGTAATCACTATGGTGTTCAGGCTATACTGAGCGTTTCTAGTCTGGGCATCTGCTATAACATTTGCCTTTCCTAGGTGGTATTGAATCAGCAAATCGTAATCTTTAAACAACTCAAGCCAATGCCTTTGTCTCAAATTGAGCTCCTTCTGGGTGAAGATATACTTCAGGCTTCGATAGTTAGTATAAATCTTGCATGGTACTCCATATAAGTAATGTCTCCAGATTTTCAATGTAAAAACCACAGCTGCTAACTCTAGGTCATGGGCAGGGTAATGTTTCTCATAGGGCTTGCGCTGTCGGGAGGCATAAGCTACTACTTTGTCTTTCTGCATCATAACAGACCCCAAACCGTTCTTCAACGCATCACTATAAATAGTATACTCCTTACCTTCTACTGGTAGTGTTAGGATTCGGGAGGTAGTTAATCGATGTCTTAGCTTTTGAAAATCCCTCTCACATTTGTCTATCCGCTCAAATTTAGACGTTTTCTTTAGCAAATTGATCATGGGCAAAGAAATTTTTGAAAAGTCCTTAACGAACCTTTGAAAATAGCTTGTTAAACACAAAAAGCTTCTAATCTCAGTGACATTGGTGGGCCTTGACCATTCTGTGATTGCTTTCAGCTTCTGGTGGTCAACTTTAATTCCTTCCTTTGTAACCACATGCCCCAAGAATACCACTGCTTCCAACCAAAATTCACACCTCTTTAATTTTATATAGAGTTGATGCTCCCTCAAGGTCTATAACATTGTCCTCAAATGAACAACATGTTCATCTTTGTCCTTAGAATATGTCAAAATGTGATCTATGGACACCACTACAAACTTGTCTAAATAGGGTCTAAAAACTCTATTCATAATATCCATGAAAGCTTTTAGGGTATTGATTAGGCCAAACAGCGTCACTATTAACTCATAGTGACCATACGTCATCCTAAAAACAGTCTTGGGATGTCTTCAGGTTTAATCATAAGTTGTTGATACCCTGACCACAAATCAATCTTAGGGAAGTCACTTGATTCTTACAATTCATTAAACAAGTCATCTATTTTCAGCAAAGGGTATTTGTTTTTTTATGGTAATCTTGTTTAACTCTCTGTAATGAATACATAACCTCAAGATTCCATCCTTTTTATTTTCAAACAAAACTGGGGAACCCCATGGTAACACACTTGGTCTTATAAATCCCTTTCGTAATAACTCATCTAGCTAAATCTTCAGTTCTCTAAGCTCGGTTGGGACCATACGATATGGGGTTTTGGAGATAGGTTAGGAACCAGGGATTAATTCAATCTCAAAATCAATTTACCTCTACGGGGGTAGTCCTAGTAAATCCCTAGGAAAAACATCTTCAAATTCACAAACTACAAGTCATGTATATATCCGAACCTCAAACACATCCAAATAAGGGTGGAAGAGCCTTAATCTGTTTTGCTCTTTAAGAAGAGAACTTGGACAATGTTTTGTTTGTGTTTTTGAACTTATAAAAAGATCAAAGGGTGATGTATCTGGCCTAGAAAGTGAAGGGAACTGCAAGAAAGAGTAGAGAAACCGAATAACAAACAAGCAACTCAAAGAACACAATACATCAAATCGGTTTAACAAGATAAAGGCAACTCACTTGACTAGGATAAACCAATGACGCCACGTAGAGAGGGAGTTGGGCTATTTCTTTTATGATTAAGGACACATAATTGATTCACCACCAAACACAAGAAAAGAAACCTGGAGGAACACCACTGGAGCTAGGCACCCTAAGCTAAAGTAACTAGGAATTTAAGAGAGTATAAAACTCAATTCGGTTTTCATACATGTTCAAGCTTCTCTCATACGTTCCTAGAGGCTCCTTATATATAGGAAGGCCTCAAACATCAGTTCACAAATGGTACAAGCTAAGCCAAATGGCCAAAAGACAAAAGGTAGCACAAAAAGCAATGAAAGTACAAAAGGTGACAATGACAGTTTGCTGCTAGTTCTGACCGCAACATCAACTTTAAATAGTTATATCTCCTTTTCATGTGACTACTTTGGCCCCTTTCTAGCTCATCCATTTGAGAGATATACTCAAAACAAGTAAGATGGTCCAGACTGGAATCCAAAAAGCACCTTTAGAAGTTTCTCTCCTTTTGGCCACTTTCTTGGGTGTTTAACCCTAGTGTCTTTTCCCAACCATAAATTCAATTAAAAAAGGGATCCAAAATTTGAAATTTCAGGCCGCTAATTATGGATTTGGTTAGGGAAAAAGGGTTCCCGAAACTGGGTTAAAAACTGCCCCGAAAAGCAATCTGGACAGTTTGACTTAAAATTGCATTTTGGATAGGCAAATGATATTCAATAAGGCTGAAAATTGATTTATTGGACAGCTAAGATCCCCAAGTTTATAGAAACACTAAAAGAATAGACTTAAGGCACTGGGAAGCTATGCAACCAAAGTCAGAAACGTAGGCCACATGCATGAGGACCTAAGTAGCAAACTGTTGAGGATGTCTTGACTTATTTCAAACCCTTTTCATGTCTCTTGGACCTCTTGAGTCAATGGAAACACTTGGGATTCATCCCCGTCAATACAAATATTTTCAGCTTTGTCTTCTTTTGTTTAAGTGCGAATAGCGTAACACCAATAGACAATACAACCCTAGTATAACAGCTCACTTGCTTTCATAGTAGAGATTAAAGAATAAGGTTTTTCCTCTCTCTGTCCATGAAAACATATTTCTCCCCCTCTTTCATATATTAAAATAACCTTAAGATCTTCAACAACAATCTTTGCCCTTATAAGTGTGCAACCAATTCATTCACAAAATGATGTCAAAATCAGATAGATCAAATTGAATCAAATCCTCAGGGAATGTGGTTTGACCAATGGTGATGGGAATAAGTTTATAGAAGATATGGCACTCAGCTACGGAATCATTGGATAACTTGATCCTATAATTGGTTTTTGTTCTCCAATTCTCAATGTTTAATTGCATAGTAGATCGGGTTGATATAAATGAATAAGTAGCACCTGAATCAAATAAGTAGCTTCCTTCTTGCTTTTCACAATCGCCCATCCTGCCACTGCAAGCCTTAGATGTGGGATCCTTGGCAGACTGGAGCAAAGGGTTTTGCTGCGCCCTTGTCTACAGCCTTCAGTCTTTGAAGGCATGCAGGTATGAGATGTTCCTTCCTTCCACACCACACGCACTTGTTGGTTCCTACTCGGCATTCATGGGTGGTGTGGCTAGTTCTTTCGCATTTCCCAAAGGGCTTTGCTGAGCCTACAGGGCAGCTGTTAGGAGGAGCGGGAGCAGGCTTCTTCTGGTTTACACTCTCACTCGGAACTCCTTACTCAATCCCTTTTCTCTTTTGATTGATCGGTGTTACTGCTCTTAACTCTGCCCTCACTCGCTTTAATTCTATTTCTTGCTGATATAACTCTTCATAGGTTGAGATTGGTTGTCCAACTAGCTAATTACGAATGTAGAAGGCCAAGTCATCTTCAAATGTCCTCATCTTTGGCCGTCCGATGACATAAATTCAGGGACAAATGTGGATATTTCTGTAAACTTACTAGCGTAATACATCATAGTCATACTACCACCCATCTTTAAATCCATGAACTTTTCCTGTTTCTGTCTTTGAACCACAACTGGCCAGAATTTGGCCCTGAATTCATCCAGGAATTTACTCTAGGTGAATTCAGGGCCTAAGCGCCTACTGTTAACGGTGTTCCACCAGATATCAGCTTCACCAGCAGGTAAAACGTCCCAATGTTCCCCTTTTTCTCCTCCCAAACCTCTACCACTGTAAAAATTTTCTTCATTCCTCTAATCCAGTTCTCTAAATCCACTAGATTATATTTTCCATCATACACTTTAGGGTTGCTTCGTGCCACCCTTTCCGCTAACTTATTATCTCTATGAGGGTTTTCGGTAGGTACTTAGTGAATCTGTTTCATCAATTCAGCTACTATGGTCGGCCGATAATTAAGGTCCCCAACATTCTTAGCTAGCTCAGGCGGAATTAGGGGCATTTCACCCAGGTTTGGTGGCACGTTACACGAATTTTGCATACCAGATCCCTGGCCCTGGTCTGAGTTATCCCTTACAGGAGGGCCCGCATTGTTTTGCACAAATTTAGACATTCTGGTAATACATTAAGTGACACGATTTAATCACTGGAATAACCCAACATATAAGATAATCATACCAAACAAATGCATTTAATATGGCTCAAATATTATTTAAAACAGAAACCAAATCTTCATTATATCATTCCATAACTGCTTGTTTATATACATAGCTGCTTACTTACACGATCAATAAAAGTATATCACATCTGTTAGACTAATTAAGATCAGCTCCGACTCCTAACCCAAATCAAAACACCAACTAGCCCCCAGATACTAAATTCATCACATGCCCAAAAAGAGAAACAGACCTAGTCCTCACAGTCAGACGGATTTGACTGGCTATATACATTGCCATCTAATACACAAAATACATCCATCGAAACTGACCATGCTATGTACAAGTAGGGCACAAAATACAACCAACTAAAATTAACTCCTAGGATAACCTAATGATCCCAAAATGGATTGTAATTTGGGTCAAAATCATCATTAAGCTTCTCGCCTAAATTGAAGTTGCTAGCCATGGCTCTTACTCTGGATCACCTGTCGCCTGGCCAACCTGCTGCTCCCTCAAATCTAGATCCTCCTCGAGTTTATCATCTGCTGGTAGATGATCCTTGGGCTTCTCCATAGTTTGCTCATCTGAGCTAATCACCACTACATCTGGTGAGCTAGGGAGATCCACAACCACCTAAGCCTCCCCCGATCCCGATGGCACTGTGCTATCGGGCATCGGAGGAGTGCCCGGTACATGCAATGATAGTGGTCCGTTAGCTGGTGTAGGAGCTACTAGTGGGGGATATGCGTGGTGTAGGGGAAAAACAAGCTATAAGGTCTCTATGGTGATCCTCGTCTATTCAAATTCCGTCCTAAGCATCAACTCTGAGGTGATCGTAGCCCAAGCCCCCTTGATTTGAAGCCTAGTTCCAACGCAATATGGGTTTTCATCATCATGAAATCATGATGACAGATTCTAAATGCGACCCACGGGTCAACCATAGGTAGGGACCACAACAGTTAGACCTGGCAAACGGGTCATTCGGTTCGGGTACGGGTTGGGTCAAGTTCAGGTTGGGTCATGTTCGGGTTAAGTGACATTTCGGGTTGTTTCGGTTTGGGTCGGGTATGGTTCGGGTCGGGTCAATTTCGGGTCAACCAATTTTTTGTGAAATACGCTCGTCATGCCAAAACAAGCAACTTTGTTGAAAATTTCGGGTCGGGTATGGTTCGGGTCGGGTCAATTCGGGTTTCTGGTCGACTTTCGGGTGAGCATATTTCGGGTGTCGGGTCGGGTATGGGCCCGGGTCATTCGGTTCGGGTTTCGGGTCTCAGGTCAGTTTTGCCAGGTCTAACAACAGTCCACACTCACGGACTATGATACTGTGGAACTCATAAAAGGGGTCATCTTGTGCATAAGCTAATATGCAACCTTGTAGCAGTGAGATATGGGCAGCCATAGATTTACCCGCTATCATGTTAACTACATAGGGATCCATCTAGCCCAAAAAAAAAAAACCTTAAATGTGGGCGTACAAAACATAAGCAGCACATATTCTAGTATTATGAGTCTCTAATAGCATACAATATCCCTTACTACCAAACCTTCTCACCCTCCTATATCTAAACTCCATGTTCCATATCCCATTAAGAAAATCTCAACCTGGCTCTGATACAAAATCTGTAACCCCAAATATACAAGGCTTAATTAAATAAATAAACAAGATTTAGGGTCAAGTTGTTATAGTTATCAACGTGACTTCACGTTTTATTTTTAATAATGATGATGATGACGAGATAAATACATAGTAGAATGCCGGAAGGACAGTCCTTCCAAAAGGGACAACAAAGTCCTCATCATCTTTGAAGCTTTTCTAGTGCACATAGGTTAGCAGTAAATGTTTTACAAGCCGAAAGATATGAATGAACAAGTTGTTGTCATTCACCGGGCAAAGCTATGTACTAACAAGGTGAGGGACCTACCATGTATAGGAAGTCCTACTCAACGTGCCACCAAGAACGCCGCTATGATATTCATCAATGATGATTTGTTATTAGGTTCTAAACCAAGTAATTGTCGATTGTTTGTCACTAGATACATTCGGTGGCAAATGGTTAAGCAAATTATACTAAAAGATGGCTCTGCGCTCAAAATCATGCTCTATTATGAATGATTGGGATATCACCATTGATGAATTATTTAAAAGTCAAACGATGATACAAAGTTTCAATCTAGAAGGACAATGTGGGGCTAGTGTGATTCGCATAGAGTTGACAATTGGAGACTTGATGACATCATCACTTTTTTATGTTATAGATTCCAAGACTTCAGCCAAGTTGATACTTGGGCGTCCTTGGCTACATGAACATAGAGCGGTAGCATCAACCTTACACCGTTGACTTAAATACTATCAGGAAGGGGAAAGGAATACAAATTGAGATGTTAAACCATTTATTGTGGTTGAGTCTTCTTCGAGGAAGATGTTGTGCTAAAAGAAACCATGCCATCGTTATATCCTCCTTAAAAAGAAGTAGCGGAAAGAATGCAAAGGAGACTCACACACCTCCATAAGATGTTTATGATGGTAACACCAAGGCATAAAAAAACCAGGGAAAAGAAAATAAGCAAGCAACTTCAGTCACTTCTGTGAAACGAACAACCGTCATAGCAAACCCAACAGTGTCAGTCTTTAGGTAGATTCCTATGTCCCATCGAGACGATGGTGCGTCACTATTTAGTCAATTCACAATTCCCAAAAGCACAACCAAGGCCAATGTCAAGTTCAAGGAAGCTAGTTGGCATATTCCAAAAGAAAAGGGTTTGCTTCCAGTTCATAAGACTAAGCAAAGGAAATTGACCAAGGCCTTTCTCCTCGATGTCATTGTCTAATGGCTTACTCCAAGAAGAAAGCGACTTGCCACAGATGCATAATAGAGATGTGTTTGGTCCAAATGCATACAAATTAATGAAGAGGTCTGGTTATAACTTCAGCAAGCTGACATCTTTTAGAGCATGTCATTGAAGCTAGGTCTTACAAACTTAATGATACACGAAAGATGATGTAGAATGAAGAGGGTGAAGTTGTAATGTCTAAAATTGGCTTGGTTACATACCACCCAACCTGGAAGGATTTCGGGATGACACAAGGACAAACAGTCACTTGTACAATATATTACTGCTGAGGAGGTTAATGATGGTAAGGGTGAAAATGTTGAGAGCAACCCAAAGTCATTGGCGTGTGATAGGTTACAACTGTATACATCACAACAATGCCCTTTCGTGTTTATCAGGATGGCAAAGGATAAAACCTCAAAGTCCTCTGCCTTTCATTGGTTAAAAGGAAATAACAGCCTAAACCCTCAATCTTTGACATAATCAAGACAAGTGAGAGGTTATCAAGCTGACCATCCTCACAAGAGAGGGATTAATTTTTTAGTTACCTAGATGAAACAAATGAAGTCTAAAGTACCATTCCTTCATGTATAAAGCATGTTTTTACATTAGATGTGAAGACAAATGGCTCTCCAAAAGTAAACAGGGGCACTCTAGTTCTCACTAGCAATGAGGATACTGCCAACTTAAAAGAAAGAACTAAGGAGATATAACAAACTTCTTCTAGCCATATCATAGTTCAAGAGGCTGACATTTGGTAGGGGGTTAGCCAGACTTGATGAGCTAAGAGAGTTCAATCTCGAATATGTAGAAGACCTCGCCCTATCTATTTGAGTGCCATGCTCGTGCCTAATGACAAAGAAGAGTACTTCAAGTTCCTCTCTGAATATAAGAATGTGTTCTCGTAGAGCTATAACAAAATGCCTAGATTAGATCCCAAGGTTGCGATTCACCACATGCTCATTAAAAAAGGGTGTTTCACCTAAAAAACAAAAGTTAATATCAAAAATAAAAAATGAGCTAAATAAGCTCATTGATGGTGGGTTCATATGCAAGGTGAAATACCCAATAGGGATTGCAAACATCGTCTCAATAACAAAGAAGAATGGCCAACTTCGCATTTGTGTGGATTTTTGAGCCCCTAACAACGCATGCACAAAAGATGACTTTTCGCTTTCAATTACTTAACTCATGATTGATGCTACCATTGGCCACAATGTCTTATCCTTTATGGATTGCACTGCAGGCCATAACCAACTTCATAAGACATTAGCATATCAAGAGGCCATAGCATTTCACACATCAAAGGGAATCTTTTGCTATAAGGTGATGGCTTTTGGCTTAAAAGATATGGGAGCAACCTATCAGAGAGTGATGCAAACTATTTTCGATCACTTCTTTCATTGTTAAGTCCGTAAAGAGATCAAATCATTTGCGAGATCATCACTAAATCTTTAAAAGATTAAGACAGTGCCAAAGAAAGATGAATCCACAAAAGCAGGCATTTTGGCGTAACCTTTGGGAAATACGTAGGCTTTGACTTTTGACATAGAGGTATTGAAATTGACTAAGTTAAGATATAAAAAATTCAAAACATGCATTCACAAAAGAAACTCAAAGAACTTTGGGGTTAACAATGATGGTTGATGTATATTGGAAGGCTTATATCAAATCTCACTGGTCATTATGCAAGTCATGAAAAAAGGTGTGCCTTTTGAATAGGATGGCCCCTGTCAAAAGGCTTTTGATGGCGTTAGAAGTTACCTGTCAAGTCCTTTGGTGTTAGGCATGCTGGTTTATGGGAAGCCTCTTATACTTTACATCACAGCCTACGAACGTTCCCTTGGTGCATTATATGCCTAAGAAAATCCTAAATGCAAGGAGAGGGCCCTTTACTACCATAGCTGGACATTGGTTATGGTTGAATTCTCCTATTCACTAATTGAAAAGATGTGCTTGGCTCTCTTGTTAGCTATTCAATGTTGAGGCATCATATGCATGCTCACACTATGTATGTTATCAGTAAAGCTGATCTGATTAAGTACTTCTTATCAAGGCCAGTTCCGAATGGATGACTTGCAAAGTGGGTAGTTATCTTATAAAAATACCATCTTATTTACATGCCACAAAGGGTAGATAAAGGCCAAGCATTAGCGGATTTCTTAGCAGACCTTTTGGTCCTAAATGAATGGAAACTAAATGATGATTGTCCTAGGGAGGAAGTGTTATTTGTCGATGTCCTGCCACATGGAGAAATGTACTTTGATAGTGCTTTGCGTCATGATGGTGCGAGAGTAGGAGTGATACCTGTGCCCCCAAAAAACCATATTCTTCCATATTCGTTTGTGTTAACCTTGCAGTAATCTCACAATATAGCTAACTATCAAGAACTTATACTAGGTCTTCAAATGGAAATTGAGATGGGGATTAAAGACGTTGATATATGTGTTAGTAAATAATTGGTCATCAATTAACTTTGAGAAGAATTTGGAGTGAAGAAAGTTGATCTTATCCCATATCATAAGCTTTACTAATGACTATTGAAGGGGCTAAAAATTGTTAAGTTGGAGTCCGTTCCTAGGGGTGCTAACAAGATGGTTAACGCACTTGTAAATCTTGTAGCCACTTTAGCACAGAGGGCAAGAGAGAATGTGGTTATTCCAATTTGCAATCAATGGATTGTTACATCGCCTGAAGATGACTCTAAGAAAGAATCAAAGCAATTTCCATTTACGAGATACATAAAGAAGATTATCTCTAGCCACTTATTGACTACTTGAAACATAGAAAGCTTGTTAAGTGACCTGGGGCAAAAAATAGAAATCCAATAGAGAGCCTCACACTTTCTCTATTACCAAGGAACATTGTATCCATGCTCTTCCTTGGCCTTTGGTTACAACGTTTAGACAAGGAGGAAGGAAAGCAAATAACAGAAGAAGTCCATGTCAGCGTGTGTAGTGCACATTAGTCAGGACCCAAGTTACATGATCGTACTAAAAAAATCAGTTATTACTAGCCCTCCATAGTGTGTGATTATATCAACCATGGCAAAAGGTGCAACATATGTTAGCTCCAAGCTAACTTCATTCGCGAACCTTCTGAACCATTCCATCGAATCATAGTGTCTTGGGCTTTTGAGGTATAGGGACTTGATGTTGTTTGATGTCATACTCCTAAATCTTCTGTTGGCCAGTTGTACATATTAGCTGCCACTGACTATTTCTCTAAATGGGCACAGGCTATCTCATTATAGAAAGTTAAAAAAGAGAATGTTGTCTACTTTATTCGGATGGACACCACAAATCGATATGGTTACCCCGATATAATATCACAAACAATGGCAAACTATTCGTCAACAAATTGATGACAAGCCTGTGTTAGAAATTCAAGTTTGCCCAACATAAGCCGTCCATGTACTATGGACCTTCAAATGCCTAGCAGAAGCTTTCAACAAAACGTTGTGCAACCTGCTGAAGAAGGTGTAGTCCAAATCCACGAGAAATTGGCATGACAAACCCTTTTGCTCTAGTATATAGAGTAAAATCCCTTTTACTATAGTACATGGCGTAGAAGCCCTCATGTCATTGGGAATTCAAATTCTATCATTATATAAGCATGTTTAAGTGAAGATCAAAAGGGGCAGCTTTACTTAGTAGAACTCAGAGGCCCTTTATGAAAGGAGACTTCAACCCTATGAGAACTTAGCGTGCTATTAGGCTCGCCCAATGCGAGCATTTAATGAAAAATGTGCAACCACAATCTTTTCAGGTTAGGAATCAAGTGCTTGCATTAAGGAGGCCAATGATCATTAATCATAAGACTGGGAGAAAATTCACTCCCAAAAGGGAGAGACCTTAGTTGTGCATGAGGTATACCTAAACGGTGCCTGCAAGATAGTGGATGGACAAGGGGCTCGGGTTGAACCTAAAACTGGCAAGTTCTTAAAGCACTATGTCTCTTGGGGAAGATGCTTGGCTAGCTCCCGAACAAGAGCATAAAAGATTCACACAAAAAGAAAAACCTTTGAAGTAGTCCCAGCCTGCAAGAGTATTATGAATGTTGAACGGCAAAACGAAAAGTAAAAAATAAAAACCCTTGTAGTGCTCTTGTTGCACAATAGTATACACTGTGAATGGCAAAATAAATAATTAAAGTATATTTTGTTGAACTACTTTATGACTTTATCTTATTTGTAATTGTAAGTTTCCATAAGTATGTAGGTGGCTTGGTAAGCAAATTTGGAGGTGCAATCTGAATAAGACAAAAAAAAGAAAGATGGGGGGGACTGAACAAGTTTTATGTTACAGAGAACATAAAACTTATTGCAATAGTTTATTGCACGAAAAAAAAAACACAAAGTGCGAACAAAACAAACTAGCTATTAAATTAGTTGGTGTCCAAGCATCAAGGTGAAATGAAGATTATATCTCTAGCATGTCCTGCTCATGTCTCTCTAAGTCTTTCATATCATTAGGCGATAAAGTGGGCACAACATCAAAGTTAGCAAGAACCTTGGATTTCTCATCAATTTCCTTCTCAGCAGTTGTTAGTAGACTCGATTTGGCCTTCACATTATCCTTTAGCTAGCGCTCTTCCTCCTAGGGAATGTGAAGTGCTTCCTCTAAGTCAACAATTTCCTAGGCCGTTCCTTCACATTTCTCCATCAATGAATCAAGATCTGCACGAACCATGACAAGATGGGATCGTACGAGTTTGACCTGCTGAATGCACACAACCTTCTCCTTCCCCACATTATTAGGATAATGGGAAATAGAAGCTACTTTCTTTATTCATAAGAAGGCAGATACAGTGCTTCGGTAGTCTTCCACCTTCTTTTCCTAGGGATTTGGGTCCCCACAGAGCCACTCAAGTTTGTTATACATCATTGTGGTTTCATAGGTTTTGGCTTTCACTTCATCAAATTTTGTATGTTTCAAATCGGTGAAATACTTAAACCCCATTACTTATGTGGTAGAAGAGATGAGGCTCTTGGAGCTAGGCCCTCAGTGCAAACAAGTGGTGAGGGTAGCAAGCAGGCCTCTCCTTTGAACCCCTGGGAATATCAATGTCTACAACAACAATGGGTGATCTCCTGGCCGCTACATAAAGAAAATTTGGTCCATCAACTAAATGTTAGCTATTGGTAGGCATGAGGCAGTCGAGCCGCTCAATTTAGCCCTGAGAATAGCTTTTATTCCTCTTTAAGCTGAATCTCTGACTGCGTGAGCTGATGTCAATATTCTCACAAGCGTAATATCCTTCCTTTATTCCAAGATGTGCTCTAAGGATGGATGATTTAATAGCTAGGCCAACTTCCTCAGTTAGTTGTTTACTAGCAATAGGTGTAGCCTCTTACCCTAGGTCGAATTCGCCAATCTTGAAAGAAAACAGAGAGATTAAACAAAATAAGTATGGCATAATTTCAAGCTTACAAAAAAAAAATGAAGAGAAAAAAAGAAATGGTAATAACCAAACAAAGAAAGGAAAGGAACACCATCAAGGTTGGCTTGCTCAGCTAAATAGCTCTCGACATCATCTAACAAGTCGTCTACAAGGATTACTCTAGCGTCTCCTGGAATCACAATCTCATGTTGTTTACACCCTTCATGTATGAAATTCACCTAAGCATCATCACGGGACTTCCATTCCTCAGTATCCAAGTCTTCCATAGAATCTTTTGCTTCCTTCACCCCGACCTTTTCAATGAGCCTGTCCGTACATCTTTCTTCTGTTTGGATGATTTCACTTCCCTACTCCTCCTAAGCATGGAAAACTAGTTTTGAGTCATTAATAGTCACTTTGGACCACCAATTCTAATATACTAAAGTGACATATTAACTTAGCGTCAAGAAGAGGAAGGGCAAAACACCTTGGAACATACTCTCCAAAACTAAGAGCCACTTCGAACATCGAAGGGCATCGTAATATAACACTGCTCAAGTACGAGGTTCCTCCGGAAGCATCCCATAAATCCCTTGGCAGAACCCAAATTGTCTCCTAAACCAATGTAGATTATACTGGTCAACATAAAAAGTTGTACTGCTACTTATAGGAAAGAAGCCATCTCGAAGAGATATCGAGTAACTTGCTTTGTCTTTATCCAACTCACCACTATCAACAAGGTTCTCTGATCGGTTCTTCCCTAACATGAGACACACCAAGTCTAAGATTTTCTATTCACGAATAAGTTTATGAGCACCACCAATGTTGCTATGTTTTTTTTCGGAGCTGGAGTAGTGTACCATAAAAACACCTAGAGCGATGGGTTGTAGTATGTGATGGGTTTTACAGTAGTAAGCAACCCATCCAAAAAGGTAATGGACTGTAAAGAATAGAAGGCTTCACGGCATCGATAATCGAATTTACGCCACGGTAAATGCTTGCTAACAAAGGAACTGTCACACTCGAGGTGTAGCCAGATGCCATTAAACTAGCAATCTCAAAAGTTGTCGGATAAGTAAATCGCTTCCTAGTTTCAAGAAGTGAAATTCCCCATGGCAAACATGATAGGAATACACCCAAACAAGTACGCTTCCTCTTCCCTTTTGGGAACCCCAAGGCTTTTAAAGAGGCTTAATTCATCTTGACTCCAGCGAATATGTCGAGTTTGAATTTGGCCATTGCGGTTATAGGTCTTCGTAGGAGTCGAATTATGATGGGGAGAGCCTGTTTGATGAGTCATGAATGAACCTTTATTTGCACCAAAAATCAACCCAAACTTTAGCACTAACTCCCTCCTCACGGTTAAGTGCCTTTTCTAAGCTCCTAGAAGTTGCAAACAAGAATCTCTAAGAAGATGGACTGACGATTTGGTCTTGTTTATCTCAATAGTGGAAATTTTGAATTTTAAGGGCGGTCTCATCGTAAATTCTGCCATTGATTAGGAGGCCATGAAGACTATATAAATCCCACAAAGAAGTGGGCATTTCCCTATACATAGTGTGAAGAATATTGGTGATAGCGCACCGACTCTCACAAAAAGCATTAAGAATATGAACATCATAGCTATAGGAGTAAAGTGAAGTATACAGTTTCTGATATAGTGAACAACTCCTCAATTGCTACTCAAAACAAGAGAGTACATACTCTGTCCATTCCTAGGAAAGGTGTATGTAACCAAACTCTCCATAAAACAACATGTAGGCCCTCATCGGGACTTCCCATATATGATTTATTGCCCAATCACGGAAAACTTTATAATCAACCTAGATTTTCCATGTTGCACACTTTGAAGTAAATAAGCCACATCCTTTGTGTCGTTCCCCACTCGAATTGTTAACTCTGGACAAAAGGACAATGGCTCTATAGTAGGCACTTGGTTAGCTTTTGGCTAGCACAAGGAATCATGAACAAGAAAGGATGTCCCTACTTCAGGTTTGTCATCCTCCTTATCTATGGTGGAGAGAAAGAGCTTGTGATCTTAAACCACTATGAATCACCTAAAAATTTTATAAAACTAAACAAAAATTTGCTCTTTTTTAATGGAGGAAGCTAGCAAATAGAACAACATCTAGGAAGAAACAAAAATAAAAAGCGGGGATGAGAAAAAAATTCAATCAAAGATGTCAATTCTATACTACTGTAACGGCCCGAACCTAATCCTCTTTCTAATCCTCTTTCTAATTATATTAAAGTATATATACACCAATATATGGGGGGGAAAAAAAAGGATTTTAAGGGGCCGAAGCCCCTTCTGTTTTCGAAAAAAAACAAAAAAAAATGAAAAAGGAAAAAGAAAGGAAGGAGGAGGAGGATCGGGGGAAAGCAGAGGCAAGGGGGGGTGTTGGTCGACCTCTGCCCCGTCGCCCCCCAACCAGCGCAGGGAGAGAGAGAACGGTGGGGCTGGGGAGGCCACCGGCCACCGGCCGACGACGCCTGGCCGTCCCACGCCCCAACCGGCCCCTGTTCGCGCAAGCCACAGAGAGAGAGAGAGTGGGTCAGGGTCAGCGACAGCAAAGGCGGGGGCAGCGGAGGTCCGGCCAGACGCTGGGTAGGGCTCAGGTCGGCGGTAAAGTGCCGGTGGGCTCGATTCCGGTGGTCAGCAAGGCCGGTGGGCTCGATTCCGGTGGTCAGCAAGGCCCTGTGCGAACCAAGGGCTCGAGAGCTAGGGTTTCGGGCTTCGGGGGTTTGAATTCTACCACAAAATCGAACCCTAACACGGGTCCTTTAGCTTAGATTCGAGGTGGGTTTCCTCATCCTCCTATTTATGGTTAAATTGTTAATTTCGATAAAGCTTATTGATTATTGATTATAGTTCGTTCAGGTTGAATTCAATAGTTATTAATTATAATTCGTTCAGGTTGAACTTCAATCAATTTTCAGTGAGATGAGGAAGTTGTAGCGTAAATTGAACGATACCCTATGTATATATGTTATTCGTACTGAACTAAACGATAAACAGTAGTCGTCGATATACGCAAATGACATATTTCATGTAATTAGATAATGTTCATATAATTTCATACATGTATATATACATTACTTGGACTAAACTAAAGTTTATCGACGACTGAAAGGCTATATGTCATTTGGCAATTATATGGAATTATTGAATATGTCAAGTTTATCGATTTGGCAATTATATGAGATTTATTGAATATGTCAAGTTTATCGATTATATACAATTATCGATTGTACGAAATTTATGCATAAGTTTATCAAATATATACATGAATAACATTATCGATATTACTAATTATATGAGGGTTTCGGTTTATAAAGTTCATTAAATTTAAAATGTTCATTGCCGGCTTATAACGTTCAGTTCATTGAATATCAAAAACGCTCATTGATTATACAGGCTCACTGTTCCTATAAAAAGTATGTAATGTTCATTCCTTATTAAATATATAACGTTCATTGATTATGCATATTTATCGAATTATATATAGTGTTCGTCGATTATATAAGTTTATCGACTCTATCGACTCTATAACGCTCACTGATTATGCATGGTTATCGATTATATCGAAGGTATCGAGTATACGACGTTTCTTGTTTGAATAATGATTATCGATTGCATAAAAATCACAATGACACGTAGTTCTTGGTTACATGAAGTCTATAGACATTTTAGGTAGGAAATAGTTCCACCTTAAATTGGAGTAGAAGTGAGGCCATCTCGGTACGTACATTGCCTATGTTCTTCAAAAATTCTATGTTCTTCACAACCTCACAGTATTCTCAGCAATGAAAAATCAAAACAAGATTCATTTAATGAACCAAGTTCTCAATGTTTTGTCACATAAACAAGTGGCCCCGCCAATTATCATCAGGGCTTATGCCCATCATGTATCAAGGCTTATGCCGACCAGTAAACCCGCGCGCGGCGTCATGTATCAAGGCAATATACCCGCGCGCGGAATCAACTCAGGCTTCTCGATCGGCCTGGGGGGTGTGAGCACCTAAAGTACGATCGTTTCAAGATGTACATCGACCAAGGGGTTCACTTTCAGATAATAAAAATCAACAAATCAATTTTAGTTATACATTCTCCCTCTCCTGTTTGCAAAATAGAATATTTTGAAATGCGGGTGCCCAACCATTTAACCACCAAGTCTGTTTTACTGCATAGGGATGTACGTCTGAGTTTCGGCTTATATTTCGAAACATGTTAGGTAGAAAATAGTCTCATGTTTCGTCTATTGCCTAAGTTGTAACCAACCTAGAATGGTTTCATGTCTAGTCGACAGACATTAGTTTATCGATCGACATTACACAGACATGAGTTTATCGATCGACATTTATAAGTCTATTGCCTCTATATGTTTATCGATCGTATACACCGTATCCATTATATAGTTTATCGACTGTATAGTTCATCGTATTGTATACATGAATTATGTGAAGGGCATTGAGCCTATTCCTGTCGTATGGTGATTACATGACATTTGTTAATGGTATATTATAGTCAAGGTCCATAAATGCTTTATTACATGATCGCTAAGCGCTCCTAATTGTTTATCAGTCGCCTATTTGTATCTTTAGCTTAAACAACCCAGTACCTACCTAGAAGTTTGCATGTAACTTCAACTTATATCTTTCAAGACTCATTATTTGGCAGAGAATTCAGACTCATTATTTGGCAGAGAATTCAAAAAATCAATATTTCATTTCTCTGCTAGAAGGCAGAGACAAAGCTCGAGTTTTCATTTCTCTGCCGGTAGGCAGGGAATTCAAAGCTCAGAATTTCATTTCTCTGCTAGAAGGCAGAAACAAAGCTCAGTATTTCATTTCTCTGCCAGTAAAGAGAGGATTCAAAGTTCAATGTTACATCATGTTGCCAGTAGGCATATGTGGAAGTTACATGTTTCATAGCTCAGTTAATATGCAGTGGAGTCACGGGAAACATGGTCAATCGAATAAACAAGAATGTAAAGTTCAGAGGTCAATATATTCATTTTATTGCTCTTACTACTTGATACTGAAGAAGGTTATTGAATAATTGAATTGAAAACCTGAAAAGGTGATTAATTGTTTATATCTTGTTTAGAAAATAATGTTATAGATCCAAATTTATGACACACGTACAAGAGGAGAGGAGATAATGGTATTCATAGATCATGTCCACTACTTACATTAACATATGATATTGTTTTATTAAGTTTACGAGTTCATACGAGTGGCTTTTGGTGCAAATGCTATTTCTCTTGCCTTGTGATTGGAACACATTATGCGATAGGTGAATTCTTCAAAGAAAAGAAATTACGAACAACGGTTGTAAGTTACTATTGTATTGAAAATAATCTTTTAGGGGAGGGGGTTATCCACTGTGCGATTATCGCTCATTCCATCTATCATTGTGCCTCCAGGTTGCTGAAGTAAGCCGAAAGGGAGTCATTGCTGCCTAAATGTAAAGTGATGTGCTTGTACGTGAGTTGCAAGGTGTATTATAATGTAATGTTTGTAAATTAAGTTCTTGTGTGATTGGGTTGCATATCATTTAGAGTCGCTCTGTATGGCCATATGAGCCACCATCTAAGTTGTCAGGGCTGTATTTGTCGCTGTTTATTTGGTTATCATCAAACTGCATTGGTTATAGTGCTCCGGGCGGGTGGCCCGTAGAGCTGTGAACTCCGGCGGGTGGCCGTTGAGTTAGTTTTTATTGTTTTTCAGTGCAGGGGATTTATTGTAAGACTGTAAGCCTGGGAAAATGGTCAAGTTTTAGGGGAAACTCTGTCCGTTTTGCCTCAGGATTTGAGAACAAAATAGTAAAACTCCTGACTTTAGGGTTGGGGGCCTTTAATTTGAGCCCCCATAAAGTTCACTAAATCAAGTAGCCGTGTTCCATCATGGAACGACGGTAATGCCTCCAATCAAATTAGAAGTCTTCCGTTGCTAAATTATAATAATAAGTGGTTATGTTAGAATAATCAGTTATTAGCTATTGGGGGCGTTACAACTACCAAGATGGGGAAGTCACAATTTATGAGCTAAAAGAGTTAAATCTCGGATCTGTGGAAGAGCCTCACCCTATCAATGTAAGCACCATGCTCATACCCAAGGATGAAGAAGAATACATCCAACCTCTCTAACATAAGGATGTGTCCGCATGGAGTTACAAAGAAATACTTGGATTAGATCTCGACCTTATGGTTCACCAGTTATCAATTAAATGGGTGTCCCACCTAAAAAACAAGCTCAACAACGTTTCCGCTCTAAGTTAGTACCAAAAATTGAAAAGAACGTAAGTAAGCTCATTGATGACATATTCGGACGAGAGCAAAAATACCCAACCTAGATTTCAAGCATCATCCTAGTATCAAAGAAGAATGACCAACTTATTATTTTAAATTGATTTCTGAGGCCTTGATAACACATGCCTGAAAGATGACTTTCCACTTCCAGTCATTGAACTCATGATTGATGCCACCACTAGATACGAAGCCTTATCCCTCATGGATTGCACAACAGGTTCTAACCAAATTCAAATTGCATTAGCAGATCAAGAAGCCACAACATTTGACACAACAGAGGGCATCTTTTGCTATAAGGTGATACCGCTTGGCTTGAAAAATGTTGATGGAGTCCCCTCAAGCCAAGACATTAAAGAAGGTCCAACAAGTCTAGCAAGGTCCAATTCAAGCTCCAAAGTCCAAGCCATGACTCATATTTTACAAAAGAGTCAAGAGGGTGATGCCGGGTTATAGCCAAAATATACCCGGTTTTGTTCATATCATTTCTTAAGTTATGTTGTGGCTTAAGTCCAATATTTTTGCATTTTTTGGTTCCCCTAGATGTTAAACTTCAGTTCCAAGTAAGCAAAGCCAATCATGCTCAGTTGAAGTGAAGAAATCAAGCCATTTTGTCAAACCTGCCAGTTTAGGTCCAAAACTGTACTGTAAAATGTTTAGGTGGAATTCTCCTACTTAAACAATTCATAACGCTGATTTCTTTATTTGGGGGTGCTTGTATAGATCCTAAAGTTTCCCCTTATGGCCTGAAATCAAAATAATGCCTAGTTTTGGTGGGCTGAAAAGACGACACGAAACTTGGTAGAAACTAGCTTCTAGAACTCAGTTAGCAGCTGCATGTATTTTCCATCTTCGAAAGGTTTGCTCAGCTACTTGCATGCTTTTTTGCATCAATTATGAATCAAGGAATTCAAGAACATCATCATTTGCTGCAAAATCAACCTTGGAAAGAACTAGCCAATGGGAGGGAAAAGGGAGAAATCACACCCAGCATTCTGATTGGCCAGCCGAAAAGCGCTCTCACTTTACGGCTGCTTTTCTCCCATTTTTTTCCAGTAAGTTGATGCGTTAAGACTTATTCAATGTATTAATGTTAAGTATGATCATTTGTTTTGCTTTCCTTAGTTTACCGGATCTAATTAGCTTAAGTTAAGCAAGCTTTGTAACTAGCTTAGTTCTAAGCACCAGCTAAGCATGTTTAAGAGCTTTCCTTCGTAGCAAGGAAACCTCCTTAGCTCACTTTGCTGCCTTAGGCCGTGTGTACAAGGCCCTTTTGAAGGCTTATTTTGTAATTAAGCTTTTGATATTGAATGAACTAGAATTGAGAGCATTGCTCTTACTTTCCTTAAACACTTAACTTGCTTATCTCTAACTACGCCAGTTAGAGTGGTGATCAAGTAAGTCTTAAGCCTTGATTAGGTGGTGATATCTGTATCCTCATTAAGCTTAAGGTCCTAAACTCAAGCTCAGTGGTGATATTCGTATCTAAGCAACAGTTTAGAACTCATTTATCTCCCCCTCACATTCGGACTCCACCTAGACTCTCTATTGATTTAATTTTACGTTCATTGCATTTGGAATTAATTTAGAGTGTTTATTGAGATCCTCCATAGATACATAAAATGCTGAAGCAACCTATTAGAGGGTGATACAAACTATTTTCGGAGCAATGTTTAAAAACAATTTATGGAATTCTATGTGGATGATCTGTTGGTTAAGTCTGAAAAGAGATCATAACATTCACAAGATCTTCGTCAAATCTTCAAAATATTACGATAACAACAACTAAAGATGAATCCACTAAAGTGAGCATTTGGAGTCACATTTGTGAAATTTGTAGGCTTTATCTTCCATCCTAAAGGTATCGAAATTGGCTAAACCATGATAAAAGCAATTTGAGACATACCTCACTAAAGGACCTCAAAGAATATTGGAGTTTCTAAGGATGCTTGGCATATATCAAAAGGTTCATATCAAATATTGTTGGCTATTATCACCGTTTCAACCACCTCATGAGAAAAGGTGCAGCTTTTGAATGGACTGAGTCATGTTAAAAGACTTTCGTCATCAACAAAAAGTACTTTTTATGTCCGGTTTATGGCAAGCCTATTCTATTTTACATCATAGCACAAGAACATTCCCTTGGAGCATTATGTGGTCATGAAAATCCCAAAGGCAATTCGACATTGATTAGGGTTAAAGTTAACTATTCGACAATTGAAAAGGTGCACTTAGCTGTAATGTTCGTTGTTCAAAAGTTGAGACGTTACATAGAAGCCCACATTGTGCATGTTATCTCAAAAGCCAATCCGATTAAATGCACCTTATCAAGGCTGGTTTTGAATAGACCACTTACAAAGTTACCAAATTTCTTATAACAATTCCATCATGTTCGTGAGCCATAAAGGGTAGTTAAAAGTCCAAGCATTGGCGAACTTCTTAGTGGATGACCCGATCCCAGATGAGTATGAGCAAAATGACGATCTTCTTCAAGGCAAGGTCTTATTTGTCAACGTTGTACCACCCTGCAAAATGTACTTTGATGGTGCTAAGTGTAATCATGGTTGTTTGTAATATTTTCATATGGTGGGAAAGGGTTATAAGTCGTCCTCTAGGATTAATGGTCATTAACTTCAGACTGACTTAACCATAAGAATGTTTTCAATTCTAAACTTAATTAAGCAAATCTAACATGCAAAGTTAGTAAACACTTCTAAAATGACTTTTAAAAGCAAATAAGCACTACAGTAATCTAGTTAATGCTCACTGGCATCTAAAAGCACATAGCACAAAGAAAAAGGAGACCAGGCTCGACATGGCCCTTGGCTCAACCTGGCCAATCAACAAAACCGACAATCCTCAAAGATTGCCCCAGAAAAAGAACAATTTAGAAATTAAACTAAGGTTAATCCTAGAAAGTGCAATGCAAAGACAAAGGAGAGAAGTTTACAAGTGAGTTCACAAGCATTCATGGCCATGACTAAGAGCTACCATTATTATCAAGTTTTGAATAGATTATTTACCCATGAAACCTCAAGTTTGCAATAAGTCAAGCTGTCCTACTAGTGTAGATGAGCAATTATAGAGAAGAGGGAAGTAAACAAAAGAGATGATTGAGTCGTGAGATTTAGATTTTGGTTTCAAATCAATTGTGACCAAAACCCAAATCTCCCCACAACCCACAACTCATTAACTACAAATTTGGGGAAGGTTGATGTTGCTCAAAAGTGAGAACTTTGAAGAAATTTAGGAGAGAGAGTAATATTAAGCAATAATAAATAGGAAGATCAAGAAACATGCAACAAAATTAATATAAAGCTTCAACTTTTAAGTTATTCATTAATGGAGGAGAGAGAAAATTTTACAAGGCTAAAAATAGAGAGAAATAGCTGCTAAAAATGAAGATACCCTAAAAGTGCCATGAATTGCTTTCTAACCCTTACATTATGGACTAATTAAAAAAAAGGCAATTCAGTGTTTGGCACGGTCGTACCCCTTTATATAGGGCCTCCGTGCCAAATCTCTCTCCAATTTCCCTTTTTTCGTACTCGTGGCACGACTTGCTGACTTCTTGGCACGGTCCTTTGGTACTAAGTATGCCCCTTGGATTCTTCCTTCAAAGTGGGTTGGGATTTTCTTCCAATTGGGATTCTCTCTTATTTAAACCTACAAAACACAAAATCTAATTAATTAACTAATTTAATGATTATTGGTGAGCTAAAATCCAATAATGAGGGTCAAAACTTTGCCCGGCTAGAAACCAAACAAATACCCCCACAATTAGACTTTGCTCATCCTTGAGTAAAACATGAGGAAGTCCCCTTTTTATAGGTGGTACGTTTGCATTTAGCATATACAACAAGCCCTTTACACCATTTGGTTCCCCAGGTGGACGAGTGCGGTTTTGTGAGGGTTTAAGGAAGACAAACCCACAAGTCGTTGAAGAAGAAAAAGGAAAAGAGAGAGAGAAAGTGAGAAAAAATCTTTTTAGGCTTTTCATAAATCTTTGCGAAGCAACATTAATGAGGGTAATCATGCATTTCCTAAGTCAACAACTCACTCTAATCCCTAAGATCCACACAACACATATATATGGTGCACAATCAATGGTAATCATGTTTTTTATTCCAACCTTTTTCAATGAGAAGTAAGTGATGGTTACTCACTTTAGGGCATGTGAAACTCTCCCCTCAAGTCTTTAGAGTAATAACATGGTTGCACTCATACTCAACGCTAACAATGCATTCTACCATAAGTTTGATCTAGTTATCATCCTATACCACATAATTACATATGCATTTTGATGATCAAGAGGGCTTTTCAAAGGTTGTAATGGGATTGGCTTAAAGGTTGGGGAAAGGGATCACCGCTTGGGAATGAGGAGTTAGTAAGTTGTTGTAAATTTCTGCAAGTACAAGGTTTATCGTTGTAGGAATTACAGATGCCGTCCTCAGGGACGATTGTGAAAATGATTGCCAAAAATTTATAATTAAAATTGGAAGCACTCAAATCTGATTACCAAAAGAAAATTATAGTACTGAAACTTTTGAATCATAACACTAAATTAGAAACATGAACAAAATGCAAATTAATTATCCATCTAACCCCATGTTATCATCGAGGCATAGCAAAACGAATGCAGCAAAGCAATTGAACCCAAGAGCAGCAGAGCCCACCAATTCAAAATAGGAGAAGTGAACTTGAACGATTAGAATCTACATTTGAACAACTTTGATATCAAATCTGCAATTTGCAGCCGAAATGCGTAGCCTACAACCAAAATACATCCATTGGAAACTCAATCCAGATCTCGAATTATGAAAGGAAAATGAAACGGAACCCAAAAAAAAATGCAAATTAAAATCAACTCAAGGAAATTAACTCTATCCCCTTCGAATTGAATATTTTCAATTTTGTGGCCTCCCATTGACTCTTCATCGTCCCTTTGAGTGCTTGAAATTGTTCCATTGATGATGGTGAGTAATGATGGACAAGACAGAAAAACGCCATGGCTGTGTGGGGAAGATGAAGCTGTGCTGGCTGCTGAATCTAGAAACGGGCAGCGCAGGGAAGAAGAAGAAAAGATGAAGAGGGTGGCAACGGGGACTGCCCTGTTCTGTTTCCCTTATTTGTTGGTTTGCTGGAAACGAAGAAGGAGAAGAGGTGATGGGGAGGGCCTTGCATTTGACACGGCATGCTGGGGTTTAAAAGCGAAGAACAAGGTAGGCTAGGCTAAGGAAGAAGATAAGGGAACAAACGGGCCAGGCCTAGCAAGGGAAGAGAAGGTCGGGTCCAAGGTAACAAAAGAAGGAAATGGAAGAAGAGGGGGGAAAACTAGTTTGGCGTGTGCGAATTGGGCCACGGTTTGGCATGGTTTTCTTTTCTTTCTTCTTTCTTGTCGACTTCAATCTAACCCAACCCTTACACTTGTTTGAGAAATTTTTTTTTAAGGTGTTTTCAGTTCTTACAAAATTAATACAAACATTATGTAAATTCTAATTTAATAATTTATTCCGTGCAATTATGAGATAATATAAAGGTGTAGAATGCCATAATTTACGGTTTAACAAATATCCACACACCTAAGTTTCGCTCGTCCTTGAGTAAAATAAGACTAAAAATCTTAGAAAATAAAATAAAATTAGGAGGATGACGAATTTGAAGACACTTAATTCATCTCGGCTTCAACGATTATCTTGAGTTTGAATTTGAAAGCCATACGGTACCCGTAAGTAAGTAAAATGACGAATATGAGGCTCAACACCAGGAGAAGGGAAACTTTATTCATCTGGTGTTTGAAAGGCCAATACGTCGAGGTGAAGGAGTTAGTCTTATGGCTAAACATAATGGCATCAGCATCCATCAATAACGCATTCTACAGTAAATGGAAGTCTTGGGTAGGAATATAAACTTCGAAACTGCTGGCAGATTAAAATAGCACAAATCGTTGTTCATCATTAATAAGATAGGTTGTACTAGTAAAGAAAGGATTGCCAAAATAACTTGAGTAATAACATGCAGTCACAACCATAGAGTATTATGCCAACACGACATTACGGTGCTATAGGAACACGAACAATATAGATCCATTTAATTGCTGAAAGAGCGCTCAATGACTGGGCTCTTAAGCAATCAAAGGCTTTACAAGCAACAAATAAATAGTGCCCAAAGAGAAGCAAGGAGTTAAAGTAGGTGACAGTAAAAATATGAACAGAGTGATGACTGAACAGTAAGTAGAGTGGGGCAAATAAGCTTAGGAAGAACTACAAATCACACAGTAACGCACATCAAGGGTCACTATAGGCTCCACTATGGAAACAGAGAATTAAACGATTATGATTGTCAGGGTTTAAATTGCCTATAAGAAAGATTGCTCAGATGTGTTTAAAGGACTCCCCACAGACCACATATGAGATTATTTTTTTTTCATAAACACTCCGTTACAAAATCAAGAGAGTGTTAGTGGCAACGAAATGATGCCTCTGAACAATTTAAGGTTAATCTTACTCGTACCACCCATATAATGCCAAGTAGCACACCAAAAGCTACTAACTGTTATCACCAGACGTAAGCACTATTTTAATGTTCATTCCATACTGGTTCACCTCAAAGATATTGCCCCACAAGGCATTTCCTCATCTAAAAGTTTACATCTAACTTGACACTGTATTAATCCCTTAAGAAGTTGCAAATGGCATCCCCATATCGGGTTTCAATCATCACTGTACCCAAGATCAAGTATATTGACACACCTCACTAAAACTCTCAAATCCTGGGGCAAAACGGACAGAGTTCCGCCTAAAAATGGACTAAAACCCGACTTAAAGCCTTACAATAGATAGATGAAATGAAAATAAACACTTTAATAGCTCAACAATCACACGTCGAAGTTTATAACTCAACAGTCAGACACCTGGAGTGCACGATTGTAAAATTTTAAACAAATGAGAGAAATGAAACGTACAATACAACTCCTAGATAAATGAAAGCATGCTTACAAGCAGGTCACCTAAATGGTTGCACACTCCACTTTGCTAATGCTCGAATGTTAGAACATTACCAAATGATTGAATCACCCAAATGGAAATGGTTCCTCCTTTTATGCCCATACATATGAACTTATAGTCAATGGCTCATTTAACTGGTCCAACATAACTCATACACACCTTAATAGCTAACTCATAAACACTTGATAGCTCATAGTGGCCCTTAATACCTTAGCTCTAATACCAAAACTGTAACGCGCCCTAATTAAGCATGTTTCATTGTTTCCAATCATTATTCTGATTCCCTCAATAACAACTGATAAAACCAATGATCAGGGCGTTACCGTCGTCCCAAAAGGACAAGGCTTGCTACAAGTGTACTAGAGATAACATAGTCTGGCATAACTTCAACCATACTCATTAACCAACATAAGGTATATACACTATAGTGAAGCAATTCACCACAAAGCTTGCACTTCCATACACTGAAGATTACAAAATACGACTTCAAAATATGCATGGTCTATATCACTGTTGATTCATCCTACTTTCCCTTGCTAACTTATTCTCTTCGGCTGACTCACCAGCATGCTTTTCAGCTGACTTACTAACATGAGGGTGCTTCACTGAGCATTTTTCTAAAACAAAACATGAAAACATTTCAAACTGAAAGCCAAAGCTCAGTACATGCATTCTTGTATTGTTAAATGATCACTGCATAAATTGGTTGGAAACCCGCTTTGCAATTCATTTTAAGTTAAAACAGTGAATAAGATGAATGTAAAACTGCATTGCTAGTTATTATCTGGCAGTGAACCCCTTGCAACTGTTACGATCTATGGATAGGTATACACCTGCCAAACTGATCGGGACCTAACCTGAAGTCGTGCGGGCAACTGAAGGGCTATGCCCTGTAACTGATAACTGATGGGGTCACTAATTACCTAATAAATCCCTGATTAAACTAATTCATTGATGTACTTACCAAAACATTATAATTTTGATAAATACGTGCTAATTTCTAAAGATACAAGCAATAAACGTGCCTAAAGTCTTTAAAATGCAATCTCACTTGATAATACTTATGCACAATGGGAAACGATAGACTAGGCCCCGATTTCTATTTAAGAAATATAATTATAGGTATATGTAATTAGTAAAGAACGTTGACTTTAATAATTTGTGATTGTAATAGAAACTCATTAAAAGACATCCATAACTCAAATAATTCAATAGAAGATAATTTCTACTAAAATGATTTGAAAACTAAATGAGTTTGGGTAATTTAATTCAAAGTGAAATAATGTTGACATAAAACTGATCAAGGTACAATGATTGTGATCATAAAAGAAAGACTTTGATGGGTATAATTGATCACGGGGTTTTTGATATTTTTGAGATGGATAACAAATGTTTGAATGCAATTGTACTGGTGGTAGGTTCATAATAACTTCAAACACACCGATTTGGACCAATAACCACATACCATACAACTTAGTTTTCAAAACCAAATAAGCTTCTAAGTGCAATCAAAATTGTTACCGATTCAAGGTCTACTTTAGAAAATTCATAACTTTCACCCCCGTCCTCCAATTGAACTATAGAACCCTGATATGAAAACATCAAGAAGTCCTGCAACACTTTCATTTAGAACACCAAACATGATTCCCACTATAGGGTTCTCAAAATGGGACTAGAACACAAGTATGTCAGTTTTGATCTAACCTACGCAGCTCTGGTAAAATGGGCATAACTTTTTCCGCAAACCTCCGATTAAGGAAATACAAAAGGCATCTGAAAGCCAACACACTAAAATATCTACCCACCAAAATCATAGTTTTCAATGGGCCGATAATTACCAATTTAATCACAAAGCTTGCCCTGTTTTCTAAAATTTTCCAGCCTTCACTATCGTGGCTTTCTCCTTTGTTTTCATGCAATTCTCTATCCAAAATCACACCTTAAAGTCACGTAACAAGGCTTTGGTCCTTCCCATTACCATACAAAACTATCGCACTCAATTTCAGTTCAAAATCATGTACATGAAAGATCATTTTTCAATCAAATATACACTAATAACATGCTTGCTATTGAAGGAAGGTTAAACCCTTGCATAATCAATAAAACCCTAACTTTTGGCCAACTTCCACTTCATCCAAGATCACCAAGAACATCTTCATAACATTATTAGAGATTAAAACCCTACATCAAATACAAGAATCCAAGAAAAACAAACTTTCCACTTAAAGCTTGCATGATTATGAATAACCCAAACCCGAACATACTCCCAACTCAACTCCACCATGATCAATATCAAAATAACTCTTATTTCTTATCAAAACATCATGATCAACAATCAAAAACATCAAAACAAGAATCAAAACTAAGATAAAAATCAAAACCAACATGATCAAGATTAAGGTTACTCACTTCAAGCTTGATAAAAGTAGAGATGGATGTGATGTTTAGTGGTTTTGATAATGGAGGATGGTAGCTAGTGATACTAGGGTGTCGAGGGGAGTCAAAGGAAGCCCAAAGCTGACCCGAAAACACCAAAATCAGCTGGGGGAGAGGACTGGCCTGGCTAGAGAGAGAAAGGAGAGAAATGGGTTTGAGTTTTGGTTGTATATTTTTCACTTGTCTAATAACTTGACTGAGTTTTTATCTTAAAAAGTGATTTTTAGCTAACCATGATTAAGCTTAATCATGGTAACCAGTTAGGTTAACAAAGCAAATGTGTTGGCCTGTTGGGCTTCAAATTGGGCTGAAGAAAGTTGGATTCGGGAATAAAATGCTTCGTAATAATAACGTTTTTGCATACTCAAATTTAAATTTTTGCAATGTTACGAAAAACAAAATAAATTACTTAGATTAAACTTGTTAGGACCTACTATCAATTCTTTCAAAATTTTCGTTAATAATTAAAAAAATAAATAAAACCTGAATTGCCAAGTGAGGGCCTAAATAATTTTTTCCGCACAGGAATGATTAAATGCGATAAATAAATTTGAGAAAATCATTAACATAAGGTAATTAAATAAACAAATATAATTTAGGGTTGGGCTACTACAGTCCAAAATGAATCGGGCCGCAATTCGGGCCCAAATGAATTGGACCAAACTTAATGAATTTGGGCCCAAATGTTTTTGCATTCTTAAAAATTAAATTTTTGTGACATTATGAAAACAATTGAACACCTAATCATATTTACCGGGGACTAATATCGATTCATCTGAAATTGTCACATAAATGAACTTGAATTCCAAAGTGGGCTCTAAAATGAATTCGCCCAACGGGGATGATTAAATGAGATAAATCAATGTAAAAAATTAATAGCATGGCTTAATTAAATAAATAAACATGATCTAGACTCGGGCTATTACAATAATTAAATTTTGATGAACTTATCCTTTTGAAAGTTTAACGACTTTTTGAAACTTTAGAAGACTGGTTGGTGATTTTTCAAGCATTTTTTCCATAGTGTTACTACTGTTTGAAGTCATACAATTGCCTTTTTTACTTCAAGAAAAACAAGCATCCTGAATGATATTCCAAAGCATAGAATTGACTTATTTAGAGCATTACGATCTATTCATAAATAAAGAGCAATCGCCAGTGGCCAACTTGTAACTTGGGGGTAAAACAAATCATCCAATGACCCATTGCAGCTTATCATCTCTGTTATGTACATAAACGCTTGGATAATCCATGTTGGAAAGTGCGGTCAGACATGTATTTTGGAATAAATTAAATTTACTATTTTCTTCACCTGGGTTGAATATGTGATAATATTTCATATCTTGTTCTTTCAAAAGTGTTAGCTTTACAAAATATTCAGAGATGTGTATATGAGGATCTAAATGTGACTCAAATGATGAGCATTCTATGGATGATCTCTGGGTAATACAAGAATCAGCAATGGTGAATGATGATCAGAAGAAAATTGCACAGTTAATAGCTTCCGATGCTGAAGTCTTATAGCACATCAAAAAGAAACAACTCATATAACATGCCCTCCAGCGTAGCTAGTAGGTCATTGTCCATTGTCTCATAAAATTTGCAGTTGCTTAACAAAAATCCATAGCATGACTTTGATAGTTGGCAATTATCCTTAGTTTCAGTAATCACAAACTGACGGATCTAGACATATAAAACAGGGTGTCTATATGTTAAACTATTCATTCTACAAGTGTCCATATATATCAATCTAACCCCCTTCAAAGTATAGCTCATTAGAATTTCCTTTTGACTTGGACTGTCCATGAACACCCCAACTCTTCATATAAATCCGCCAATTCAAACAGTTGTATGTAGCTATACATATGCTACTTTGTTGCATGCGGCCTTCTCATGTTCTAGAAACCCCTTTTTCCATATCCCCTCACAATAATTTTCTTGAAACAATTGTTTAGGTTAGCGCGGACCTCTGAGTAAGTCATTCTCCGCAATAGAGATTTACTGGAACCGCTAAAGTATGATCACATAGGTACAACTTCCAAATGGCGATTATAGTTTTTCGTGAGGATCTCCCGAATGCGGCCATCACTGTCCTCACTGCCCTAGCTTGCATCCATTATGTGATGTTAAGATGATCAGCTAAAAAGCTCAAAGTTCTATCATATCCACGGCTACTGTTGTTGAATTTCACGTTTGATTCTAAGCAATCCTGCAAAATGTGCAGAGTCATGTTGTTCAGTACAAGTTCCCTACGTTGTATCTCAGCATCTATCTTAGGCTCCTTAGCATCATGGTGTCATTTTTATGCTCTATCGCAGTGGGACATAAGGGAGTCAACTATGTGCCTTGAGGAGACCACTTCTTCTCTAGAGCATTAGGTGTCCTCGCTGCCCAAATCGAAAACAACACACCAAGGCTTATAAGTCACAAGGAATTGCCCTTATTCAGAAAAGAATATACTGCAGCGAGTCCCCGGTACGGCAATCTAATTGGATATTAGATTTGTCCGTTTTCGAAAAAATTCTGCATGTTTGTTGTTGACATTTCTACTATGTAAAAAGTGTGAACAATCCATCTGTATTTGTGCATCGGGTGTCCTACACGGTTACTGTACATGAAAGAGGAATATGTCTGCGTGTCACAGCATATAACCCTAGAGATACCCTAGCGATGCGCTGTTTTCATGAATAGCCTATCTTCCGTGGGCGCAAGAATATTGGAATCCTTTGAGGCGGCTTAAAGAGAAATCAGCATTGTTTCTTGAGTTACATTGATAGTCATTAAATAGAAAAATCATTGAGTATTTTTTTCATTATGCACTAGAAACAAAATTACTTAGCGTTATCATCAAAATGCCAAAGAATATCCTAATCTCCGAAGACGTCAATCAGCATCTACACTTATGTTGTTCATTGAAAGGAACCTTTGCGGTCATTCCATGATTGGTTAGTGCTAGAACAAAATCGTGATTGATTAGTTCTTGAAGCAGCTTTATCTCAGCATTATACTGGGTGCTATACTTCGCATCTTACTGCCTAGTATAAATTTCCACCTGCAAGTATTTTCTTCAACCTAACTAGCTTCAACTATACTACTACAAAGTTAAGGATCCGATCAGAGCAATGTTTCTTTGGAGTTGTTCTCCATTAAGACGTGGTTTGCAATGGATAGTCTGCATCCTGAGGCTCATTTTTAAGGAAATATACATGTGAACCTCAGGATGCAGATGGCATTTACCATGGGTTCATTTGATTTCCTCATCCCATTCATTTGTCACCGTTCTCTTTGGTGTTGGAGTTCTTCTTTGTGATGTGGTTAGCAATGGATAATCTGCATCCTGAGGCTCATTTTTGTGATAATATACAACATATGAGCCTCAGGATGCAGATGATCTATTGCTTGCCTATAGCGACATGGACAACGAACTCATACTCTTTTCAAGTCATATCAGGTAGCTACGTTTTTTATAGTAATACTGATATAAAGGAATCAAAATGATTTTTTTCAAACATAAATTATGCATAACAAGTTTGACTTGCCATAAGTCAAAAAAGGTGTCCACAGTGGCAAAAATTTAGGTCATAGGTGTCCGCCTACTAATATTTGTTATCATATGTACTAACAAAATAAAGTTTAAAGAATACACAAAAATAATAGATTCCACTAACACTTGTATTATTAGACCCGACTCTAGTAACACTTGTATTATTTTCTTCGTTTTTCTCAGGTTGTTTTATTTTCAAGTGCCATAAAATGAAATTATTGGATCAATCTATATTAAAGTGGAAAAAATAAGCAAAACTCACCTGAAAAATCAAGCAATACATTGTATGGCACCAAGTGACATATTAGAAATCAAATTCTTAGTTATTCACTTAATTATTATTTCAAAGTGAGAGCAAAGCAAACTATAAAGCTAAATTCAAGCTCAAAAGCATAAATAATTCATTTCTAGATGAAAGCTTCTGAGTGGCAACATTATAGAAAAAATTATCTTTTAGGTCAGCGAGGTTAGGGCAAATAATTTCCTAGATCCACATTTTCTGATAAATATTTTCCAATCCCTCTAACTTTGGATAAATATTTTTTGGGACCAAAGTCGACCAAACTTATCTTTTTTGAAATTGCACCAAGGACCCTAAGTTTCTTATATTTGCACATCTAACCCAAATTCTGAAAAAACTTACTTTCGAAAAATAAAAATTTGTGCATATGGTTTTTTGCTCATAAGCACTACTCGACGCTATCTTTCAAATGGCATCAGAGCTACGTGACCAAAAATAATTAAAATAATTAAGCTAATTAATGATTAATTAAGCTAATTTACTGTGATTCATGCTAGAATCATCATTGGCTTGCCCTGGACCAAATTATTCACATATTATTCACTCACCAGAAGACCTTTCTCCACTAGCACCTCAATTAAACTATGCTAGTATAGACCCGTGCTTTGCACGATGATTTATAAAATAGATAATACATTGTTTATAAAAGACATGTAGTTCCTATTATTATTTAGAAAAGAAGACACAAATAAGTTACTTAGTAAGTGATGTTGTTATAAGTAGAAATAAATTTTCACTATAAAAATTTAATAAGCCTAGTTATTATAGTTAGAATTTTTTAGTATTATATAATTTTTTATCCTTTACTTTTAGCGGATTTTACCTTTGAAAATATATCTATTGTAGTCACAATTTCATTCAAATTATCTCAATAAATAGTTACAATACGTCAAAATTAGTCATCCATGATGTGCTTAGGCTCCTCCTTTTGAAATCATGAAGTTAGGTGGCCTTTTGTTGGAAAATATGTCATTGAATTCTTCTTTAGACAACATATCTGTCTAAGGTTAGTGTTCCACTTAAATCATGAGTTGCAACACAAATGAGTTGTTGTAGATGTAGGACCATAGATTTAGTGATTTTAGGTGATTTGAATTAAGCAAATTTTATTTTTTTGGGAAAAGGGGGACTGTAAAAATAGTGGATGGATATAGAAAAAGTAATAAAAATTATTATATATGGTAGTTGGTCTATTGATTTGAAACTACCTACCAATTTATATAAGTTGTTCCCTCTCAGAAGGAAAGATAATGGGCTAGCAAAAGGTGCATGTTCAGATATTCTAGTTAAATCATGGATCATAATTAGTTACAGCATATTACCCATAGAGTTCTGACTGTTTGACTGTCTGTTTAGTTAACCCATACTTTAAAAATTCAAAAATAGTATTATCAAATTTGTTCATTCAATTAGCTAACCTAAAATGGGGTTATTTATTTCTTGAAATTAGAATGACCCATCAAAATCTCAATTAACACATGATTTTAAAAAAAAACCCAAGAAATTAAAATTTTCTATAACCTTACCTTGTGATTTATGTCTTAAGTTAACTATATGATATGATTAATGATTTTGAACATTCGTCATGATTTATGAAAAAAATCCAACAAATAGTATTCAAGAATACATTACAGTATTTTACTAAACAATAAAAACTGTTACATTGATTCAAGCATCCATTACAGTATTGAATATATGCCATGATAAAAAATATATAGAAATAGTATTCAAGTATGCATCGTAATTTCTAGCTAAACAATGGAAATATTCAAGAATGCATTATAGTTTCTAACCGAACAATGGAAACAGAAAATAACATTGATTCAAACATGCATGTAGTATTGAACGTATGCGATGATTTTAAAGAGAAAACTAAAAAATTATATTTGTTAATGTTGGAGGCATATTTTGAAGGTGAATAAGTTAATCAAAATCGTTCTAAAAACTTTATAAATTAGGACCAACTTTTTAATATTAAACTCATCCCATAAGTCCATTAATACAATTTGATCCTATTGCTAGGGTTCCTAACCAAATGAAATCCCCCAACACCCCCTCCTTATTGTTCTAAACCCCACCCTGACTACCTCACTCAATTTCGAAAATAGCAAAACTTTTGAAGGTATAGTTTACTATGCTCTTATCTATGTATGTAAAAAAGGAAGTCAAATTTTGTAGTTTCTTTTATATATCTTAACAGTAACTTTTGTAAATTATGAAAATCATATTATAATTTGTAGTATAAATATTTGAAATTTTTTAATTGATGTAAATAAAGAGGTCACTAAACAATTTAGATACATGTGAAATAGTTTGTATTATTGTTTCCATTAAAAATTTGAAATGTCAAGCAAGAGGATCAAATTATTAGAGTTTTTCTTATAAAAAAGCAACAATCCATAAATAAACAACATAAATAAAACATAAAAGAATCTATACACAATTAAGTTACTAATAAAATATAATATAATATAAGCAAAAAATTTTTAACCTAAGTCATAAATCGGACGGAAATTATTAAGAATATAAACGAATCAAACCAAATACCACCACCATTAATTAAGCCTGATAAAAACTACACCTAAAAAAGTGAGATTACGAATTGTAGCAAGAAATCAATGATGGCGTCAATTATTGAAAGATTAAATATCAAAAAAAGAAAATTAAGCCACATATAGGAGGGAATTACAACAAAAAAAGTACAAAAATTTCAATCAAATACGATCAAGCATTTTGATACTACTAATTACAAAAGAGGAGGTTACTTGCTAACGAATAAACAAATTAATATAAATAAATATAAGAGGAAACAAACGATAATTATTATATATCTGGAAGTGAGGTAAAAAGATCACTTTGATACACATGAGCAATGGGCAGGACGACAGAATTGATTTCAACTATGAGACGTATTTTAATGTATAGTTTCAACTATAAGTAAAAACTACTTGACTATTTACGCTAATATGGAAGGTTCAAGAATGATATCTTTTTTATCTATAATTTCCATAGTTATTTGTTACTAACTACTTCATAATTCATATTTCCATCATTATGGGATTATTCTTTATTGGGATTCGACTTTATTATTTCAACCATTACAAAATTATACTTCCCGGGATTATGCTTCCCCAGGATAATTTCCTTAGTTGTTAATGATTTTTTTTTCACAATTACGGAATTATACTTCCTGATATTATACTTCCCGAGATTAATCTTTTTCTACAATCTAGTGGTGATAAGGAAACAGAATGAATTCAAAAGGCTTAAGAAGGGTATTTTTTTTATAATTTTTATAATCACTAATTACTGCATAATCATTCCTTTTAGAAAAAAATATTTCGTAATCCTCATTTCGACAATTATGAAATCATACTTCATAAGATTGTACTTTCTTACGATCATTTTCTTATTAATGATTTTTTTTCCTTGCTACTATGTGAGAGATTTGAAAATTATAAATTAATTATTTTCAACAATCGGATGGTTATGATGAGGAGAGAGAATGAATCCAAGGGTTCGAAATCTATAATTAATGAGAATGCAAGAAAATTTCACGTCATCACAACATTGCTTTTATATATAGTATAGATTACTGATATAGTTTTAAAATTAAAAGCTGAATTAGCTAAAATTAAGACTGAAGTCAAGGAGCTGAAGAAGCAATTATCGGTAATTCACCTTTCTCTTGTTAACGAAGTAAGGCATAGTGGGAAATCTACGTCTAATATTAGTACTCCATTTCAGCATAAATATCCTTTCCAAAACTCAAAAGACAAAAATCCTTTTCCTTTACGCGATATAAAAATTCAAAAAGAAGTAGAAGAAAAATCAGGTGAAAAATCAGCTGAAAAAACAGAAAAAGAAGAAGAAGATAGAGTATAAGCAGCATACTCTTACACAACTACAGAATATGCTAGAGAAAGAATAGAATCCAGAAGAATTGAACAAGATCATGGGCGCAATTAGTGATAAATATTATGTATTATCTGATGATAATGAGGCGACTAATAATATCTTATTGGAAGAAGACATATCTCACCAGGTGAACCTCATTAAAGTAGAAGATTTTAATGTGTTACCTTTAGAACAAATTAAAGAAAAATTAGATAAAAAATATGGTAAAATAACTATTGAAAATGCGATTAATGAAATTAGCGAAGAACTTGATTTTTATGAAATAGAGACCAATCTAGTTAACAATATTATTCCTAAGCCCAAAGAATTTGGTGAACCTTCTAGAAGAAATACTCATTTCTTGAGACCTAGGTACATTCTCGCAGGACGTACAAGTAACTTCTCCTTCAAGTTTGTCCCAAGAAAAACCACAACCTATGAAGAAATTGGCCTTACCCCCAATTAGCCAAACTAGATATATCTTAAACATTAATGGAGCCTGTAATAGAGAAGAGATATTTAAGCACTAGAAAAGAGGAATGGATAGTGTTTTAAACCTAAATACTACACGGACTGCAGCAAACTTCCTAAACTATATCGAACATAGTTTTTCTGGCACTGTAACTGACTGGTATAATTCATTAATTGAAAATAGGAAAAATACTATAAGAATGATGGAAACACCAGCTGCAATGTTTAAAAATTTATGCAAGGAAATTGAAACTGAATTTATTGGAGCTAAACTTGATTCCGAAGAAAAAGTAAGAGAATGGAAAAGAAATATTAACAACATAGAATTATGGAATATGAGATATCTAGAAACTACATAGCTGAACTTCGTCAATATTATTACAAAATTGGACATAATGAAACCAATCTTGGTATGTTCTATGACTAATTGACATATCCTATAAATGCCATAATTAATGAAAAACACATTGTATATCTGGAAAGAACATATGTCATTGATACCCTCAGTTCGAGAATTTCTTATCTAAGAAAATGGGTCAATGATCAATGTCTTGATCTCCAAAAGCAAAATAAAATTAAGAAGTAATTCCTAACCTGCCAGGATTCGCTCACCAATGGGGAAATGAACCTAATAAACGAAGGAAAAGAAAATTCTGTAAGAAAAAGAGCTTTAACAAGTAGAGAGGTGAGAAATATAGAAGGAAATATGATAACAAACCAAGTCTTAAAAAACGTAGATTTTCAGGAAGGCTACTTATTACCCAACAAGAAAAAAAACAACTGCAAATGTTGGGCATGCGGAGAAGTAGGGCATTATTCTAATGAATGGAAAAATGGGAAGAATAATAAGCTTATCGAAACTTTGGGAAGCATAGATTATATTGAGCTTAGTGAAGATGAGGCATTAGACCTAGCCCTAAGTAACAACAAAGGGATTGTTGAAATTATAATGGACAATAAATATGAAAAAAAGTGATTATAAAGAAAGAAGTCATATCATGGAAAGTGGCTCAATTAGTCTTGGTGATCTTCAAGGAGAAGAGTTTGTTTTGGACAATGATAATGAAGAAGTCAAAGGAGATTGAGTTCTTCCCATAATCCAGAAAGACATGATCTATAAAAAATCCATCTTTCAATTAAAAAGCAAATACGTATGTGAAATGATGGAAGGAGATATAGAAATCAAAGATTGCGAGTATGATGTGGGAGAAGTTAATCTCATTAATTGGAAAAACATCCTTAAACATAATAAAGATAAAAAGTATAGATTGTTCATGTTGGAAGTGTGCCAGATCAAATTACTCCATTACAATATTATAGTAAAGATATTGATCTCTATGCTTTGCTTTGTGATATTAGGCATACCAAGTTCAGTAATCAAATTATCACAAGAATAAAGACTGACTTATGTAATGGATCTGTAGGGTTCAATTGTACACCTGGATATTATGTGAGCCTAAAAGATGAGTTTGCTTAAAACTTCCTATCCCTTAAGATAAAAACAATTGGAATGGACATGAAAAGAGGAGGATATCCATTAAGGATATTTTGGAAAATTATCCACAAATTAGATAATACTATAGATCCAAAGACTTAGGTCACCATGATTGAGGCAGAAAAATTTTAGAGGCCTACCCCTATGCAAAAAATCAAGATGATTAAATCCAATCCACAAGAGATAAATATTGATCGTTCATGGATATCTAGCTTCACCAACCCTAGAAAGATCAATAAGAAAAATATAATAAAAATTGATGAAGAAGGCAAAATCACTATTAAACCCCAATTATTAAGAAACATGAGTACAAGATCAGATTGGGGAGAAGGATCTTCATCAACTGAAGAAGAGCTTAAAGAAGATGATACAATTAGCATGGCTAGTGAAACGAGTAGAATGAGTTTTTGAAGCTGCAAGACCCAATGTAGATCGAAGTACGAGTTTAGAAAGAAAGGTCATTTGGTACAAAACTGGAACTGTTAGTGAAGCAATCTATGAAGATGAATTAGTCAAAAATATGACTATGGAGATACACTATGAAGCCACCAATACACATCCTAATAGCATCTATATCCTAATAAATGTATGTTTAGAAGTATATAATAAATATGAGTTGTGTGCCTACATAGATAGTGGTTGTTCCGTGTGATTTGGGAAAAGATTATTATTTCCAGCGTTTATGTGGAAAAAAGAAAAAAATCCTTTACAAGTACGGAGAGCAGATAATAGCATTATGAGTCACAAAGAAGCAATGGAAGGGTTATCCATAGAATTAGGAGGAGTTCAATGCATTATATCAGTTCTATGGGCTACTGACCAACCCTCTTATGATATGATTATTAAAAATAATTTTTAAAGATTATATTCTCCGTGCACCCAAACCATAACCCAAATAATATTTACAATTAATGGTCACTCAGTTCCTATTGAAAAATTAAGTAAGGCTTACATGCATCAGAGAATTGAATTTATACACAACCATCATGGTGAGAAGGTAATGCCTGCACACAGAGAGGTAGCACTAATAATCTCATTGCTCGAGTTATCTATTAAAGAGTAGATTATGAACAATAAGAAAAATTATGTAAAGAACTCTACTCTGATAATTCTCTAAAATTTTGGGATAAAGTCAAAACATTTGCTAAAATCACTTTATTAAATCCCAACATTATTATCCGAGTTAAACAAATGGTGCATACAAACCAGGATATTCAAGAATTTGAAAAACAAATTAAAGAACTTCTAAATAAAGGATTAATCAGGAATAGCAAAGGTCCCCACACCAGTCTTGCTTTCATGATAAGAAATCAGGCAGAAGAAAAAAGACGAAATGCAAGAATGGTAACCAATTACAAAAAGCTTAATGATAATAATGTGTTCGATGGGTATTATATTTCTAACAAAATTGTCATTTTCAATAGAATTCAAGGAGCCTCTTGGTTCTCAATAATGGATTGCAAAAGTGGCTATTACCATATTAAAATGGATGAGGAAAGTATTCATTTAACTGCATTTAGTGCACCACAAAGATATTATGAATGGATAGTAATGCCATTTGGCCTTGAAAATGCACATAAAATATTTCAAAGAATAATGGATAATATCTTCAAAGATCTTAATCATTGTTGTTTAGTTTATATTGACGATATCCTTGTCTTTTCCAAAATCATAGAATAGCACAAAGATATCTTAGCAGTCACCAAGAGATGCATTGATCATGGTATCATACTTGGTAAAAACAAATGCATTTATGGTGAATAAGAAATTGAGTTTTTAGGCTTAGAGATAAAAGCTGGACAAAAAATCATCATAAAAAAACATATTTTGAAAAAAAGGAAAATTTCCCTCAAAAAATTGAAGATAGTAGGCAACTGGAAAGGTTCCTTGGATGCCTAACCTATACTTCAAATTTTATTAAAGATTTAGCTAAACTAAGAAAGCCATTGTAGCAGAAACTCAAGAAAGAAGTAAGTTGGACTTGGACCACTAATGATACAAAGATAGTTCAGAACTTTAAAAAGATGTGTAAAAATCTTCCTGTTCTTAATTTGCCTAATGAAGGAGATAATTTAGTTCTTGAGACAGATGCCAGGAATGAGCATTGGAGCACAGTACTCAAATCAAAGAAGGAGAAAAACTTTGCAAATATTGCAGTGGAAGCTTTAATAAGACAGAATGCCACAATCCCACGGTGAAAAAAGAAATACTTGCAGTCATAAGGGGAATTGAAAAGTTTTAATCTTTTTAGCCCCAAAACCTTTCCTTATTCGAATTGATTGTAAAGGAATACTTGGTTTTATGAATAAGAATTTATCAAATATGCAAGCGCAAGGGTGACTCCTGCGTTAGCAATTATAGCTTAACTAATTTTCCTTCTCCATTGAACATATACAGAAATCGAAGAACTCTCTAGCAAATAGTCTAATTTGAGAACTCGCAAATTGTGATCATCAAAGCCAACGTCCTACTAGAAAAGGAGGAAATCCTTAATGAAATGTCATTCCTACTAGAACGGGTGACGCCTTCTAGTAAAGTCCTTATTGATAACCTAGAATTTCATACAAAAAGTAGATCACATTTTGGTATACTATCTACTGTCTACCTAATAACTCAAAGATTTTTCCTTCTAGAGTTACAAGCTAATTACCTATAGTGTCCTTATGATATCCAAGGATAAATAAGTTCTCATGTTTGAGAAAAATGGTTCAATGAGTGGTATGCAGCCTACGTTGAATTTTATCATCATTATTCATATGATATTTGGGAGTCTTGGGGTACAACGATATATTTTCTCGACAAATCTGAAGTTGGTGGTGTTAGCTTTTTAGCAAATTCATTATCTACAAATGACCCTGTCTTTAAAGCTTGGGAATACGGGATGATACTTTACTTCATAGAAATCCTAGATCCAAAGTTCCAAATTTTCTCGAAATTAACAAAATTTCAGCAATGCATATTAAGAAGGATCCATTGGATTCTTACATCTCCTGATGGTCCAACAAAAGTCTCAGTTCACAAATGCCTAAATTTGGAAGTGTATAGCGCGTTAATTGAATATGAAAATGGGAAAGCCAAGCCAGCCCAGTATCTTATTTAGGTCGTTTATTACGACAATCTTAATGATCAATGATAAGAATGGTTTTTGAACAACCAGTGCATCTAGTTACTAATCCTGCAATAGCAAGTGCCATTGGATTTTTCAACATTTATCGTCAATGTTAGGCATTAATTGAACAAGGAAAAACATTAATGCATTATGAAAATACTACTTTCACCTATGACAATGAGTTTGAAGAATACATAAAGGTGGAAGGAGCATTCTCTGAAGATATATTTGATTATCTATTTGATGTGGGAGCTGGAAAGTTCTTATCTGAAAAAGGAAAGAAATATCTTCTTGAGTTATTTCGAAAGTGGGATCTAGAGCATCTTCATTTAGATGAAGGTTTTGATGATTATCCAGATGATGATTCTTGGAAAATATAATTAGAGATGAAGACATGCAGAATCTCAATAATGATGACTAGTCTTGCCATCATTAAAAGTTCTGAAAACTAGCTGCCCCATTATTGTACTATCTTGAGAAGTGTCTGGTTTGTAAAATAAAGTAGT
>JACYFF010010365.1:47374254-47399557 GCA_017589665.1 Selenicereus undatus | reverse complement strand
ACATAATGAAACATAGAATAAAAACACATCAAACATGATGGAGTCATGGTACATTTTGCATAGGGAAGTCAGTAGCCACATCTATGTAAGTAACAAAAAAGAGATGTGGCAACATCAGTATCAACTCGTCAAAATATAGCTAAGAGCATCATAGTACTAGCTATAAGAGCTAAATCAGACCATTTTCTATCCAACAATCATTTGTTAACCCAATTATAGTACTGCAAAGTAACAACTAATAAAATCGTGTCAAAAACACCACATTTAGCCAATTCAGCCCACCAAATTTAGTCAATTCAATCCCCAGAGAAAATGCGATAAAGATAAATAGCTCTTTAGCACACCAAATTAAGTAATAATAGACAGACTAGTGATATGGTCGTCTATGAATAGAGTTCATTTAGGCATTCAACAAACAAATGGTCTATAAAGCAGTAAATTGAACCTAGAAGTAAAGAAATTAGCACAATTACAATGCAATCAAATCTTGACAAAAAAATTTAGGTGGCTAAACCCTCCGTCAACCTAAACAACAAGCAATCTATCTTGAAATTTAAATCCCTTTTTTGAGGTATCACTTGATTGACAACCTAAAAAGCCCTCATAAGACATGCCAACACAAGAACAAACACCCATCATCAAAGTTAGAACCTTTTTTTCCTTGCTACTCCATAATAGAATTCATGACCGGGGGGGGGGGGAGGGCTAGTAGCCTAGCACAAAAATGACCAAACCGATTACTTGATTATGATCAATAACATAACTTCTTTCTAGAATAGATGTGATGTGAACATGTTGATGACGTACTCCTTCCTACTCCTTATCAAATTGTTACATGCGTGCTCATAGATGGTATCAGAGCAAGGTACTACGACCATAGGGCGTGACCTGAGCCTTGTATTTCATATAGTTGCTTAGGAATAACATTTTGATCATGCGACATATGTCGTACTTTTTGTGCAAGTGTGCCTTATGGCATGATTATTTGTGACTTATATGTTGCCAGAGTAGGTCGATTGATTAAGAAGGGGCGAGTTATGCGTTAGTATAGGAGTTAAATGGATCCCCATGCCTTGAGGTGGCGTTGTGGGTGCTCTATTGATGTAATGTGTTCCTAACATGCTAATTGACTTGACTGATTGACTGTTATGTAATTCGGTTAAGCCGACCGAATAAATGTGAGTTGTGTTTTAGAATGTCAACCCAATTAACTTGCGCATTCTTGTGTAAGCTAAGTCATGGCTCGAATAGTAAAAGCTTTATTCGTGCACTCTAATAAAACAATCGAAAGTTAAGGCATCGTTGATTTAAAGTCGAACGATTGATAACTTTTTTCCAAGCTCATTCTTTACCCCTGTGTGCAGTTTGGTCTTCAGGCCATACAATAGAGAGAGGATGTACTTTGAAACTGTAGAGAAAGGCTAAAAATATATAAGTTATTTTCCTCCTTGAAATTCAAGATTTTGAAATGTTAATGTCCTTCTGGCTATTGAGTTATGTCTTACCTTACACTAAAGAACTTGTGTTCCTTTAGCAATGATGAATAAGCTTAGGTTTACGAGTACATGTCCCCATGCTATGGCTTGTCAAGATGCTGTTTGTAAATGTGTACATCAATGGAATCATTCGTAGTGGACTAGGAGAGGAATAATTAAAGACCAATTGTTTGGATCGGTACTCCTACTCAATGATACCTTCCTCTTGTGAATTCTAAATTGCCTGAGGAAGTTACGGGATGTTTTTATATGCATGCTTGAAAGATTAAATGCTAGTGGTAGGACCGTATTGAACATTGCTTAGGTGTACCTGTCATTCCCCATTTTCGTCATTGTTACCGGTGCAATGCATTGCTTGCTTTCTATCATACGAATTGTTATTTGTGATGTGGGGTGGCAATGTTTTGGCTGAACTGAACCCTAGTACACCTAGAAAATGCAAGGGAGGGATAGCCTAGCAGACTTTGGAATTGTACGTAGGAAATGACTCCTACTAAGTTGAGCGACCTGCACGATAAGACTCCTAGGATCACTTGTTGGACAGGTGTGTCTCATAAGACCTCAACGCATACCTAAAGTACCATTAATGTCAACCATACTCAAACAATCATAGCCCATTGGATGCCAATTTTTCCTAAATCTGGATGAGCTTTAAGGCATGTCGTTGACCACAGGTTGCAAATGGGGGGTTGCAGGCAAGTATACACATCTAGGTGTTTCTCTATGAGGCGACCTCGTGAGTTTCCAGGTCTTAAGAACTGAATATGGCCTCATGTGCAGCATAAAGCCACAGGAGTACCTATAGCTAGGACTGTTGTGAGTGACTGTTGATGTGTCTATGGTCGAAAGCTAAGAAAATGATTTTTTGGTTATTGCTTCTCTTAAACTTGATTAAACATATGATTGTACTAGTCAAACGATTTGATTTATGCTGGTAGTTGTACGACATGACTCTTAAGTCATAATTTACGATCCATGAATTCTATTTTCTCATGTTATAGTTGGGTTAATTGAACACGATGCATGTAATGTGTGACTTGATGACAATAGAGTTACATTTGCATGTATTCACATCTATAGAAGGGTATGCCTCATGTGAAGGAAAGGTAGCATGGTAGAGCATTCAAGATCATGTCAGCATAAATATAGATACTCACGTATGTTAGGCATGACCATTAATGCATTATAGGAGTTGGGTCGGTGACTAGTTGTGTGAATGAACTCTTAAGTGCACACGCTTCTTAGTATCTTTTTTGAGCTTGTATAGGATGTATAGGATGCAGTTGAATTGGATGTGCAGTCTAATATGTATGGCTTATTGCGAAGATCGTTGGGGTGTTACTTGTATTACATTACTCCTATTGCTTCATGCTATAGCTTGGGTAGCCGGATGTGCATATATTGAATACACGGCCTAGCGACTATCAGAATTTGCATTTACATGTTCTCACCATTGCATATCTTATGTTTACTAAGGATAACATGCTAGTACCTCACATTTATTGGCCAACCTCTATTTGGATACATGAATGTCGATGTGCTTCATGTGACATAATGATGTGTAGGTGTACTTATGAACATATGCAAACCCTTACTGTATCACGTAGTCTTCAAAGTTGTGGAATGTGGAAGTTAAAGTGTTTAATGGAAGTGTTTTCGTGTAGTTTGACTATATAGAGGTATATACTTCTGGCATCCCTATTGGGACACGGCATGTCAACTTACCTGCATGCCTTCATCACTTAGAGAGAAACCAATTCCATATGGAAGCTTGAGTGTAGAGCCTTATATTGGGTAAACTATTGTGATTAAGCCAATATAATACAATGTCCTCGCTACTTTGGTGTGAAGTGTTAGCTTCGTGGTTGACTGATTTAAACTTAGAGCGATTTGACATCTTCATGCTTTCGAATGAACCTGGATAAGCTAATTGCCTTCGTATGACCTTGACATGTCCTGTATAAGTTACCATGAATAAAAGGCCTAAAAATTAGTTGGGGTCGATGTGTAAACATAGAAGTATTAGTTGTACATGTTTTCCTTTTGTAAATTACTTGTTATATACATGTTTAGACGAGTTTATGCTGTTTATGATCATTGGGCTTAAGAATGCTGCGTTGTTGAGTCTATACGATGCCATTATACTAAAGTGATGCTATGTGATGCCCTTACTACTCTTGGACATTATAGGATTCTCTAGGTTAACCAGTTTGATCGTAAAGGTGATTTGAATTCGTGTTTTAGAAAGAAATTGCCTGTATATGACCTTGAGATGGCATGACCCAACTGTCATACCTTTAGGTGCCGATTCTTAATGATGCACATACATAGAATTGTTGTTCACCGTGCGAATAGTGCCTACCTAATTGAGTGTCGGTGTTCGCTTTTAAATAAGCTTAATACTGTTTTCCACGCCAACTCATTTGCCCCTCTTCGATGCATTTGCCCTCAGCGCCTGAATAGAGTGAGTACACGCTTGAAGAGGATTAGCGAGGAGGAGACTGGATACCATAAGCCCTTTTTCCTTCGATTTAAGAGATATGGCTGATGGCAAAATAAAATTTTGAACCTTAGCGCAAGTCATGTAGATCATATTGCATCTGTTCATCTTGTTTTTTGACTAAACTGTGAACCTTGGAATTTCGAGGACGAAATTCTTTTAAGAGGGGAGGAATGTAATACCATTGGTTTTCAACCTTAGGCTAATCGTTCGAGTTACTATTTTCATCAGCTTATTGGATTGAGTTAGCTATATTAGACTAACTTTTTTCATGATAATTGGGTGTAATAATTATGTGAGTAATTTTATTAATTTTCCATAGTTAATTACACGGTTTCATGAAATTAGCGAACCCATGAGGAATTTGCCAAGTCATAATAACGTGAAATAAGCATCCAGCGAGGGCATGTGGGGTCGAGATTAGTAGAATCGAATAATCTAGGACCGAAGTAGGTTTAGCGAGTATGACTAAACTACCAACCAAATAAACAAAAAAAGGAAAAAGAAAAAGAACAAAAAGGGCCAAAGCCCCTTCCTGGTTTTCGAAAGAGGGACCAGAAAGGGGGGGTTTTCTCTACCCCAGTCCCACGAACCATCGGAGAGAGAAAGGGAAGGGAGGAGCGGTGACGATGGTGGTGCTGCCACCTTGGCTCGCACCCAACTAGCCGTCCCTAGCTGCAGCCACCACGACACACGCGCAGAGAGAGACAGAGAGAGAGACAAAGAGAGAGAGGAGGATCGAGGGAGAGTGAGGGACGAATTGAGAGAAGGAGACGTTGGGGTCCAGCCAGGCATCGGTGACGGCACCAGCTTAGCTGCAAGGTGCCTAGATCGATGGGCTTGAGTCTGATGATCTGTACGAGCTATGCAAATCAAGGGTTTGAGGGCTATGGTTTCGAACCCTAGGTGTCACAAACAGCCGAGACCCAAGCTGTCGGCGGTGGGGCTCGATTCCGACGACTGGGCGACATCGAGAGGAAGAGGGAGGAATGAGGATAGGCAGCAATAACCATGGCAACAGAATAACTTGTCTTTGTGAGGTGAGGTTTTATCTGTTGTTGCTTCCGGGTTATTCATTGAGTTCAATTCTGCCCAGTTTTACTAGGTAGTTTTTGAATTGATCTCGCTTACCCATTTGCATAACGTACCATCTTGGTGATCCTCCTTGTTGTCCAACAATTGTTCGATGAAATGTAGGACTAAACTGAGAAGTCGAGGAGAGGCGTCCAATCAATCGCGTTTGAGCTAGAGACCGACTATGCAACCCATAAATCGGGTCCATAGCATGGAGTCTAGGTGGGTAGGTCCTGATCCCTAAACCTACTACTATTTTGCAAATGTTTTTGAAATATTTGTGATAGTATATTTAGTGGTTGGGTTGAAACTGTAACAAGCTGAAAAACTGAAGTAGTCGGTGAATCATTTGGGTTTAACTGAATTGATTTTGGGGACTGTTGTGGTCGGTGCTGGAAGGAGGGAGTTTGGGATGTGTCGTTGAATTTACGAGTAGATTCGTGTTTTGATGCCATCTATTACTTATTAATTGCCTGAATTTGGTTGTAGGACGCTGCCTGATCAAGTCGTGGTTTTGCTAGCCTTTGCCTCTTTAAGTTATTGTAATTGTGTTATGCAAACGATTCACGAATCTGAGAAACAGTGAAAGGTTCATTTTAAAGGATTATTTATGTGATTTTAGATGTTCTTGACTGTGTATCAGTTTGCTTGCCTTAATTGTTGAAACTTCTTGCAATATGGGTAACCCATAACCATTGAACGACTCAGCTGAATGGTTTAGTTGAATAGTTTAACCAGTTTAAGCCATTGAAAAGAAAATGCGAATTAAACATGGCGACGTTTTGAGAAAATAAGTTGTTTTAAGCCGCCCCTTTTCCTGTGGAAGGTTGGAATGAACTTTAAAGGTAACTAAAATGCTTAATTGCTAAACCTAGTTACACCTCAACTATGAAAGCAAAGGACCAGGGACCGATAAAACGATTACAAAATAATCTTGGGAAACGAGGATAACTCTACTCATGTGTGCGAATTATTGAAATGAAAAACACGCATTGATAAGTGTGTAAGTAGTTTGCTTGATATGCCTAGCATTCTGAATATGTGGCTAATCGTGAGCATTAGACCATTTTCATAACCTAATTAATTCTTCTCACGAATGCATGGGGCTTTGTGTTGTGAAATGACTGTTGCTTTTGAAATGCAAAGAAATCAAGATATTCATGTGCGAATGCAACTATTAACATTTAAAAATGAGTTTCCATATTACCCGTCTTGAAGAGTGAATGAATATGCAAAGATTAACTCATTTCAAGCATATTTTACCGAATGAGTGGTTTTATGCTTTCTGAGTCGATGTGAGGTCATTAAGGCTTCGAGCTTCATGAGAATGAGCGTGTCATTGTTTATGATACAATAAAAGTTTTAATATAGACACATTTAGAGGTGAAATGCATCTAAAACGTTTTGGGCTAGGAAAATGGTGCTACATGAATAACGATTAAGGAGCATGCTCAGTTATCGGGAACACTAATACCTAGGGAGATTGTAATGCCCCCAAAATGCTAATGACATGATTTATGAAAAACTGTAATGGAAGACCTAATGATAGAAAGCGCTACCGCTGTCCTGATAAGGACAAAGCTCACTGAAACCATTTAATCTTGCGACTCATATTCATATTCACAATTCCTATTAAACTGAAACACTCCAAGACCGAAGTCCATAATAGTTCAACTTCAATACAATCGACTTAATCATACCATGTGCTAACTCACACTCCACACTGCACAAGTATATTAAATATAGACCCAACTTGACCCTAAGGTCGATCCCAGCGTTCATGCTATGCTGAATCCACTGTGAGCATCTGATGACTTCGAAAAGGGCTTGCTAAATGGACAAACATGTGTTACTTCATCACTTAAAATGGAAAATATGAAAACAGTTCGAAAATTTGAGCAAAAACTCAGTATATGCATTCCGGTATTATAAAATGAGCATAGAAACACTGTTGATGGGTACCTACCTTTGCAATTCATTTAGTTCACAATAATAATGAAAATGAAAGTAATATGAAACTGAATTGCTCATTATTATCTGGATGCGAATGATCTATACATAGATGTACACCTACCAATCCAATCAAGAGTTGGTCTGAAGCCACGTGGGTAAATGACGGGTTGATGCCCTATAGATGATAACTGATGGGCTCACAAGTTAAACGACAAATAACTGTATAAACTGAGTCATTGATAAACTCATTAAGAGTTGGAACTTGATAAACATGTTCTGCTTTCTAAAGATGCAGGCAATGGACGTACCTTGAGTCTTTAAAAAAATGTCATCTCACTTGATAAATATCTTCTGAGTTGATAACACTTATGCATAATAGGGAACGATAACTAGACCTCGATTCTGTTTCATAAATGTCATTGTAGGTATGTGTAGTCAGCAAATGATCCTTACTGACATAATTGGGTAAGTATATTGAGATAAGTATGTGTAATAGAAATTAAGTAATTAAATGGTACACATAACTTCGGTATTTCAATATAACTTCAAAATTGAATTGATGAAAGTAATTAAATCTAATATAAAGTAAATGAAAGTAAAATAGACCACAATGAGGTAAATGAAAGTAATTAAATCTGCGATAGATTACTGATACGAGTTTAAGGCTCATTGATGTATAGCTTGGTTTAAGATAATAGCTAGTATGCTAGATTGGCTTGATAAATGCATTTGATACATCCTGAATTGAGTAAGTAATAAAGGTTTGAGGCCAAGAGAGATATATCTTGGTTCAAAGTAGCATAAACTGCAATAACTTTGTATGATAAATATGGTTTCGGAGTCACAACTCTCCACATGTCTCATATTTCATTCATGAATCCATTAGATATAGAATTCCACACCAAATGAATCATTGAACTCAATAGAAGCTATTAAGCTCAGTATTTTGTTTGTAAAATCCATTATTGATTTAAAGTTCATAAACAAGCTCCCAAATTGTATACTTGTCTTTTTCTTTCTCATTAATCAATCTAAAACCGGCATGAAAGTCCATGAATATTTATTTCCCCCTTAAATGACCTTACTTGGCCCAAAATACACAAAAATGAGCACATGATCAATCTCACTCAATCTTTATTATTGCTCTTTACACAATTACCCAAAATGCTTCCAAAAATCATGAAACACAAAATACTCAATCAAAATTCATAAAATCTTATAGGGAGTTCGAAAATAATATGGACAATCTATAGTAAAATTTTTAGAATTTCCCTCTAAGTATATGCTCCACAGAAATTGCACTAACAGCTCAATCTGTACCAAAGCAGGTCAGTTCACTTCAAAAAATCATAGCATTCACCCTTGACCTCAAATGGAGACTTGAAACCCCAATATGGAAAGACTAAGAAGTCTCGAAAAACTTTCATTTGCAACACAAAACATGATTCCCACAATAGGATTCCTAAAATCGGGCTAAAACACAAATGTGTCAGTTTTGGTCCATTCTGCACAGTTTTGGTAAAAATGACCCTAACTTTTTCCATAGACCTCGGATTAAGGCAACTAAAAATTCATTTGAAATCTAACACACTAAACTATCCACCCACTAAGAATCATAATTTTCCGTCATGGGCCAATCATTACTAGTTTAATCCCGAAGTCTGCCCTGTTTTCCTGAAATTTTCAGCCTTCTCTGTTTTAGTTTTTCCCTCTCTTTTCACACAAATCCTCAACTTAAACCATTCCTTAAAAGCATGTAAATAAGATTTGGTCCATCCCAACATCATACAAAACCACCACACTCAATCATAATCATTAATAATGCTAAGGGTCACCAAATCAAACAGAAATCAATCCCTAAACATGGTTTTAACTTAAGCTTACATGAACATGATCACCCCTAAACCATAGAATGATTCAAGCTCATTTCAATCAATAAAAACATCAAAATAACCCTTGATTTTATCAATCCAACATGATAAACAACCATAAATAGCAAATCAAGGATAAAAACGAAAAACCCAAAGAGACAAGTTTAGGGTTACTCACTTCAAGCTTGATAAAAGTAGAGATGGAGGTGATGTTTAGTGGTTTTGATGATGGAGAATGGTGGCTAGTGGTACTAGGATGTCGGGGGGAACTGGAGGTAGCCGGGGTTGGCCGAAAATTTGTCGAAAAAGGTCACAAAATAGCAGCAACAACAGGGGGGAAGGGACTGCCGGCTAGAGAGAGAGAGATAAGAGAGAAGTGGGTTGAAATTTTTGGTTGTATTTTCTTGACTTATCTCACTTGGCTAAATTCATCCACCAAAAATAGCTTTTTACTAACCATGGTTAAGCTTAAATCATGGATATTAGCTAGGGTAATCCTGCAAACTTGTTGGGCTTCAAGTTGGGCCGAAATCAGTTGAGTTCAAGAATAAAACACTTCTTATTGATAACGTTTTTATGCCACTTGAAATTAAATTTTTTGTGATGATATGGAAAAATCAATTAATCACTTGGATTATAATTATTATGGCCTACTATAAATTTTCCCAAAATTCTCTTCAATAAATAAGTAAATAAATAAATAAATGAATAAACCCGAATTGCAAAGTGAGGGCCCAAATAAATATCTCCCAACCGGGATGATTAAATTTAATTGCTTAATAATTTCTAACTCTCACTTGTTGAGACCTAATATCAATTCACTCGATATTTAATCAACCAACAAAACTTGAATTAACAATCAATGAAACTTAAATTGCAAAGTAGGACCCAAAATGAAATATCTGCCAACCAGAATGAGTAAATACGATAAATGAAGGTGGAAAATTTAAATAACATAATGGAATTCGTTCGATAAATAAATTGCGTGTAATTGAATTAATAAACATGATTTGATTAAATAAATAAACATGATCAATTAAATAAGTAAGCATGATTAATTAAAATAAACATGATTTAAATAAATAAATATGGTTTAGGGTTGTGTTATTACAGCCTTCCCTGCTTAAAGAGTTTCGTCGTCGAAACTTATGAAGCTTATTCATGTATGTAAAACTGCCTCAAATGTCGATAGTTGGTTTTCATTGCTTCCCTCCAAAGTGGTATGATTAGCCCAAAGTGCATAGCTTCTTAATTTTGCGATTGAGTATCTATATCCTCAGTGAATTCACTGGCTCGATTACTGTGGTTCAAAATTCATATTTTCTTTAAAAGAAAAATTTGTTACTACAAAGGAGGTTCTGTACTCTACTGGTTCTCTGCCTTGACCACTAATAAGTATAGAAACCATTGCATTTCCTAATAAGTGCTCTGATACTAACTCATAAAGCCCAATGTAACGAGGACTCAATTATCTCTGATATACAGTCTGTTGACACCTTTGACTAGAGAAGCCCTTTGGAATACTTTATATCTCATCTGAACTTTGATTGTCTCCTTCTTTGGTCAAAATGACCATATGACTTTTGTGTAATTCTTGCGTCACCTTAGCATGTACTTGAACTGTCTCATTATTCTCAATACTTCTTCTAGCTTACTCTAACACCGCTAGACATTGTTTGAGATTATGCCCTTATCAAAAAGTCCTCATATGACGTTCTTAATGCACCACATGATCTTCCCTTGTCAGACTAGTCTAAGATCTGCTCTAAGTCCAAATTAAATACTAGAATAAACATGGTCAGAGATAAAAATGATGGATCGAATTGGTAGTCAAGTGAGTCATTAGGAACAAAAGAAATAAACAATGAGATTAAAAAAGATTTATAAAGGAGGGATTAACATGGGGTGGTTAGAATAAAGATAACCATAAGTGTATCGTGAATTCTGAAATATAATGCCACAAGAATTGTGGTTTATAAATATGGACCATAAAGGGTCCAATAAATAATTAGTCAAGGAGAAAGATGGCCTGATTATACCGGGTATAACTGATGAAACAGAAACAAGATGACAAACAACTGAGCTTCAACTAGGTGACTTTATAGCCACAAGCAACGAGATAAGTGCAATAGATAGTTGGGACAAGCAATGTGCATGAAAAAGATAGATAGATTGGATAAGCAAAGTGCAATAGATGGGCAAATACATTGGACAAGTAAGGTGTAATGGATAGATAAATGGATTAGACGAGCAAAGTGCCAATGGATAGATAAATAGATTGAGCAAGCTACAATAGGAACATGCCTTTACTCATATGAAGCCAATTCGAGTACAACAATAAGATTAAATGGACAATGCGGAAGTTCATTTATCAGAATGTAAGACATATGTGTGGGAGTTGAATTTCAAAATAAAGAGAGTAAGGGAATTATGACAATCGCAATCACCCACACCAATGAGAGTTGAATTACATTATGAACTCAGAACAAGTTATACAAGCTTATCATTATGAACAAATAATATGTGAGGTAGATGTGTGAATCGGCTCTTAGCGGAACAAACTAGAACTCATGATCATGAAATAAAGATGGTGAAGGTTGAGAGCAGCAGAATGTTGACAACTACATAAGGTCGAACAAAAATGCATTGCACATTTAACAATGGGTTTGCAAAGACATGGAAAATCACGTTAATAGGAAATATCGAGTTGAAATATAAAGGAGATTAAACAATATTGGATAGTATCAAGTTTTGAAGATGAGACAAGTAAACAATTACAAGAATTACTATAAAAGGGCATTCTTGTAAAAGATAAGCCATGGTTTCATGGTTTAGGTGTGATATCTGGACCTCAAACCATTCCTGGAAAAGACCTCTGATGTTAGCAGCTAATCCCATAAATCATTTATTCAAGGTATAGGACACTTATTTTTGATAGCGATCTTGGTCAACTCTCTGAACACAGTACACAACCATAAGGTTCTGTCTTACTTCTTCACACATATAAAACTAGGGTTTCCAATGATGACACACTTGGTCAAATAACTCCCTTCTGTAACAACTCATCTTACTAAATCTTTAGTTCCTTGAACTCTACTGGGGGTCATGTGATAGGGGCTCTGAAAATGGATTGAGCACCTAGAACTAGGTTTATCTGAAAATCAAAGTTTCTTGGGGAAAAATAGTCCTGAAAATCCTCAGATGAAACATCTCTAAATTCACAAACTGTAATTATGGATATGTGTATACCAAGTGTGGTTAGCATATCACTAATATTCAATGTATTACTGACACAATAACTCAGTTGCTTGTGTAATGAAATTAGGGCAGAAATAGGGTTTTTCTTCCCTTGGTCCATAGAAACACATGTCTAGTCTTTCCTCATTTCTCAAGCTAACCTTAAGATCTTTACAAGTCATCTTCTATAAGTACACAATCAGTTCATCCCCATAATGATAACGAGGTATGCCAATCAAACTGGATTGAATACCTAATGATTATGGTTCCAGCAATGAATAGAGGCATATTTATAAAAGATAACACATTCAACTCCTTACTGGTCTCAGTAAATTGAAATGACAGGGGACAATCTAAAGTGTAAAGAGATGTAACCACACTATGAACTCTTGCAAAGATATTTCTTTATTGGTTATAAAGGACCAACATATAAGCTGAATGAATGAAAGGATGAAGATTCGCAATGAAAGAGGTAAGGCATATAAATGACCTGCCTATACAAGACATGCAGTTTATTCATGATAGTAAAGCAAATGAACGATGTTATGAAGTCAAGAGGGAGTATTAAGTACCAAAGGTGAAGAAATCTAACAGATTACCAAAGAGGCATTTGAAAAGTAATACGATACCCGTATGTGAGCAAATTGATGAAGATGAGGGTCCACACCACCAGAAGAGAATTTTTATTCATCTAGTGTTTGAAAGGCCAATACGTCTAGATGAAGGAGTCAGTCTTATGACTGAACATGATGGGATTCATCAATAACACATTCTGCAATAAGTGGAAGTCTTGGGGAGGCATATAAACTCGAGAACTATTGGCAGATGGAAATAGCACAAATTGTTGTTTATCATCAATAAGATAGGCTGTACTAGTAAATAAAGGATTGCCAAAATAACTTGAGTAACAACATGCAGTCATAGCCATAGAGTAGTATGTCAACATGAAGTTACGGTGCTATATAAACACGAACAATATAGATCCATTTAATTGCTGGAAGGGCACTCAATGATTGGGTTTGAAGTAACCAAAGAATTTGCAAACAATAAATGAATAGTTGCCAAATAGAAGCAAGGAGTTAAAGTAGATGACAGTAAAAATATAAACATGGTGATGGCTGAACTCTAAGTAGAGTGGGTCAAATATGCTTAGGAAGAGCTGTAAATCATATAGTAATGCATATTGGGGGTCATTATTGGCTCCATTATAGAAATAAAGAATTGAACGACTATGATTATTAGGGTTTGAATCGCCTATAAGAAAAGTTGCTCAGATGTGTTCAAAGGACTCCCCACAGACCACATATGAGATTTTTTTTTTCATAAACACTCTATTATAAATCAAGAGAGTGTTAGTGACAAAGAAATGATGTCTCTAAACAATTCAAGGTAACTAGGACAGAAATAAGTCATTGACAGGACGTAATGGGAGCATTGATGATGTAAGGTCCTAATGTCAAGAATGGCAGCTTAATCTTACTCGTACCACCCACGTAATGCGAAGTAGCACGCCATATGCTACTAACTATTATCATCAGACATAAGCACTCATTGTAATGTTCATCTCATACTGATTCACCTCAAAGATATTGCCTCACAAAGCATTTCCTCATCTAGAGGTTTACATCTAACTTGACACTGTACTAATCCCTTAAGAAGCTGCAAATGGCATCCCTACATCGGGTTTCAACCATCATTGTACCCAAGATCATGTATATTAACATTCCTCAATAAAACTCTCAAATCCTAAGGCAAAATGGACAGAGTTCCACCTAAAACCTGACTAAAACACGGCTTGAAACCTTACAATAGATACTTGAAATGGAGATAAACACTTCAATAGCTCAATCGCCACACGCCGAGGTTCATAACTCAACGGGTCACACACCTAGAGTGCATGATTGTAAAAATTTAAACAAATGAGAGAAATGAAACATCCAACATACCTTCCAGATAAATGAGAGTATGCCTCACTAACAAGTGACCCAAATGGTTCTACACTCCACTTTGCTAATGCTCGAATCTCAGGATATTACCAAATGATTGAGTCACCCAAATAGAAATGGTTCCTCCATGTATGGCCATACATATGAACTTATAGTCAATAGCTCATTTAGCTAGTCCAACACAACTCATACATACCTTGACAACTAACTCATAAACAATTTATAGCTCACGTGGCCCTTAAAGCCTTAGCTCTAATATCAAATATCTAATGCCCCCGAAATGCTAATGACATGATTTGTGAAAAACTGCAGCGGAAGACTTAATGATAGAAGGCGCTACTGTCGTCCTGATGAGGACAAGGCTTAATGAAACCATTTAATCTTATGACTCATATTCACAATCACAATACCTATTAAACTGAAACACTCCAAGACCAAAGTCCATAATAGTTCAACTTTAATACAATTGATTTAATCATACCATGTGCTAACTCACACTCCACACTACCCAAGTATATTGAACATAGACCCAACTTGACCCAGAGGTCGATCCCAACACTCATGCTATGCTAAATCCACTGTGAGCATCTGAAGACTTCGAAAAAGGCTTGCTAAATGGAGAAACATGTGATACTTCATCACCTAAAATTGCAAACATGGAAACATTTCAAAAATGTGAGCAAAAACTCAGTACATGAATTCCTGTATTCTAAAATGAGCATAGAAACACTGTTGATGGGTAGCAGCCTTTGCAATTCATTTAGTTCAATAATAATGAAAATTAAAGTACTATGAAACTAAATTGCTCATTATTATATGGATGTGAACCCCTTGTAATGATATAATCTATATATAGGTGTACACCTGTCAATCCGATCAAGAGTTGGCCTGAAGCTACACGGATAAATGATAGGCTGATGCAGTATAGATGATAACTGACGAGGCCACAACTTAAATGGCAAATCACTGTATAAACTGATTCATTGATAAACTCATTAAGAGTTGTAACTTGGTAAACATGTTCTGCTTTCTGAAGATATAGGCAATGGACGTACCTTGAGTCTTTAAAAAAAATATCATCTAACTTGATAACACTTATGCATAATGGGGAATGATAACTAGGCCTCGATTCTGTTTCATAAATGTCATTATAGGTATGTGTAGTCAGTAAATGATCCTTACTCACATAATTGGGTAAGTATATTGAGATAAGTATGTGTAATAGAAATTGAGTAATTAAATGGTATACATAACTTAGGTATTTCAAAATAACTTCAAAACTGAATTGATGAAAGTAATTAAATCTGATATAAAGTAAATGAAAGTAAAATAAACCATAATGAGATAAATAAGATTATAAAGGAAAATGCCTTGGTGGTGACAAATGAGAGAGTGGTTGTGGCCTTTTTTGAGATAGATTGCTGATAGGGTTTAGGGCTCGTTGATGTATATCTTAGTTGAATATAACAGCTAGTATAATAGATTTTCTTGATAAATACATTTAATTTGATACATTCTGAATTGAGTAAGCAATAAAGGTTTGAGGCCAAGAGAGACATATCTTGGTTCAAAATAGCATAAACTACAATAACTTGGTCTGATAAATATAGTTTCTAAGTCACAACTCTCCCTACTTCTCATATTTCATTCATGGATCCATTACATATAGAATTGCCCCCCCCCCCCCTGAAATGGATGATTGAACTCAATAGAAGCTATTAAGCTCAGTATTTGCTTTGTAAAATCTATGATTGATTCAACGCTCACAAATAAGCTCCAAATTGTATACTTGTCTTCTACTTTCTCATTAATCAATCTAAAAGCTCCATGAAAGTCCATGAATATTCATTTCCCCCTTAAATGACCTTATTTGTCCCAAAATACACAAAATGAGTGCATGATCAATCTCACTAAATCTTTATTATTGTTCTTTACACAATTGCCCAAAATACTTCCAAAAATCACCAAACTCAAAATACTATGTCAAAATTCATGAAATCTTATAGGGAATTTGAAAATAATATGGACAATCTATAGTATAATTTTCAGAATTTCCCTCTAAGTATACGTTGCACAAAAATTGCAATAACAACCCAATTTGTACAAAAGCAGGTCGGTCCACTTCAAAAATTCATAACTTTCACCGTTGACCTCAAATGCTGACCTAAAATCCCAATAACTTTCACCCTTGACTAAGAAGTCCCCAAAAACTTTCATTTACAACATAAACGATGATTCACACAATAGGGTTCCCAAAACGGGGCGAAAACACAAGTGTGTTAGTTTTGGTCCATTCTGCATAGTTTTGGTAAAATGACCCTAACTGTTTCCACATACCTCGGATTAAGACGATTCAAATTCCATTTAAAATCTAACACACTAAAGTATCTACCCACAAAAAATCAAAATTTTCCCATGGGCTGATCATTACCAGTTTAATCCCGAAGTTTGCCCTATTTTCCTGAAATTTCTAGCCTTCACTGTTTTAGTCTTTCCCTCTTTTTTCACACAAATCCTCAACTTAAACTATTCCTTAAAAGCATGTAAACAAGATTTGGTCCATCCCAACATCATACAGAACCACCACACTCAATCATAATCATTAATAATGCTAAGGGTCACCAAATCAAATAGAAATCAATCCCTAAACATGGTTTTAACTTAAGCTTGCATGAACATGATCACCCCTAAACCCTAGCATGATTCAAGCTCATTTCAATCAATAAAAACATTAAAATAACCCTTAATTTTATCAATCCAACATGATCAACAACCCTAAATAGCAAAACAAGAATCAAGATCGAAAATTCGAAGAGATAAGTTTAGGGTTACTCACTTCAAGCTTGATAAAACTAGAGATGGAGGCGATGTTTAGTGGTTTTGATGATGGAGAATGGTGGCTAGTGGTACTAGGATGTCGGGCGGAATCGGAGGTAGCCGGGGATGGCCGAAAACTGGCCCAAAAATGCCACAAAATAGCAGTAACAACAGGGGGGAAGGGGCTATCGGCTAGAGAGAAAGAAGAGAGAGAAGTGGGTTGAAATTTTTGGTTGTATTTTCTTGACTTGTCTCACTTGGATGAATTTATACCTCAAAAAAATAGCTTTTTCCCAACCATGGTTAAGCTTAAGTCATGGTTTTAGCTAGGGTAATCATGCAAACCCGTTGGGCTTCAAGTTCGGCCGAAATCAGTTGAGTTCGGAAATAAAACGCTTTGTAATGATTACGTTTTTATGTTACTTGAAATTAAATTTTTTGTGACGATATGGAAAAATAAATTAAATCACTTGGATTATAACTATTAGAGCCTACTATAAATTTTCCCAAAATTTTCTTTAATAAATAAGTAAATAAATGAATGAATAAACCCAAATTGTAAAGTAAGGGCCGAAATAAATATCTCCCAACTGGGATGATTAAATTTAATTGCTTAATAATTTCTAAATCATGTTTACCGATGCCTAATATCAATTCACCCGATGTTTAATCAACCAACGAAACTTGAATTGAAAATAAATAAAACTTGAATTGCAAAGTGGGACCCAAAATGAAATATTTCACAACCGGAATGATTAAATATGATAAATGAAGGTGGAAAATTTAAATAACATAATGGTATTTGTTCGATAAATAAATTGCGTGTAATTGAATTAATAAACATGATTTTGTTAAATAAATAACCATGATAAATTAAATAAGTAACCACAATTAATTAAAATAAACATGATTTAAATAACTAAATATGGTTTAGGGTTGGGTTATTACAGAGATAGACTTAGAACTGGGAACCCTGGAAGACCCTAACAGGGGAAGTATTTTGCCCATGGAGTACATCTAGAAGTGGGAACCCTGGAAGTTTCCGAGGGAGATAATATGAAATGTGAGTGAAGATCTCACCAGTACGATGGAACGTGACTGACGTCCTCATCTGTAACTAGCACAGATGTGAGATTCCGATGCCTACAAAAATGATTTCTTATGTGATACATGATGTGAATGCCTCATTCGAGGGTGATAATGGTATAAAGATTTGAAAATGTGCATATTTTCATGAAAAGAGTTTTTATTGAGTTTTAATTTTCTGCTAGGTGCATAAAGATGGTTTTATAAGAACTGTCATTGATTTAAGTGATATGCATTAATCTTACTCTCTTGCAATAAGAAGGGGTATGTGATCATTTGTTTAAACTCGTTGACGTTAGTTGCTTATATGTGAACTACGTGTTCTGTAGTATCCAATACCTGAATTGCTGCACAAGATAGCTTATTAATGAATCCTGCGTGCGTGTTATGCGACGTTATGCTTACATTATGTGCTCTTATGTTGAAATAACGTGAAATTACCACTAATAAGCTATAAGAGACTTAGCTCAGTCAAGTTAGGCATCTTGGGTGTGAATTAGAAGGAGTGTAGGGTTACTGTCGTACTGGAAAGGTCATTGAGGTGTCGACAGATATGGAAGACCCTACCTACTTATTGTATGATATGATATATATCAGATTGCATGTGTAAGTGCTACATAAAGTATGACATGCAACTGTTTTGTTTTCTGGGGGTTGGGAGTCATTGACTCATTGCGTGATAGCTCATCCCCCTATCTTTTCCCCTTTTCCCTCGGGTTCCTAAAGTGACAGGTAGAAGTTGATTCACGTAGGCTGAGGTGGAGTGTACCTTGCTGTGCATGAAGTAGACTCACATGCATTTGTAGTTAAATGGTGAGCTTAGTAACGCAATATGATGTAATTAAAGTTCTTGATTGCATGTAAGCTACTTACTGAAGCAATGTAATGCATATTGTTTAGGAAGTCGCTCTATATGGCCATGTGAGCCAACCATCTAATTAGCCTGTTGTCTTTTTAGATGAAGTTAGTTATATTTTAGGATGTAAACCCCGATACTCCGGATGTGTGATCCGTTGAGTTTTACTTTTCATTTCCTTTCTATTATTAAGTTATGTTGTTTTACATACTTCGGGTGTGTGATCTGTAGAGTTGTGATCCCCGGTGTGTGGCCGTTGAGATATGATTATATGTTTGCTCGTTTATCGAATACAAGAACCCATTGTAAGGCTATAAGCCTGGTTTTAGGCCATTTTCAGGTAGAACTCTATCAGCTTCGCCTCATAAATTAAGCAGGAATCTAAGAAAACATTGATACTTTAACCCTAGAGGTCGGGGGTTCATAGGCAGAGTGGCCAGGGGTAGTCTCTAACCTCAATATTGTGCTCTTTGGGAGAAATAGCTCACACGTTAATATGCGAAAAGTCCACTCTCAAGGTTTTGTTGTGCGTCACATGACATCGAACCTTACCGTCGTCAGAGTGTTCTAGGGTTCCCATAACTGGGACTACTCCCTAGGCATGGCCACTTACTAAGCACTATCTTAGCCATTTTTATTCAAACCAAAGTGTTTTCGCTACTAAAGCTCTCGCCACAAGCAAGTAAAGACTTGTTCGGCTTCCAATGTAATAGTCCAACCGTAAATTATGTTTATTTATTTAAGTACATTATGTTAATGTATTTCTCATATTTATTTATCGCATTTAATCATCTCGGTTGAAAAAAATAATTTCATTTGGGCCCTCACTTGGCAAGTTGGGTTTTATTTATTTATTTATTTATTAACGAAAATTTCGGGAAGATTGAAAGCATGCCTTGATAATTGTAATCTCATTGATTAAATTAGTTTTCCGCAACATCACAAAAGTTCAAATTCGAGTTGCACAAAAATGTTATTGTTATAGAGCGTTTTATTATTGAGCCCCATTCATTTTGGCCCAATTTGAAGCCTAACAATTTTGCTTAATTCAATGTTGCCAATTACCTTGATTTGTGCATAATTATAATTAGTAAAAGCTACTTTTTGGTGCATAAATTCAGCCAAGTAAACTTATTTTGACTCATTCCTAGCCAAGCACCATAAAACCCACACATCTCACTCACTTTCTCTCTCTCTCTCTCTCTCTCTCTCTCTCTCCTGTCCTCTCATACCCACGACCCCCCTTCCCCTTGTGCTAGCAGCAGCCACTAGGAGCTCCCCGGAGCTGCCATTGCTGCCACTCCACCACCACAATGCAGCCACCATCTCCTCTCAACCCCACCTTCATCAACCACTTCTCCCACCTCTCTTCTAGGCAACAAGTGAGCAAACCCTAAGCTTGTTCTTGTTGTTTTTGATGTGTGCGTTAGTTTTGATTCTTATTTTGTTATTTTCTTTAATTGTTGATCATGTCGTTTTGATAGAACTAAGGGTTCTTTTGGTGTTTTAAATTGTTGGTGAAGCTTGGGAGTAAGTGGGAATTGAGATTGTTCATGGTCATGCATGTTTAAGCATAAGTGAAGTTTATGGATTGTTTTGTATTTATTTTGGAAATCTTTAGCATCATAAATGATTATGGTGTTGTTGGTGAGGTTTTAATTTAGTTAAAGGTGAACCCAAGTGCACCAAAAGTTAGGGTTTTAATGATTATGCAAAGTTTAGCTTTCCTTTAATAGCAAGCATGCGACTTGTGTATATTTGATTGAGAAATGAATCTCTGATGTATATGATTATTAAGCGAAATTGAGTATGATGGCTTTGTATGGTGATGGGAAGGACCAAAACATTGTCACATGATTTGAAGGAGTGATTTTAGATGAGGATTTGTGTGAAAAGAGATGCGAAAGCAATGATAGTGAGGGCCGAAAAATGATTGAAAACAGGGCAAGTTTGTTAATAAATTGGTAATGATCAACCCTACCAAAAGTTATGATTTTTGTTGGGTAGATAGATCATTGAGTTATATTTCAAATTCCTTTTGACTTGCCTCAATCCGAGGACTGTGGAAAACGTTATAGACGTTTTACTAGAATTGTGCAGGTTAGACCAAAACTGGCGCACTTGTGTTCTAGCCCCATTTTGGGAACCCTATCGTGGAAATCATGTTTTGTGTTCTAAATGAAAGTTTTTCGTGAGTTCTTAAGCTTTCTATATTAGGGAATTTGGTCTCATATGGAGATTAGAAGATTAGGTTACAAGTCATTTACTTTAGCCCCTATTACATCCTTACCTTTCTTTTACTAAAGTATTAACTATGAAAATAAATAGATTTGCTAACTATATGTTCCTATAGCGATATTTTTACAGAATCAGGGCCTAAACTATTATTTCCCCCCCTTTTGTGCATAATCATACTCAGTAATATTTCATTAAAAGTCCCAGATATGTTCATTATTTATATCTTTAGAAATCACCACATTTTTATCAAAATTATATTGTTTGGCAAGTACATCAATGAATAAGTTTAATTAGTGGTTTGTCACATAATTAGTGACTCCATCAGTTATCAGTTACAGGGCATTGCCCTTCGGTTATCCGCACGGCTTCAGGCCAGGTCCCCCGATCGGCTTGGCTGGTGTACACCTATCTTCAGATCGTAAAAGTTACTAAGGGTTCACTATCAGATAATAATTGACTGTGTAGTTTTATATTCGTCTCATTCCCTATTTTAAATTAAAATGAATTGCAGTGTAGGGCCAACCAATTTTTTAGTGTGCAATTAATAATACCAAAATACGTGTGCTAAGCTTTGGCTCACAGTTTGAAATATTTTGATGTTTTGTTTTGGCAAAATGCTCAGTGAATCGCCCTCCAACTGGCAGGCCGATTGAAGAAAATAAGTGAGCAGGAATGTCTAAAAGGAATAGTGGTGTTTTAGTGCTGAAATATTTTGAGCACTGTATTGTGAGATATTTTAATGTTAGAACTATATACTCTGCTAAGAGTTACTATATTTTGATGTAAACTATGAGATCGTTAGTTACTGTTCATGTTTGATGGTTTGCTTTTACCAATGTCGTGTGGTGGTAACAATGTTCAGCTTAGTTATGTTTAATTTTTTTAAAGTCAAGCCTTGTCCTTTTCGAATGGCGGTAATGCCCTGATCATTTGGGATATCACTACTAATTAATGATGTTAATTGACGAGAATGCAAACAATGAATTATGTAAATTTGGGGTGTTACAGATTTGGTATCAAAGCTAAGTTTTGATTTTCCTGATGGGATACGGAGTATGGAGCTTAGATATAGGAGGGTGAGAAGGGTTATTAGTAAGGAATACCATATACTATTCTAGAGTTATAATATTAGAAATGCATGTTGCTTATCTTCTATATGCCCCTCATTTGTATTTTTCTTTCTATATGGATCCCTACGCAGTTAACATGATGCCTGGTACATCTATGCCCGCTCATATTTCACTGTTACACGCTAGCATGATAGCTCATGCGCAGGACCCTTTCTCCGAATTTCACAACATCATAGTCCCTGCAAACATATTGTTATGGTCCTTACCCATGGTTGATTCATGGGTAGAGTTCAGGCTCCGTTATCATCATTTCATAATAACCGGGAACCCATGTTGGGACGGCCCTATGTTCAGGTCTAGGGGACTTGGGCGACTATCACGTTGGAGTTGATGTTGCGTGAGGAGTTCGAGCAGAGGGGGTTACCGTGGAGACTCTTCAGTACGTCTTTCCTTTACACCAAGCACGTACCCTGCCTACACTACCTGCACCAGCACAAGGACCACCATCGCCGCCCATACCGGGTACTCCATAGATGCCTGACAGTCCTGGGGGGGCTTATGTAGTGGTGGATCTCCCCGATACAACGAAGATCGTGGTGCTTAGTTCTGATGACGAGCCCATCGAGGGTTTTGAGGATGAGGATGATCCAGAGGAGGATTAGGAGATTGATGACATAGTAGAGGATCAGCAGATGGATCAAGAGGTTGATGAGGCAGCGGAAGAGGAGCAGGTTGATGAGGAGGTTAACGAGGTAGAGTTAGGGGTATTAGACAACAGCTTTGACTCACGTGAGGAGTTGGAGGATGAGCGCGACCTAGATTACAATCCGTATAGGGATCGCTAGCTTCTTTTAGGTATGGATTTGAGTAGGTCACATTTTGAGTGCCGCATGTATGTGGTATGATTGGATTGGATAGTTGAATTTTGTGTAGCATATGATATTGTATATAGGTATTAAATCCTTTTGACTGTGATGACATGGTCCATTTATCTTTTTGGACATGTGACGGATCTAGTGACTGAGGGCTAGTTAGTGTTTGTGGTTGGTGTAGGAGTCAGAGTTGATTTTGCTTAATCAATTAGATGTGATATGTTTTGTTGATCATGTATATAAACAAGCAGGTATGTATGTAAACAAGCAGTTATGAACTGATACAATAAAGCTTTGAGTTCTATTTTAAATAATATTTTGTAACACCCCTAGCCCCTAGGGCCAGGAGCGTTACGTTTTCTTAACTTTTAAGTTAAATCTCGGGGCGAAACGGACAAAGTCTCCCCTAAAAACTGACCGTTTTCAAGTTAAAAGCCTTACAATAAACCCCTGCAGATCAACAGAAGCGTAAAACATTAAAAGAAGCTCGACGGCTACACGCCGGAGTTCATAGCTCAACGAGCAACTCGCTCAGAGTACATTAAACAAAATAGTTCATTAATACAGAAGAAAATCAAATTTACAACTCAACGGATCACACATCCAGAGTACTTGGGCTCACATCCCAAATAATAGCTAACTTTAACCAAGAAGACATCTAGCCCATCAGATGGTTGGCTCATACGGCCATACAGACCAACCTTTATAGAATATGCATTACATGAACTAGAATACTTGTTTACAAACATTTACAATTCTAGGAATACATTACATGACTTCGTTAAACCCATAAGACCCTTCAAATAGGCACACATGACACCTCGTAAGCAAGAATAGAATCCATCTTGGCATAAGTGACTTGGCTGAAGTGACTTGGCTCCTACTTGTCAAAATGCAAACCTGGGGAAAAAGGGAAAGAGTAGTTGGATGAGCAACCACACGCTCAGTGAGTGTTCCTCCACTCCTTAAAGCAAAACCTTTACAAGCAATATTACTTATAATATTCACTTAACAAGCAGTTAAGTAGCACTATCGTTGTATTAAGCTACGTGACATAGATCGTAGGCACTTGGCTAGACATTCAAGGGTGATAGATTTTTAGTTTCGAATAACAATGGCATGCTAGGAACTTGCTTACACAATATGCACTTCTAAACATAAATACTTCATGGGCTATCACTTACTTACTCAATGTGCACTTTTAAAACATTATTATCTGATGCACTATGAGAACATGGCCACACACTACTTTGAAGTCACATACGTCCATGCTTAGAAATCCTTTTTTGTTAGGCACATGTAGAAATTTTATTTTCTTTCTTTGCAAAAGATTTTTCTAATCTCTTAAGGTTCATATTCCCTAAAGAAATCTCTTCGTATTGGCCTTTTAAGACCCTTAGAAGTTTTTCATTTAATCTGGCCTCTTGATAGCCCTTAAGACTTTCTTTCTTTCTGAAGTACTTTAAAAGGCTACACATCGGCTACTTTAATACTCATTAGGAAAGTAATCTGGACATAAGATCATCATAAAGTGCTAGTTGGGTGAGATCTACACTCAATCCCAGTGAAATTAACTTACACTAAGCTCTTACTTCTGAGATGGCAACTAACTTTTGGACCTTAACCCTCGTCAGGGTCTCTAGGGATTACTCCCTAGGCTAGGGATTCCCCCGTTCAAGCAGGTTCACTCCCATCTACTGTCTCTAAGCACTTATTTTATCCATTTAAAGCATCTGGTCATAACGACTAGTAACTTTATTGTTTCTTCTGGTGATATCATTTATCATACAACTCACACCTTTGTAAAACATTTTAGGGATTCCATGGTTCAAGCAGGTTCACTCCTAAACAATGTTTGTGTAGCTAAAATAGGCCATTGCTTGCTACTAGTTATGGTTATTATTAATTTAAAACACGAGAAACGTTCTTTGTCAGAACACCACTCTCACAAACATATTGCATCTTAGTCGTATAAAAGGGGAGGGATTTACACGTATCACATTCAAACACTTCATAATCATTTCAACACAATGAGCCACACATGGCCTTGCAATCAACACGATTGCGGTAATCACAACCCAGACTCCCTCTTCACATGCACCGACCACAAAGAACCTCGAGTCACTTATAGTTCTACCTCAAACCATCCAACTACCATCTCCATCTTCAATTAGATAATCATAACATATTATCATGAAAACTTATAAAGAACGTACAATAGGGTTTCTGCACTTACCTGGGCAAGCAGCACCATCCAGCAGTGCGTTACCGCAAGCATATATATATA
>JACYFF010010365.1:47316927-47334410 GCA_017589665.1 Selenicereus undatus | reverse complement strand
CCAAACACTTTAATCACTCTAAATTCATTTCAACCTTTGATAAGTAATAAGGGAAGCCCAAAAACAAGCTCATACTTCTTAAACATTACACTGCCCTATTCAAATGAGCATTTCAAATGTGTTAACTCATTAAACCCTTCAGCTAAACTATCGTACTAAATTGTACCTGGGTTGAAAAGTGTCTTCAAATAACATAGCTATTATTTTTTTCCGTAGTTCACTAAATTCGTTTCAAAGCTAATTTCAATTTCAGTAATTTACCATAATCATTTTCAACCTAAATTCTATTTCAGTAATTCTGCAGATTCGCTTTACGATACACATATAAGCTTGTTTCAAAAGCTGAAAAATAATTCAATAACCCGAACTCCCTCCTTGCAGCTCCTTCCATAAACAATCCTCAAATATCCACTCAAATTTCAACCCCAAGATCAGCCACACAATTCAGCTTTAATTAGACATCTTCACTGCTCAAATTCTGAAATTAAAAAAGTTGGAAATTTACAAATTGGCATGCAATGACAATTATAATTCAGACTTAAAATTAGAAAATAATCAAGTTTAGATCAACATCATCATCGTCCAATTGTCAGTTTGGACAATTCGAGAGTTACTAATCAACAAGCAAAAATTATCATTGTGTAAATGCAAAATTAGATTATAGTTTGGCCTAATCTAAGCCTAAATCACTACCACTAGTGTAATTAAATTCATAAATAAATTCATGCAACCATGCTACTCGGTGTTACATCTAAAGAGATTGGAAGTTTGTAAAATTATTAATAGTTTGGCAAACTTGAGAACACCCACCTTGAATCCAATCTAAGGACCTGCCTTAGGGGTTTTTGGGACTAATTTGGATGCTTGACAATCAGAAATTCGACCCTCTCCTTGCTGCCACACCCAGACTCGAGTAAATTAACCCAATTTGATTTGATTTTTGACTTGCTATTCTGGTGCTATTGTTGAGGCTTGTGCTGCGAATTTAGCCTCACTTTATAGAGGAATTAGAGTGACTAAGGATTGTGATGCATGGCTGAGTCTGGGCAGGTATTCGGTGCCTTAAACCATGCCTGAATAGACCACAAAGAAGGTGATCGCGCGCTGATTTCGCCCAGAACTCACCATAGCCAGTTTGTTTGATGTTAAGGAGGTGGGATATGAAGATTTTGGGTGCTTTTCTGAGGCTCTAGACCTGTGGGAGAAGAAGCAGAGAAGAGGAGATGATGGTGCTTATTTTTCTTTCAAGAGAAAGAAGGAGATGAGGAAGAAAGGGGGAAGGGGGGGTTGAGTTCTTTTGGGGACCGAAAGGTCCGTCCTTCTCTCTATATGATCTTTTTTTTTGTTTTTTGTTTGTTAAAAGCTTGACCATAAACTAATACTGCTAGCACAATCTCGTGCCTCTTATCCTAACCCAAATTGCTAATACAATCATTCATCGATTTATTCGTTCTCAATTATAATAAGGTTCGATTGAATAACCAACAAAATTAATCCTAATGCTTGACAGTCTAGTCGTATTTAGGAATCTACTCGATTTAATGCCTCATAATAATTCTTATTAACTCTTATTAAAATCATTGTAAAAATTTCAAGACTAATTATAATAATAACAATAATAATAATAATAATAATAATAATAATAATAATAATAATAATAATAATAATATTCTTTTTGATAAATTATCACTTAAGCAAACACATCGATATTAATTTAACTTATCCAAACAACAAAATACGATTTTGTAACGTCGTAAAGTAGGATAGTTAGCTTCATGTAAAAATAAAGAACAGAGATATTACATTCTTCCCCCCTTAAAAGAATTTCTTCCTCGAAATTGCTTACTTGGTGGGAATAAAGTTGTGTACTTCTCTTGCATTTCTCTTTTCGGCTTCAAGGTTGCTTTACCTATCTTATGATGTTTTCAAAGCACTTTAACATAGGGGATACTTCTATTCTTGAGCCTTTTCTCCATTCTTTCCAAAATTCGAATGGGTTCTTCCACATATGTGAGATTCTCCTTCATCTGCAAGGGTTCATACTGGATAACATGATCATAATCCGAAATGTATATTAGGAGATCGGATGTATGGAATACGTTGTGTATGCCTTGTAGCGAGGGCGGTAGGGCCAATCCGTATGCGACCGGGCCCACTCTTTACAGGATCTCAAAAGGTCCAATGAATCTTGGGCTTTGTTTCCCTTTTTTACCAAACCTTACGCTTCCCTTGAGTGGGGACACCTTCAAGAATACATGGTCGCCAACATTTAATTCTAAAGGCCTTCTCCTGATATCTGCATAACTGTTTTGCCTACTCTGGGCAGCCTGTAACCTTTTACATATAGTTTTGATCACCTCGATCATTTGGTCAATTAGTTCTACCTTAGAGAGCTCTCTTTCTCTTAGTTCGTCCTAACAAATAGGAGTTCTACAGCGTTGACCGTGCAGTGCTTCAAAAGGGGCCATACCAATACTTTCATAGTAGTTATTATTGTATGCAAACTCGACCAGAGGCAAGTTGTGATCCCAGGTCCCTGCGTATTCCAATGCACAGGCTCTTAGCATATCTTCTAAGTTTTGAATAGTCCTTTCAGATTGCCCATCTGACTTTGGGTGGAAAGCTATACTCAAGCATGGTTCAGTTCCCATCGCTTTTTGAAATCCATGCTAGAACCTGGATATGAACTTAGTATGTTGATATGATACTATCACTACAAAAAAGCATCTTTTACCAATAGACTCTACTGGCAAAAATTAATTTATGTTCGTAATTTTTTTTTCCCAACAAACTACACTATTTGTTGGTATAAAAGTATTAAGTTGAGGAGGGAAGGAGGGATTCTAATATTTCCAACAAATACGAAATGATTTGTTGGTATTATTACCATATCATTGACTATCAAATTTTCTTTTGGCATTGTGATAACATTACCAACATAATTATTTTTAAAAAAACCAATGTTGGTATTGCTCAACCATACTATTGCGAGAAAACTGAATAACTATTAAAAACCACATTGTTTACTTACAGTCCTTAAAAAACAAAAAAGAAACCCTTATTACCCATATCTCCCCCCTGTTATCCGTTAAATTAAAAGAACCAAAAACAACCGAAGCCCACCCTTCCTTATATATATATCCTTCAGCTCGACGTTGGCTTGTTTATACTCTCATCTTTCAATTTGCCCCAAACCAGTAAAATTCCCATCGAATACCATTGTTGTCAAGTTGTTCTTATTGGTCAATCACCAATTTTTGCAAGTATGATGCTCTGTCTTCTTCGCAGTATGTGCTGAGAGGTACTCCATGCAATCTGGCTATTTCCCTGATATACAAATCTACTAGTTTCTCAGAGGTAAAAGTGACTTTCATGGCTAGAAAGTGAGCAGCCTTGGTCAATCTGTCAACAACCACCTAGATACTATTGCGCTGCTTGGTGGTTTTCGGTAATCCAATGGTGAAATCCATAATGATGTGCTTCCATTTCCATACTAGAATAGGTAAGGGCTGAAGCAATCCCCCAAGTCTTTGGTGCTCAATTTCTACCCTTTGACATGTGAGGTAGCAAGCAACAAAGTCTGCGATGTCTCTTTTCATTCCTATCCACTGGAAATGGGTTTTCAAATCATTGTACATTTTGATGCTTCCTGAATGAGTACTAAGTGTTGAATTATGTGCTTCTTTCAACAGTTCCTTCTTAAGGTCTAGTGTGTTAGGGACACACAACCCATTCCCATACCAAAGCACATCATTTTGGATTAGAAATTCCTTAATCCTTCCTTCCTCTACTCCCTTTCTAATTTTCATAATCTTAGGGTCTTCCTTCTTACGCTGCATAGTTTTTTCTATTAGTGGAGAGGTAAGATGGATTGTTGCTAGGTGGTTTTGATTTCCTGGTAGGACCACTTCTATCTGGAGTGCGTCAAGTTCCCTTACAAGACTCCTTTCCTATGTAAGTAGGTAGGCTATAGAACTACTAGATTTTCTGCTCAAAGCATCTGTCGCTATGTTTGCCTTACCAAGATGGTATTTGACCTGCATGTCATAATCTTTTAGAAGCTCCAACCATCTTCTTTGTCTCATGTTTAACTCTTTTTGAGTGAAAATGTATTTCAGGCTCTTATGACTAGTGTATATCTCACATCTTACTCCATAAAGGTAATGTTTCCAAATCTTCAATGCAAATATGACCGCAACCAATTCTAGCCCGTTCATTAGGTAATTTTCCTCATATGGCTTCAATTGAGGAGAGGCATAGGTGATAACTCTGCCTTTTTGCATTATAACACATCCCAATCCTTTCTTGGATACATCACTGTAGACCACAAATCCTTCATAGCCCTCAAGTATTAGTTGCATTGGTGCAGACACTAGCCATTTCTTTAGCTCCTAGAAGCTGTTTTCACACTCTTATGTCCATTCAAACTTATTGCTTTTTCGAAGTAACTTGGCGATAGGCATGGCTAGCTTAGAGAATCCTTCTATAAATCTTTTGTAATAACTAGCCATACCTAGAAAGCTTTGCACCTCGGAAAGATTCATAGGTCTTGGACAATTCACCATCGCCTCTACCTTTGCAAGATCCACTTAAATGCCTTCTTAAGACACCATGTGACCTAAAAAGTGTACCTTCTCAAGCCAAAGCCACGTCTTTTTTTAGCTTAGCATAAAGCTGATGTCCTTCTAGAGTTTTCAATGCCATTCGTAAGTGATTTGCATGTTCCTCTTTTGTTTTGGAATATACCAAAATATCACCGATGAACACCACAATGAATTTGTCAAGGAAAGGTTTGAATACTCTGTTCATTAAGCCCATGAAGAAAGTTAGGGCATCAGTTAGCCCAAATGGTAGCAATAGGAACTTATAATGCCCATTGCGAGTTCGGAAGGCGGTTTTGGGCACGTCGTCATTCTTAATTTTCAATTGATGATACCCTGACCTCATATCGGTCTTAGAGAACGTCGTAGAGCCTACTAGTTGATCAAACAAATCACCAATCCTAGGGAGAGGATATTTGTTCTTGATCGTCACCCTATTCAACTCCCAATAATCAATACACGATCTTAAACTTCCATCTTTATTATTCACAAAAATCAATGGGCTCCTCACTGTGAGACACTAGGCTGAATCAACCCCTTATGTAATAATTCTTGAAGTTGAGTCTTCAACTCAGCAACTTCAGTAGAAGTCATTCGATAAGGAGTCTTAGATATTGGGGTAGTGCCCTACACCAGATCTATTGTAAACTCAATTTCTCGATAAGGTGGTAGTCTTGGCACTTCTTGGAATACATTTGAGAATTCTCCCACCACTGGAATCTCATTCAAGTCTAGTTCTTTTTGTTCTATCCCCTAAATTGCGCACATATAACCTTGACATCCTTTTCTTAGCATTTCGATGGCTTACATGGTGGGTATGGTTGGGATGATTTTCTAATAGTCATTTCCTTTAAATTCCATCCTTTTTCCTTCAAGGTTTGAGAAGGTGATTAGCTTCTTTTCACAATCTATGGTCACCTTATGTTTAGCTAACCAATCCATCCCTAAAATAATATCCCATCATTATATTTCTAATTGCACCAAATCAGCAGTAAGGGTTCTCTCCTCCCCATTAACAACACAATCTCTAAAGATAATGTCACTAAGATAAATAGTTCCTAAAGGAGTGGTCACATCAAGTTGTATATCCATCTCATCAGGCTTATTAGCGAGTTTCTTTGCAAATTCAAAGTTCACAAATGAGTGAGTAGTGCCAGAATTGAATAAAATGTGTGTAAAGATGGTTAACAAGAAAAGTATCTGAGATTGTGTCAGTGGGATCTCCAATATCTTCTCCTTCCAAGGAAAATACTCAACTTTCTGCTTATGGTTTCTTGTTGCTTCTGATGCCTTTTCAGGAATCACCAGTTAGAGGACGACCTCATTGTGCTGTTGGATTGTTTCCTACTGCTGATTTATGAGTGTTGCCCTGATTATTCCATGTTGTCTTTGGGCAATTGGCGACCCTGTGGCCCATTTTACTGTATCCAAAGCATTAGCCTACAATACTTCTACATTGGCCAAAGTGTTGACACATGCATTGGTCACATGTTTTCTTTTTTTACCATTTAGTGGGTTGTTTTCCCTTGTTTTGTCTCATCCCAGGTTCAAGCCTCTTGAAGTTCCTCTTTTCTTGAGAACTGGATCCTCCAAGGTTGAAATTTCTGTTTACTTGGCCCTTTTCCCTATTTTCGATGTCGGTATCATTCATGATGCACGCTGTTTTCACAACCCTTCGATACTTCTCTTAAAAACTAGCATAGACGTGCCTTGCTATCATTTGTTTCACTTCCCCTTTCAGTCCTTGCTCAAAGTGGTCCATTCTCATTTCTAAAGTGGTCACCTGGTTTGATGCAAAATGGCTCAAATTCATTAAACTTTGCCTCGTATTCCGTCACACTCACTTCTCCTTGTTTCAGGCATAGGAACTCATGCTCCTTAGCCCTACTTACATCTCAGGGATAGGATTGAGCATTGATTAGAGCCATCAGCTGATCCCAAGTTAATACTGGTTTACTTGCCCGAGGTTCCATTCCCCATTAAAATTCAGCCTCTTTCTCAAATTGGTAGGTGGATAGATGCACTTCGAACCACTTGAGGCATTCCATAAGTTCAAATAGGTTTTCCATCCTTCTAAGCCATTCCACACATTTCATGGGGTCTGATCCACCCTCAAACTTAGAGGGTTTAAGCTTACTAAACTGACACATCAGTTCCATCGTAGTAGGCTCAGGGATTGGCCCTTGTCGTGGAGGCATCTGTTCACACATTCACATAACGGGTTACTGTACGACAAATTCAAGTGAAAAATAAAATGCACCAAGTATACGACTGTCATCATAGTACTTGAGGGTCATCTCCTCAAGGACAAGGATGAGATTAAGGTCACAAAATAAGGTCAAACTATAATAAACTAAACTAATCAACAATCAAACATATGAGGACTAAAATAATCAAGATAAGCTAAAGTAATTTTATCTCATGCCCATGATGTCTAAGATTATCAACCAAAAAAAACTCACTAAAATCAACTAATGCATATAAATCCATTGAACTTGCCTAGCCTAAATGAAACCATAATCGACCAAAATGAAACCACCATAATGTGCTAGTAAATAAACTAACCTAAATCAACCCCAAAATAGAAAGAGTTATGGAAACAGGGGATGGACATAACACTAGAACTCATACTAGAAATAAGTAAAGAACACAGTAATAATCCAACATTTAAAGAAAGAAACATGGTAAAGAAGACAGAGATTCAGAGGAGTTGCAGGGTGTCACAGCCTCTAGGCTCTGCCCAACCATGAACTCCAGCTAACATCACCCAATTCATCACTTTAATCTTAAGAAATCACTCGCTCTCAAAAAGAGCTTCAACCCCTGAACACGGAGATAAAAAAACGATCAATTTGGAATAAAGAAATTGAAACAAAGCGAAAACTGAAAATAAGAGTAAAGTAGAATTGAACCAAGCATCCTAGGTTGTAGCTCAACTAAGTTTCAAACCGACCTCCATTAATGGAGGTCCCAAACGAATTAGAATAGAATAACGACATAGACAGGGAAGGGAAAATTCGTAATAAAGTCCCAAATCTGAACACACAACATTAGAGTAACTGAGCAACAAGCAGTAGACAAAGAAAAACCCAAATTAGCTCAACATGAATAAATAAGAATGAAGAACATGAGAGGGAAAGAATTAAGCGTCCCAAAACTTAATAAGAAGGGGAAGGAGGGCAACTGCAAAACTGAATCAGATCAAAAATAGGAACCCAAAACTTAAAGCCAAAATAAACCGAAACAGGTAATCAAACCAAGACCTCAAGCACTCCTTTAATGGTGGAAACAACATAATATAACCAGAATAAGCTCACTGCCCGCGAGACCAATCAATTCCATCATTCAATCTTCATCACTAGCATAAGAACCACCCAGAACTAAGTGATGGACAAGCTTCAAAACTCGATAACAATGGCAGATTCGCATTAATCCTCACTTTAGCAGTACCAAACCAGGAGCAGGGGGAATTCAAACGTCCCAATAAAAGTCCATTACAAGCTCAAATTAATCTCCAAATACATGAAAATTGCAAGCTAGAAACGAAATGTAAATCAAAATAGAGAAATCGAACCTAGAACCCTAAAACAAAACCTGAAATTGCAAGACACAAAAAACGAATCTGATAATCGAAATACCCAAAATTAAACTCAAGAAAATTAGACTAACCCTAATTAAAACCTGGATTAAAACCTAATACCTCATATTCACGCCAAAACCTTTGATTTATACCCAAACACGTTCAATCTCGACTCTTGATTTCTGCCTTATATGGACGATGTTGATGATGACACGCTGGCATGTTGCATGGGTCGCTGGTGGTTGAGGATGAAGATGAAGAAGTGTGGTGGTGGTGGTTCGAATTGAAAGAAAGGAGTTCGAGTGAGGGACAGAGAGAGAGAGAGAGAGAGAGGTCAGATGGGGATGAAGGTGGGGATTTTGAAGAGAGATGAAGGTGTCGGGGTTTCTAGGTTTTTTTCGTGGGGTTGGGGACCAAACGAGTGGAGAGAGAAAGTGAGGAGATTAAAGCGGGGAAAGTGGGTCACGTGCCTAGCACGTGTGACTGGGGTTTCTTTTTTTATTTTGTTGTTTTGGGTTATAAAAGAAAATGGGCTTAGGAATTTGGGTCGGGTTTGAGTCAATCTGGCCAATGCTTCATTTTCGGCATTTTTTCATCTTTTTCTCGCATTGTTTTCCAAATTATTCAATACCTACAAAACAAAATCAAATCAAATAAAAATATAATTATAAAAATTATTTTATGCATAAATCAGGTGTAAAGATATCGTAAAAATAACATATTTTTAGCACGAACAAATACCCCCACACCTAGATTTTGCTCTTCCTCGAGTAAAACAACTAAACTGCCTAAAAAGAAATAGAACATAAGAGAAAAGAAAATCCTAACTTATTGTTGTAGAAATCATGGTTGCATTTAGCGTATGCAACAAGCCCTTTAAACCCCTTGGTTTTCCAAGTGAACGAGTGAGGTCTCGTAAGGGTTTTCAAGTAAAATACCCAGAAAATAATTTCAAAGACAAAAGAAAATCTTTTTTATTTTTTCTAAATATACAAGTAATTAGGAAATCATGTACACAACTCAAGCAATTGCAACACCCTAGCAACCAAGTCACCAAGCTATATACAAATAGAATGTACAATCAAAAAACATCCAAGTCAAAAGAAGCATCCCAACTCTCATTTTTCACCCCACACTCAATATGTAATGATATGTATACCTTGGTGCATGTGTTACGGTGTATCAACTCTTATGAATCAAGTTGCTAACATCGACACGATCTCTATTTCCTTGCCTAATTGCCTTATTTTTTCCATTTTTTTCCTTCTCTTTTCTTTACAAGAAAAATAACGCACACACGCTAAACCCGCTTGACTTACAACTATTTGGGCCCTCCCTAAAAAGGGGCATTATTGGAATGTACAAAGCACTTATTTCATTACGCAAACAGACGTGAAATTAAGTAAACTAGTACAGATTCAAGCCAATTAAAGATATGAAGTAAAATAGTGGCTATGAACATTGGTGTTTGGGGTTTTAATCACTTTTTAGAATTCTTTTTTTTCACTTTTCTATTTTTCGCTTTTTTTCTTTATTTTTTTCTGAGCTCAAAAGGCAATCTAAACAGAAAAAAAAAAGGTTCACATGCCAACTTAACAACAGGACCTTAAGAATTGAGGATAAGGTGAGCAAGGTAGCATAAAATCACACATACGAGACGACGTTATTAGGAAAAATCATATCTACATCCTCAACTAGACATCTCATCAATGCAAACTCTATTCATATATAACTCAATAACCTAGCATATGGGATCATAACTACCTAACAAAGCACACAAATTCCAAAAGAAAAACAAAAATTTCTTATTTTTCAAAATTTTTGAAAAATATATACAAATGGGCACCTCACCGCCACACCAAAACTTCACAATGTGCTCATTGTGGGAACTAAGGCATTAAAAAGCAATCACATAAGCTATACAACTAGAAACCCAACACAAAACTAAAAATATATACAAACTAGGACACAATGGAAAAAAACAAACAAAACCAAAAACAAATAGCAGTATCTTCTTCTAAAACAGAACCAAAAATTGCCAAAAAAATAATCAAAATCAAAAAAATCACCAAAACAAACTAAAACCTAACTAGAAATCACAAAACTCATAATCAAAATCATAAAAGAAAGCCAAAGCAAACACGAAACTAGAGATCAAATCAAAATCACCAAAATCACAATCAACCAATAAAGCAAAACCAAACCAAACTAAAACCAAAAACAAATCAAAACTAGACCAGATTCACTAAAATAAACACAAAACCAAAACCAAGGACCTACTAAATCCCAAACTATACCAAAAGAAACCTAAAACGAGACAAAAGACAAAAGAAAGGAAAAACAAAATGGAGGACCAAAATAAAGTCACTAAAACACCAAAAAGGGAACAAAAAGAAACTATTAAACAAAAACTAAACCAAAGAAAAACCAAAACTTGCTAAACAAAACACAAAACCAAGGAAACAAAACACAAAATCTAGGAAACCGAACAAAGGAACTAAAACATACCCAAGAACAATTCTATATATCCATAACTAACAAATATTCACAAAATCATAACACAACCAAGGGTGATCATAGCCAACACGACTCAACAAAGCCCAAATTGCTCCTCAAGATCGATCATCACCCATACAATCACAGTCCTAAATATCTACAACTAAGTACGAAAAAAATAAGACAGAAAAGTTAGAACGATCATACCAGGTCAGGTGCAAAAGTACATCTAAGCTATACCTCCAGAAACCTGCTTAGTTACAAGTCTATGGAGCATCAGCCACTCGATATTAACCTGAAAAGTGCTACTCAAATCAAAACTCGTTAAAGCACATAGCAGCTTATCAGACAAAGAAGCCCAACTCTTAATCACAAAGAAAGAGTGAAAAGTAGTGAGTTGGAGCCAGAAAGAGTACATCCACCTAGCCAATAAAGCACCAGTAAGGGCGAACTTCAACTTATCAAATAGTTGAACCCAATCAGAAAGGAAATGAACATACTCAGAACAAGCCAGTATTAAGGTCAATGGCCTAGAAATTATATCGACATGAACTAGCAGTCTAGGCAAAATAGTGGGTGCAAAGTTCACAAATCTTGTAATATTAAAAAGCACGAGAGTCTGGTTTAAATCAAAATTCTCAGTGACAACACTATTAGACTCGACAATTTCATACTTGCAATATTCAAAAAGGAGGTCAGCTTAGACATGATCAAAAGAAAATGATTCATATTCAACACAGAGATCCACATCTAAACTTACATTGTCATCAAACCCACATGAAAAAAATTCATATTCTATACAAAGGATATCATCGTCAAAGTCCAAAATAGTGGATTCAGTTACTCATGGCATAACTCATATGAAATATCTTCCGAATCATATAAATCATGAGGCCTAACTTCAGTCGTAGTGCTCATATCCAACCCACCAGGGATCTCAAGGGCGTCACCCACCTCAAATTCACGAGAGTGAGTAAAAGGGGTGGCCCGGTCAGCATAAGCTAGGACATCTTCAGTGACATCCTTGGGTGAGCTGGTGAGGGATGCAAGATCTGGTGATAGAGACGTAGGGAGGTTACTCTCTTGTTCTAGATTATGTAAAGGCGTCTTTTCACTCAAGTGGGGCCTAGATTGATAAGAGGGATCAAAAACATCATCACGACTAACTGCAAGTTCAGGAGATCCTAAACTAGAGTTAGGCTCACTACAATTCTCCCTACTTTGATTAAAACATTGAGAATATTCAGCAATTCTCTTTTTCATTGTCTCTATCATTTGATCAGTCAATTCATTAATCTTCCTTTCAATACATGCACATGTAGCGTTCACATAAGCACGATAAGGGCAATGACAAGTAGCATGATCAGAAGACTCACAATAATTGCACAAAACAGAAGGCAAATAAGAGTGAGATGGGTCATGTGAATCTATAAAGGGATCCTGTGGCCAACGACTAACAGGAAACACAGACTCACTATGAGTTAGTTAACCAAAATTATTTCTAGCTTGTTCAAACTCATAAGTATCCCAAGCTAGTTTTTAAAAGAAATCCCAAACCTCATCTTGAGTTTTAGTGAATAAACAATCCAAACCCCCGGGGTACATAGTCTCAACATGATCCCTACATTCATCATTAAGACCCTCAAAGATCACTATTTCTCATTTCTCAAAACAATAATCAACACATTGAGCACAAAATTCATTCAATCTACTCAAGTATCGACAAAAGATCTCATGCTCAAATTGAGGGAAATAGAAAGTTGCCATTTTGTTTTTGAACTTTAAAATTTTCAATTTTTAGAGGTTTTCAAGTTTTTCTAATTTTTTTTTTCAATTTTAGGCCTTTCTAATTTTTTTGCATTTTTGAACTTCAAGAAATAACTACGCTAAGTAATAATTTATAATGAAATAAACAAAAGAAAATAGATGCAACTAAAAAGAAAATATCAAAGGAAATGCAACCTAATCTCAGGTCGCCATCCCCGACAGTGGCGCCAAAAACTTATACGATAAAATTTGAGTGAAAAATAAAATGCTGCAAGTATACGACTATCATCGTAGTACTTGAGGGTCGTCTCCTCGGGGACGATGATGAGATTAAGGTCGCAAAATAAGGTTAGACTATAATAGCCTAAACCAATCAAGAATCAAACATATAAAAACTAAAATAATCAAGACAAGCTAAAGTACTTTTATCTCATGCCCATGATGTCCATGATTATCAACCAAACAAAACTTACTAAAATCAACTAATGCATATAAATCCATTGAACTTGGCTAACCTAAATGAAACCATAATCAACCAAAATGAAACCACCATGATGTGTTAGTAAATAAACTAACCTAAATCAACCCCAAAATAGAAAGAGTTATGGAAACAAGGATCGACATAACACTAGAATTCATACTAGAAATAAGTAAAGAACACATTAATAATCCGGCATTTAAAGGAAGAAACAGGGTAAAGAAGACAGACATGGAGAAGAGTTGCAGAGTATCATAGCCTCTAGGCTCTGCCCAACCACGAACTCCAGCTAACATCACCCAATTTATCACTTTAATCTCAAGAAATCACTCGTTCTCAAAAAGAGTTTCAACCCCTGAACAAGGAGATCGAAAAACCATTAATTCGGAATAAGGGAATTGAAACAAAGCTAAAACTGAAAATAAGAGTAAAGCACAATTAAACCAAGCATCCTAGGTTGTAGCTCAACTAAGTTTCAAACTGACCTCCATTAATGGAGCTCTCAAACAATTAGAATAGAATAACCACATAGATAGGGAAGGGAAAATTCATAATAAAGTCCCAAATCTGAACGCATAGCATTAGAGTAACCGAGCAACAAGCAGCAGACAACAAAAACCCAAATCAGCTCAACACGAATAAATAAGAATGAAGAACAGGAGAGGAAGAGAATTAAGCGTCCTAAAACTGAATAAGCAGGGGAAGGGGAGCAACTGCAGAACCGAATCATATCAAAAATAGGAACCCAAAACTGAAAGCCAAAATAAACCGAAACAGGTAATCAAACCAAGACCTAAAGCATTCCTTTAATGGTGGAAACAACATAATATAACCAGAATAAGCAGAGAGTAGAAAATAGGAGGAGAGGAAGAATCTGAAGCTAACTGCCCATGAGACCAATGAACTCCATCATTCAATCTTCATCACTAGCATAAGGACCACCCAGAACTAAGCAATGAACAAGCTTCAAAACTCGTTAACAATGGCGGATTCGCATTTTAATCCTCGCTTCAGCAGTACCAAAACAGGAGTAGGGGGAATTCAAACGTCCCACTAGAAGTCTATTACAAGCTAAAATTAATTTCCAAATACATGAAAATTGCAAGCTAGAAAATAAATCTAAATCGAAACAAAGAAATCAAACCTAGAACCCTAAAACAAAACTTGAAATGGTAAGATACAAAAAACAAATCTGATAATCGAAATACCCAAAATTAAACCCAAGAAACTTAGACTAACCCTAATTAAAACCTATATTAAAGCCTAATACCTCATATTCACTCCAAAACCTTTGATTTATACCCAAGCCCGTTCAATCTCGACCCTTGATTTATGCCTAATGACGGTGCTGATGATGATGCGCTGGCATACATCGCCTGTCGGTGATGGATGAAGATGAAGATAGAGTGTTGTGGCGGTGGTGGTTCGAAGGGAGAGAAAGGAGTTCGAGTGAGGGAGAGAGAGAGAGAGGTCAAATAGGGATGAAGGTGAAGATGTCGAAGAGAGAAGAAATTGTCGGGTTTTTGGGTTTTTTTAGTGGCGTTGGGGATAGAAAAAGAGGAGAGAGAAAGTGAGGAGATTAAAGAGGGGAAAGTGGGTCACGTGCCTAGCACGTGTGACTGGAGTTTCTTTTTTTGTTTTTTTCTTTTGGGTTATAAAAGAAAACGAGCTAAGAAATTTGGGTCGGGTTTGAGTCAATCTAGCCCAATGCTTCATTTTCGACGTTTTTTCATCTTTTCCCCACATTTTTTCCAAATTATTCAATACATATAAAACAAAATCAAATCAAATAAAAATCTAAATGTAACAACTATTTTGAACATAAATCGGGTATAAAAATATCGTAAAAATAACATATTTTTAGCACGAACAGTTACTTAGTTCTAATTCCCATTAGAAGTTAACACTACAACCATACTATGCCTTACAAGGGCAGGATCTCTCGGTTAATGAAATTGCTTGCAAGTGGCGTAGAAAGACGTCATGTATAGTCAAAAGTTATGTTTTAGCTTAACCTATGCAAGGTCATACATGCACACCGCATATTCACTTTAAGGGAATGCAGGTATACGCATAAACAAATTAGTGAGCACATAACACTTCGGTACGCACCAATTGTATTTATTTCATTTAGACACTGGTGGTGTCACTTAGAAGTCACTGGGAGTTCTCACCATTCTAGGGCTTCATTTTAAAGGAAAACAAATTAAAGGGGCTTACAAGCAGCTTATTTATATACACTACATCATATGTGAACTACTCCTCGTTTGAGGAGTCATATCGAGAAAGGTTGTCATTCATAAATTCATCTGAGCTTTCAAATTAGTCCGAGTCAGGGGCTAATAACTCTTCTGACCTCACGTTGGGGGAATATTTAATGTTTTATTCTTCATCAACTAACTCCCCCATTTTGAACATAGTGGCTCGCCATCCTAAAGGATAGAGCATCCTATAAGCATCCGCCCAACATACCAACATTTTTCCAACTTGCTAGTAATGCTTGGCTTGGGGTCTCTCGGCGAAGAGGGGTCTCATATGATGATGCTCGATTTGATTCTTCTTAGACAAGGTGGTAGGGAGGTGTTGGTTCTTAGCAGGCTGAATGAGTAAGTTTTGAATGAGCTGGCTGGTAGCGATGCTTCTTTGGAAAGGGGTGTACTCTAAGTAATCCACTTCGTGTTATGCCAGCACTAGGAATTCTACTAAGCCTCGGTAGGTAAAAGGGGCATATGACCCCATGTGCACAGCCCATTGGGAGAGGGTGATGGCCACTTCTCTGCACCTTCCTATCATAGGTAATTTTCTTATGACTCTAACCATCCAGAAGTTATGGGTGACCCTATGCACTCCCTATTAGTTGTGCATTTCAAGGGCTCCCTAGAATATGATTACGTTCGAAGCGGCTAACCAAAAAGGTAAATAAACATAGTTGACAATATGGAACACCATCTTACGCTACCACTGTATAGGTAAGCATGAAAACTAGCTTATATTCACCATAGCTTATGTACGTAATAAAGGTAATATAAGTCAAAACATGATAAAGCAAGCACATAAGTCACATATTTCACACATCAAAACTCCTATTATTATTTCTAGATGCATAATGCAAACCTACGACTCTGATACCACCCAATGTAACACCCCCGTCTCGAAGAGGCGTCACACTGCCAGGACTTCTAAAAGAAGTCCCCTAAGGCTATTAAGGTTGAACTTAAACATTAACATGTAATTAGGCATTCTGGGACAAAACTACAAGAGTTCTACCTATTTTTACAATGTTTTATGGTTTAGCTTGAGCTAAGGGTACTTGTAGCGTGACAATAAAGTAAAATAATTTGCTAGGTGAAATCAATCACAGGCACAGGTCACCCGCCCAGGTTACTTAATTTTAAACACATTAACAACAAGTATGAAAGAAACATATGCATAGGTTCAGAGCTGTCTACATGCTTACACAGTTAATGAGCAGGCTTAATTAATTACAAAGATGGTAAGACATTAATCACTTCACAGCAACCATTCAAGCAAAACTAGCAAAAGACTGTTGGCAGGTGATCACCAAAATAACTTCTATACCTTCTTAATCTGAACCTGGAAAGGGAATAAGGAAGGGGTGCGCTACCACATGCTTAGTAAGTGTTTCCTAATCCCATGAAAACAAAACTATTACAAGCAATACTGGTAATTAGAAAGACATTACATATATACACTACTATTATTGTATGAGACAAAGGATTTCAAGAAAACTTCATTCTTTCGTAAAACAAATCCGCTAAGGATAATAATCACATTCAAGCATCCATAACTCATCTAATGTTTCATTGGAGCTTATATTCAAGTAAAGCGACCTAAAAAAGTTAAGAAAGGAAAGACTAAATCTCAATAACATGTCTAAAACCCAAATAACCTATGTCGTCTTCAAATGTGAAGTTTATGTATGAATTTGGTTCATTCAAGGATTTTGCTCTTTTCTAAATTACTGAATAAATAAAATAAGAATTCTAAACATTTCACTCACATATCAGGAAAGACCATTTATTTTTTGGCATCGGAGTTCATTAAGTGCTATTTAAGGGAGATCGTCACTCGCCCTATGTGAGATCGTCAGTCACAAATTGCATTATCCCTAGGGTATAATGTAACATAACATTTGGCCATACACATCTCGACAGAGTGGCCAGAGGCAGTCTCTAACCTCAATATTGTCCTCTTTAGGAGAAATAGCCCATGCCTTAATAGGCGGAAAGTCCACCCCTAAGGGTTTATCATGTGTCACATAACATTGGACCTTACCCTTGTCAGGCTCTTCTAGGATTCCCACTTCTCAGTCCACTACCTAGGTATGCCACCTACTAAGCAATATCTTAGCCATTTTGATTCAAACCAAAGCATTTTAGTTATGAAATCTCTTGCCACAAGCAAGTAAAGACTTTTTCTACTTCCAAGTGAGTCACAAATCCTTTCGATTTAATAATTCGTTCACAAAACCTTACGCATTCTTAGTAAGCAAAAATAGTTTCCATAATAGCAACATTGGTTTATAAGTCTTTACCTTGAA
>JACYFF010010365.1:47305407-47316527 GCA_017589665.1 Selenicereus undatus | reverse complement strand
CACACACACACACACACACACACACACACACACACACACACACATATATATATATATATATATATATATATATATATATATATATCTATGTATGTATATATATATATGTTTATGGATGTATCCGTGTATGTATATCCTAATTAGATTTAGCTACTAGACATTTTAATAATTTCTAAATTCATTTCAACATTTGACAATTAATGAGGGAAGCCTAAAAACAAGTTCATACTTTGTAATCATTACACTACCCTTTTCAAATGGCACTTTCACATGCTTTAACTCATTAAACCATTCCACTGAACCATCATGCTAAATCATACCTTACTTTAGAAGCGGCTTGAAATAGCTTTAGTTGTTCGGTAAATTCCTTTCAAAACTAATTTCAATATCAGTAATTTCGCAAAATCATTTTCAAACTAAATTCAGTTTCAGTAATTCAGCGAATTTGCTTTATGACGCACATATAAGCTCATTTAAACAACTGAAAAATAATTCAATAACCTGAACTCCCACCTCATAACACCTCCCACAAACAAACCTCAAAATCCACTTAAATTTCAACCCCAAAATCAGTCGCGCAATTCGGCTTTAATGCAACATCTCCATTACTCAATTCTCAAATTCGACAATTCAAAAATTTCTAAATTAACAGGCAATGATAATTGTAATTCACACTTAAAATCAAAAAATAATCAAGTTCAAATCAACATCATCATCCTCCAATTCTCAATTTGGCCCACTCGAGAATTACTAATCAACATGCGAAAAATTATCATTATGCCAAAATCAGATTATAGTCTGGCCTGATCTGACGATAAATCAATACACTAGTGTAAGTAAATTCACAAATAAATTCATGCAATCATGCTACTCAGCGTTACATCAAAAAAGATTGAAAATTTGCAAAATTATTAGTAGTTTGGTGAAATTGACAGCACCCACCTCCAATGCAAGCTAAGGACCCGCTTTAGCGTTTTTGGGACTGATTTGGATGCTTGAAAATCATAATTTCAACCCTCTCCTTTTTACCGCGCATAGACCCGAGCAAACTAACCCAATTCGGTTTGATATCTGACTCACTGTTTCGGTGCTATTGTTGAGGCTTGTGCTATAAATTTAGCCTCAATTTATAGAGGAATTGGAGTGACTAAGGCTGAGATGCATGGCTGAGTCTAGGCATGTGTTTGGCACCTCAAACCCTTGCCTAAACAGACCACAAACGTGGTGGTCATGCGGTGATTTCACCCATAAGTCACAGGAGCCGGCTAGTTTAATGTTAGGGAGGTGGGATGTGAAGATTGTTGGGAGCTTCTCTGAGGTTGTGGACGCTGAGGAGGAGAAGAAGAGAAAAGGAGATGATGGTGCTTGTTTTTCTTTCAAGAGGAAGAAGGAGATGAAGAAGAAAGAGGGAACGGGGGCATCGAGTTCTTTTGAGGACCGAGAGATCCTCCCTTCTTTCTATATTATTTTTTTTGTTGTTTTGTTGTTAAAAGGTTGCCCATCAACTAATAATGCTAGCCCAATCTCACGCCTCTTATCCTAAGCAAGGTCGCTAATACACTCATTCATTGATTAGTTCGTTCTCGATTGTAGCAAAGCTTGATTTAATACCTAACAAAATTAATCCTAACACTTGAAAATCTAGTCGTATTCAAGAATCTACTAGATTTAATACGCGATAATAATTCTTATTAACGGTTATTAAAATCATCATAAAAATTTTAAAACTAATAACAATAATAATAATATTCTTTTTTAATAAAATGATCACTTAAGCAAGCACATCGATATTGATTTAACATATCTAAATAACAAAATACGATTTTGTAACGTCGTATGTATGTGTGTGTGTGTGTGTGTGTATGTGCATATGTATCTATGCATATATGTATATATATGTATATACATATCTATGTATGTATGTGTGTGTGTGTGTGTGTATATGTACATACATACATATACATATACATATATATGCAGATAGATATACAAATGTGTGTGTGTGTGTGTACGCGCTTGGAAATAAGCTTTAAGTTTATAGCATAAGTGAAAGGTTTATCGCCGCATACTTGGGGTATCGTCCACTGTGAACAAGGCTTTAGAATACTTGACTTAGTGATTAGGTTGAATCTAGAAAGATGAAGAGTAAGTTTGAGAGTGAAAGAAACAAAGGCTAGGAAAAATAGTAGTCTAAACTTCAATTGGATGAAGAACTTGGGTCAAGGGATTAGTCGAGAGTAGCTACTTATTCATAGTAGGCATGGATTCCCGAACTTGACTTTATTGACAAATGATTCATAAAGAGGGTGATTGGCTTGTTTAAGACTGCCCAAACCTCCTTTCGAAGAGTAAGGGTAACGTTAATCACCAAGCCCACCTATTTTCATGGGCTTGAAGGTTAAGGTTGAATATGGATAAATTGCACCTAATGAGGCCTTGGGTTAGTTTCATACTTAAGACTTGTTCGCTCTTCTTCTATCCACAAAGAGCGAATACCCACCTCTCGGTGTTATTATTAACTCTAAGTATTGGATGAAATGTCCTTTTGGGCATTTCATCGAACACTTGGTGGGTAGAAAATAAGACCCCTAAATAATGTGAAAATTAAGGTAAGACAAGTTCACACCAAGTTTATTATGCCATCCTAGCTCCTAATCCCCTACCCAAGTTGAGGAAACTACCCACTAATCATCATCTCAACAATCCAACAAACATGATCAAATAAGCTGAACAAAACCAACAAAAGAGGAAAAGAGAGAGGGAAAGAAGAACAAACATAGATTAATAGGATGGAGAATGAAAGTCTTCAATATCTTCAATCAAGAAAGACCCAAGAACCCTAATCACTCTTAACCCTAAAATTAAGCCTAGAAAGTGTTTAAATTGCTTTTACAAGAGAAAAAATCAAGCCTCCCCATAATTAGGAAAAATGAGGTATTTATAGGCTAAGTAAACTGGGAAAATGCGACAGGAGTCGCCTTGGAGACTCCCTGGTCGTCGCCTAACAGGGGTGTCTAGGGCCATCGCGATGGCCTGCTGGTCGGGAAGGAGACGACCATCGCCGCCCCTTGGAAAACTACAAGTGGGCGACGACCAGGTCGTCAACTGTGGGATTGTCGTCGCCCGTCCTAGTGTCTTGGAAACTTCATCTTTGTTTTGCTCACTTGCTCCTCTCAGGCCTTTAGGTGATCATCCTTACTCTTGCCTTTCCTTTTTCAAGGTTTTAACTGCCCCTCTTCCTTGAACATCTTGAAATTACCTTCCAAAAGTCAGAAAATGAATTAAAATAAGCTACGACATTAGAAGAGGCATTATATGATCAAATCCCTCTAAATCAAAGGAAGAGTTAGGGAGAATGAACCAAAAAGGGGACATGAGCTTAGTCAAAATTTGGGGTATATCAGCTCCACCATGCTTAGCTTTTGCTTGTCCTCAAGCACGCTTAGCTTTGACACTGCACGAGTGGGGAAATCGATCCCTCAAGCACCCTTCTTAGGCATGGTGATAAAGGCCAACCAACTAGCAAGGTCACACAATTATGAAGTGACAAAGATGAGGTGAGGCAACAAATTGGACATGATTCTTGCTAAGGATCACCTCGCCTATAAGCGTGTACCAAGCATAAATGAGATCCTCAAGGCAAGAAAAGAGGTAGTTTGCTATGGTGGGCAAAATGGACCAGAGATAGCCTCGCTTTATGGTCAAGTGGTACTTTCCTCTTCTTGTTTAAATGCATTCATGTTTACTCTCATTGCTCAACCAATCATGTAAAAACCATGCGCTTGGAGGAGTCCTCATACTCCACCACTCGGGGCAAAAACGCATGCACTTTGATCAAGAGGGCCTCAAAAAGGGGTGCACTGGGGCTCTTTGGTAAAAATGATAAGGGGAAGATGTTTTAGGATAAGTGGAGCTAAATAGCCTTAGGCTACGGAGCAAGAACACTTTCCACAATAAGGACATGGAAACAAAACTCTACTTCACACCCTCAACCCACTTTGAACAACTTAAGAAGGGAGATGATTCGATTTGGAATGAAAACCATTTTGCCAAGCACCTTATTTGCAAAAGTTCTCTTTTTTTTGTTTTCTTTTTTATTTTTTGCATAAACGGAGGCTTGCTCTTGTTTTTTTTCCCCCCTCATTTCAAGCTCACACCAATGGACTTGGTGCTAGGCACTTAGTTAAGGACATTCCGACTTCCTTCCTTTCCCTCTTCAAACCCAAATTTCCATAACATACACCCAAGGATGATCCAACTCGAAAACAAACCCCATAATCATGAAAAGTGTTGCTCCACTAACCTCAACGGTATGAGGGTAAGAAATGTAAATCAGCTAAGGGTGAAGTAAGTGTGGGAACAACAAAGATGGACAAGGCTCAATGTGGGTGAGCAAAAGGGTCTAAACATCATTAAGGTGACTTTTTAGGCTATATGGCTTAAACAGCAAGGAATGCCTCAATCATATCAAATGGTACGTATTGCCAAATGTGGTTTTGGAAAGGAACTACGCCAAGTTCTAGCATTCCAATCAAGGGTGAGCCACCTAAGAAGAAATGAAAGAACCACTAAAGATGAGTGGTCACATAAGGGCTCAAAAACTCACAGATCAAGTTACCCTGGTGAGAACTATTTACCCTATGAGACAATCGCTAGCGAAATTGCTCCAAATCAAGACTAAAAGAGCCTCAAAAGCAAAGGCATGCACACAAGGCAAAACAATTACCACAGGAGCTCACACTACTATGGTCCAACAACCAAAACCAAAGCCACAATCCAAGTGTGCAACCAAGCCAATCGATTAACAATTTACACCATGTATTCGCATCATAGAAGGGTTTTTTTTAAAAAAATTCAATTTTTTGATTTTTTTTCTTAAGCAAAGGGAGATCGTCAAGAATGAAATGAAGAGTAGGTAAGAGATGTACCTTGTAAGCTCAATGTTGCCCTTCTCGACATTACTTCTCATTATCAGAAAAAGAAAACAAATATACATCCAATGGAAAGGAAGATTCTACATGCTTTATTTATGCAAGGCCAAAATGTGCAATGATTCCTAAAACTGCAGCTAAATGAGTTACCTATATATGAACACCTCTCAAAAAAAAATTTCATTCATTCACCAATCATACCATCAAGTAAATCCGACCAACACCTCAATCAAATAAGCAAAGTCCAAAGAAATACTCCCCAATGACAATAAGACAACCCATTTCAAGAATCTCTCGTACCACAAGAACCCCCTAACACATGAGCTTACTAGCCCCCCCTAGTTAGGATATGCATTGTCCCTAATGTATAATCACGTAAAGAGTGCAAAGGGTAGGTGAGGGGCGGACTTACAAAGCATTAATAGGTGTTGTGGGGCCACTAGGCCTCCAATCGGGTAGAGGGTAGTGCCAAGCGTGGTGCTCATATGCATAGTAAACATTGTGCTCCAAGTTTTGTTGCCAACGATCAAACTCCATTTACCGATGGAGCAACTCTTGTTAGGCTTGAGCTTGTTGTTGTTGATGCTCATCAATTGCATAAAGCCTCAAGTTGATGCCGAGAGAAGTGATCATCCAAATATTGGTAGAAATGGGCTTATTAAAGCCAAAGAGCCCACGTCATCGTGACTCCTAGTCATGGGGGGTTCAAGCATCTCCTCAGGTGCAGCAGGCCCCGAACATCTGGCACCTCCCTTACCTCTATCGATATCCCCTCCTTAGGGTGACGAGTCATCCTCATCCTTATCCAGATCAATATCATCATCATACACCCAATTGGAGGGGTAAGAGCAAGTGGTTTTAGAGGGGTTTGGGAGTTGAAAAAGAAGTTAGCTGTGGTGGTTGACGAAGCCACGTTCACCCTCTATTTTAAATATCTCCGTGTTAATACAAGCGGCTATATCTAGTCGTCCCCCATAAAACAACGGAGTCAATTTTCTTATGAGAGGCTCCAAACCCCAAGCATATGCAATAGCTGAAATAATGCCCCCACAAGCAATAGGAGACTTAGGAGAGGAAATGCAAGAGACCAACTAATGGTTGATGGATGTACCCGCATCAAAAACGCTAATCATTGAGGGTATACCACAAGAGAAAGACTTCACTCAATCGGGCTTTGTTTTAGGTCACTTGGCGTGTGAAAATGGTGTTGACAATGAGCTGGTGAAGATGTCGGAGTGTGGGGTTGCAAATAGACGTGGCCTTAGAACCACTAGCACTATAGACTACATAATTCCTCGAGTGGTCCTTCACCATGGTATGCTTAGCACATGTGATTTCCGTCCAAAACTATTGTTCATTAAAATTCTTGTTAGCGGAGGTCCAAACACCACCATGTGGGAGCCTTAAATGGCGGTCAAACTCTACGAGGTTGGCCTTAAAGGTTTGATTAAAAAGCCAGAAGTGGATGTGGATGGGGTTGGCTTTGGTATGGGGTGTTCCAATTCACCTTAAGGGAGCTCAAAAACTCCTAACACAAACTCTCATACAGTGGTTTAGTCATGTTCATGTAATCAACTCAACCCACAACCTCAAGAAATTCATTTAAACTTTCCAACAAGCCTAAACTCCTTAATGTACCAAAGTCACTGTAGTTAGGCTTAATTATTCGTCGACTGGCGAAGAAATCATAACGATTGGTTTGCTCTTGATCAACAAATTGCAATGCATATTTTTTTTATAGCATGAGGGGAAGTAGGGTGGTTACCTACGACCGCTTGGGCCCATATTGGAGGCACATTGGCAGTGGGAGTGGGGCCAACTGTCTTAGCACACTTGGAGGTCACCGAAGATGAAGGCCTGGATGCGGTTGTCTTCTTGCCCACGCTGAAATCAAGCCCAAAAGTCCTCAAACTCCAAATAGTGATAACACCTCAATCACTCTAAAACCAAGTAATCCAAGTGGGCTATGGAGATACCAACTAGCAAGAGAGCACCAAATTGGAGCAACAAGACCTTAAAGGTGAAGCTTTTTCGCTCCTCAAACTTCCATGGTGGTCAAATTTATAGAGAGATAAAGCGATAAGGTAGAGGTGCACTAAAGTATTCAAATAGAAGCTTGGACTATGGGGAAGTAAAATCTCGCAGCAGAATGGCCGGAAAACACCTTGAAGTGGCCGAATTAAGAGAGATAGAAGACTGTGGGTTAGGGTTTTTAGTGTTAAGGATTTGTGTTATTGGTGGAGAAAGAAGGTGTTTTAATGGAAGAATAAGTAAGTAAAGGTTAAAACAGTGAAGAAATGGTGGAAAATAGTGAAAATTTGAGTAAAAGAGTGGTGGATTTAAGGGCATGAGGATGGAGCTTTGAGAGGGTGTAGAGACAGAAAATTGTGGGCGTGTAAGGGATGAAGAAGAAGTGAAGAAAGAGGAAAGGAAAAAGAGAAAATTAGTCTCAGGCCAGGTAACAGGCATCGCCCACATGACAGCCTGCCCTCGTGCGTCTGGCAACGGCATGGCTGTCGTTCTGGTGGTGGTCCAGGCGACCACCTTCGTGCAGTCGACGACCTTACCGTTGCCTGGGCAGTGTCAACTAAGGTGAAATTTTTTTCATTTTTTTTGGGGTAACTATTCCTCCTTATTTGAGTCAAAAGCCAAGAGGAAGATTTGGGGTGCCTCCCGACAAGTGCTCTTTTAAGGTCATGAGCTCGACCTGTGGGCTTCCTTTTAATTGGAGGAGGAATTGGGGAAGGTGTAAACAACCTTCACCTCAACTTGGTCACCAGTGACATAATGTTTAAGTCGTTGATCATTTACTTTAAATGACCCGGAAGTCTTGCTCCATACCTCCACTGCCCCATAAGGAAAGACCTTGACAACTTTGAAAGGCTCGGACCACCTGGAGCGGAGTTGAATAACAAGACTAAGTCACCCTCCTTGAATTCCCTCCATAAGAAGCACTTGTCATGCCACTTTTTCATTTTCTCTTTGTAAACTTTTGAACTTTCTTAACCATCTAATCTCAACTCCTCAAGTTCATTCAATTGCAATAATCTCTTCTCTCTTAAGGCCTTGAGGTCAAAATTAAGTTGCTTAATAGCCCAATAAGCCCTATGTTCCAATTCAACGGGCAAATGACAAGGTTTGCCATGAACAAGTCGACACAATGTCGTGCCAACTGAAGTCTTAAAAGTCATGCGTTAAGCCTAAAGTGCTTCGTGAAGCTTATCTGACCAATCTTTTCTTGAGCAAGCCACCTTCTTTTCCAAAATGACCTTGATTTCTCTATTTGAGACCTCCACTTGGCCACTTGTTTGGGGGTAATACCCGACTCCTTTCTTGTGATGCACCCTATATTTGGTAAGCACGGCCTCGAATTTTCGTTCAATAAAGTGAGTCCCCCCACCACCAATTACAACCCTTGGAGCACTGAACGTAGGGATTATCACCCTTTTGAAGAATTTGGTGACCACTCGTGGATCCTTACGATAGCTTCCACCCATTTGAAAATGTAATCAACGGCCACCAAGATGTATTTGTTCCCTCTTGAAGAGGGAAAGGCCCCATGAAATCGACGCCCCATACATCAAGAGCTTCCGCCTCAAGGATATAGTTGAGGGGCATCTCATTTTGCCTTGTCAAATTTTCGGTTCTTTGGCACCTATCGCAAGCTCGAAGGTATGTATTGATGTCTTTGAAAAGAGTTGGTCAAAAGAAACCGGATTGAAGGATCTTGGCTGGGGTTTTGTCAACGCTTCCATGGCCTCCATAAGGGGAATCATGGCAATATGAGATGATGGATTACATCTCTTCCTTGGATATGCATCGCCTTATAATCCCATCTCTATAAGTCTTGTATAGGCATGGGTCTTCCCAAAAGAAGGACTTAACTTGGGAGAAAAGCCTCTTCTTCGATCGGAGTTCATGTCGGGGGGTAGAAAGCCACACACCAAATAGTTAACCACTTCCGCAAGCCAAGGAGCATCTGATGTAGCTAAGGCGACCAAATGCTCATCCAGGAATGAATCATTAATGGGCAACCCCCTCTCTTCATCACCTCCTTGAGCAATCAGCTACCAGAAAAGGTGATCCGCGACCACATTTTCATTGTCCTTTTTATCCCAAATCTCAAGTGCGAACTCTTGGAGGAGAAGGACCCACCTAATTAATCTTGGCTTCGCTTCTTTTTTTTCTCCATTAGGTGCTTGATGGTAGAATGAATGGCGTAAACTATCACCTTAGACCCCAAACGATATTGCCGAAACTTCTCAACGGCAAACACCACCGCCAACATTCCCTTCTCCATGGTGGAGTAGTTCATTTGGGCTTCATCGGGGGTTTTGCTTGCATAGTACATCACGGATGGCTTTTTGTCTGTCTGTTGACCCCAGACCATACCCGCATTGAAGTCTTTGGCTTCACACATCAACTCAAACGGTAGACTCTAGTTGGGTCAATGGATTATGGGAGCCGATATCAAAGGCTCCTTAATCCTATTAAAAGCTTCAAGACACTCGTTAGGAAACGCAAAAGGGGTATCTTTGGCTAAGAGTTAGGTGAAAGGTTTTGCGATCGTGGAGAAATCTATGATAAAGCTAAGGTAAAATGTCGCACGACAAAGGAAACTCCTCATCCCTTTAACCTTGGTGGGGGGGGGAACCGCTCAATTACCTCCACCTGAATACCCTTAGTAGACACGACATGTCTATGAACAACCCCCTCTTGTACCATAAGGTGGAATTTCTTCCAATTCAAAACCAGGTTGACTTCCTCACATCTACAGAGCACCTTAACCAAGTTTGTCAAACACACATCAAGGGTAGGTCCATAGATCGAGAAGTCATCCATGAAGACTTTCATAATATTTTCCACATACTCAAAGAAGATGGCAAGCATGCACCGTTGGAAAGTAGCGGGCGCATTGCATAAGCCAAAAGGCATTCTCTGGTACGCAAGGGTACCATAAGAGCATGTGAATGTCGTCTTCTCTTGATCGCTCGGGTGGATAGGGACTTGGAAGAAATCCGAATACCCATCTAAGTAACAAAAGAAGGAATGTCGCATTAGCCTTTCCAACATTAGATCAATGAAGGGAAGGGGGGAAATGGTCTTTTCGGGTGGCATTATTGAGTTTCCTATAGTCAATACGCATCCGCCACCAGGTCACCATTCTAGTGGAAATCAACTCACCTCTCTCATTTTTGACAACAGTCATACCCCCTTTTTTCGGAACTACTTGCACCGGGCTAACCCGCTCACTATCCTAGATAAGGCAGATGATCTCGGCGTCAAGTAGTTTGATAACCTTTTTTTGACGACATCTTGCATGTTGGGGTTTAGCATCTCTGTGGTTGTCTAGAAGGCTTCTGACCCTCATGAAGATGTATTCTATGCATCCATAAGATTGGACCAATTCCACTAATATCATCAATACTATAGCCAATGGCCCCTCTATGCTTACAAAACACATTCAACAATTTCTCAACTTCGGGACCTTCGAACTTAGCACTAACAATCACGGGAAAGGAATGATTGGGACCAAGAAATTCTTACCGTAGATGACAAGGTAGGGGCTTTAATTCAAACTCGGGGCACACTTCTTGTCTTCATTGGAGCATTGAATGTCCACGCTAGAAACTTCCTTTTTTCGGTTGCTTACAAGGAACAAAGGGGCTGAGTTTAGAAGCTTTGAATAGATCTCCATTCCCTCATTTGAGGGAACCAAGAAGGCCTCTAAGGGGTACTCATGAGTTCTAGGAGTCACCATCTCCTTAAGTACTACCTTTTTAAGCAAATCAACCCGGTGGCACGCATCCTCTAGGGTGGGAGAAGCCATAACTTGTGAAAGATTAAATAAAAGCCTCTCCTCACCAACTAGTGTGTATGTGTGTGTGTGTTTGTGTGTGTGTGTGTGTGTGTGTGTGTGTGTGTGTGCGTGCGTCTATATATACACACATATATATATATATATATATATATATACACATATATATATATACACATATATATATAATTATATATTTAAATATACATATACATATATATATGTATGTATGTATGTATGTATGTACATATATATGTCTATGTATATGTATTTATATATATATATATATTTTTATGTATATATATATATTCATGTATGTATGTGTGTGCGCATGTGTATATATATATATATATATATATATATATATATAT
>JACYFF010010365.1:47291212-47305307 GCA_017589665.1 Selenicereus undatus | reverse complement strand
ATATATATATATATATATATATGCATACATATGTATGTGTGTGTGTGTGTGTTGGTATGTGCGCACGTTAAATATTTGACACCCCTATCCCTGGGGGTTAGCGAAGTTAATGTTTTTCTTCATTTCTAGAGTGATATGTACAGAATTCCGTGCAGAAATTAAAGCTTAAGGCTTTACATTAGGTCCCTACAGTGATTCGATATACTAGATATATCCATATGCTTGACGGTTATGAACTGGAGACCATAGCTCTACGGGCCTTACAACCACACTACACCATGTATGAGGTTCGGTAAATGAAAGAAGTAAATGTTGCAGCTCAACGGATCACTCATCTGGAGTACCTATATTTGCATTCCAAGCATAAAAAACTCCAGCTTGAGGAGACAACTGACTAATTAGATGGTTGGCTCGCAAGTCCATACACAGCGATTGTTATTTAATATGCGGTACATTGACTAATATGTTCAATTTATATACGCATAATAACTTCTAACCCCATTATATTACAACATTTGGGCCATGATCTACGTATATAACTCTTATCTAAGGCATTTAGCTCAACTTGCATGAATTAACTTCTACCTATCACGTCGAAAATATGGGAAAAGGGAAAATAGAAACGGGATGAGCTACAATCCTCAAGCCCGAGAAAATAAAATTGTTGCACATAATCCTTTCAAGTTGCAGTCACACACGTTTTGATATTTAATATCACATACTAATCACATGAGGTCTCCCTTATTCATGATTAGCTCAACAACCTTCAACATTCAAAAGATACGCCTAACCTCCATCTATTTCATGCACAAGAGTTCTCAACTGACTTAAACTATGTCTCTGTAGCTTAGTGGTGATGATCACTTCCTTAACATCACAAAGTGGGCATACCAGACTCAGATGTAAATTGATTCACGCATAAATTTAGGTATGGAGAATAGTAGAGCACTTTATTCACACATAAACAGGTATCACCAAGGAGTTCAATTAAAATCACCAAGAGGGATCCTTTTTAGTAAGGAATTAGAATTAAAGCTTAAAGGCAAGGACCATCACTTAAATTAAAGTAAGCATTTATAAAATCTTCATTAGAAAATCTTTGGAACCCAGTAAAAGCTCTTTTTAAGGGTACATGCACTTTTCCAAATCTTTGCGTTAGCATAGTCCTCGAATAAGGAGTTTTCATAATGTAACATGTACGAAATCATTTCATGGGGCATTAGATTCTCATATTCATGCTTATTAGGGGAGATCTACACTCGGCCCTAGGGGAGATTTCCCAGGATTCTTAGAATCGGTGCGTCATTACCCTCATTGGGGTCTTCTAGGGTTCCTACTTCTGGGTCTACTCCCTAGGAATTAGGGTTCCCACATACCGGGTCTGCTCCCTAATCTTATGTCAAAACGTTTAGCACCATTCTCCTAGCCCAAAACATTTCTGATGCATCTCACTATGAACACATTTCACCTCAAAATTCTCATTGTATCACAACAACAACATTTTTATTCTCAAGAAGGCTAAAATGCCTAAATAAGGTCATTTGACTTTTGAAAAGCATACAACCATTCATCATTCATCTTGTCAAAACATGCTTCCAAACGAGTTAATAATCAAGTACGCATTCACTTTTCAAATGAACTGTTATTAAAACTCGTCTTAAAAGCTTACAAGCCTACAACTATTCATAATCAATTTCGTTTAAAACCATTCTTATCAGGTGAATGGTCTAATAGTCATTACTAACCACATAACTCAGCATGTTTGCCATATCAAAGAAATTCACTTACGCATTGATCAATGCACGACCTTAAGCATGTTTTACCAAATTTATTCTTAACTGGCTTCACTTGTAAGAACTTTAGCAATTTGGTTCAACAAATTAGCCATATGCTTTTAGTTTGCCAAATTCATTTCAAGTTACACGAATGAAGCATTTAAAATAAACTCGCAATATTATAACGACACATTGCCCATTTTCAAGTCTCCAATTCCAATTCAGTTGTATCGTTCAGCGACCTAATTATTGCCTCTACTGCAGGTGCTACAACAACTAAAGCATTGAACGCAATCAACAAGCAAGTGAGATTCATCTAGTGCATGCCACAACAGGTAAAAGGCCACCTAGTTCACGAATGTAGTTCACCATCGAACCAAATCGTGAACTATTCAGCCAATTCAAAGCACTTTACGATTCACTCTTGTTAGGGCCACACTATTGTTTTATTGCCGATCAGTTGTTCTAGTTGCTAGATTTATAAATTGCCTTGAATTGTTGTTCGATAAAAATATTTAGTCAATTGTGTGTGAGCTTTTAACTATTAGTTTTACTAAAAGAACGATTATTGGCTTAGTATTACTATTGACGTTGCTTATTTATAAAAATGGTTGAATCGACGCTAAACCGAGTTTATAAAATCATTTTCCATTTTACTAAATCGATTTCCAACGCTTAAACTGAAATGTTCGTCGTGAATCGTTTCAACCCGAGTTTAGCCTAACCATTAACGAGTTTGGGACCGGGGATCAGTTGAATGATGTTAGTTGTCAAAAAAAAAAAGAAATTAGAACAAAAAGGGGGGGGCTCTCGGGCTTAGGCACCCGAAAGGAGCCCCGACCCTCTCTCCCTCTCGAACTCTCGCTCTCTCTCACTCCCGTGTCTCCCTCTCTGCCTCGCCCTCTCTCTCACCGGCGACGCCACCTGGCGCTGCCGCCGACCACGCGTCGCCGGCGAGAGAAAGGGACGAACGGTCCCCCCACCACGCGTCATCACCGCCCTTTTCGACCGTCAAATTCCCTCCACCTCGCACAGCCTCACGCCCACGCGTCTAGCCGCCCAGAACCGGCCGTCCACCTGCCGGAAATTGACAACCCACCTCCCTTCCAACCTTCCCTATAAATTTCGAGCCAAAATCGAGCCAAAACCGAGCCCAATTCGCCACAATCGTCGTCAAATCGAAGGCTAGGGTTTCGGGTTCTTGAAGGAACGACTTGGGTTCGAGTTCGAAGGGTTTGGGGCGCGATTTGCTGCTAAATTGAGTGGATTATTAAGCAATTTCGTGTGAGTGTTTCTTCTTCCTAAGTTATTACTATTTTCGAAATGAATTTCCAGCAGATTGATGTTGCATGTCGATTTAGGGCTAGCTAGACTTGCTAGAAATGTCAAGAAATGGCTGTGCATGTTTGAATTCGAATTATTGTGATAGTTCATGCTTAAGTTTATAATTCGATGTAATTTATGTGCGTGTAAAAGGAAATCATGTATGAAGATGGATTAATTTTGAGAATATAAAGGCGTAGTTAGCTTGAATACGATTAAATTAAGCTATGGTTTTAAAAGAATTGAAAACGAAGTTGATTTGATATATTTAGTGTTGATTCGAGTAATTAGCGATTCTTGAAAATGGATTACTTTTAAAGTTATAAAGGTGTAATTAGTTAGAATATGACTAAAGCAAGCTATGGTTTTAAAAGAATCGAAAACGAAGTTGATTTGATATATTTAGTGTTGATTCGAGTAATTAGCGACTCTTGAAAATGGATTACTTTTAAAGTTATAAAGGTGTAATTAGTTAGAATATGACTAAAGCAAGCTATGGTTTTAAAAGAATCGAAAACGAAGTTGATTTTATATATTTAGTGTTGATTCGAATAATTAGCGATTCATGAAATAACCTAAGAATGTTTTTAATCGATACATGGTTAGCTGAATAGTTATGCTTGAAAATGACATGTTTAGTTAATTTGTTATGTTCTGAAAATGGCATGTTTAGTAGGCTAGTTAAGCGTTATTTCAAGTTAAGGCAGTATGGATGTATATGTATATGTGGCTGAAAGGTGCTGTTTGCACAGGTAAGAGCCTAACCCTCCTCCTTTTTAATAAGCCCTTGTGATAACATGTTATGGAAAATAAATTGATGAAACGAGTTAGTAGTTGGTTGGTTCGAGGATAACATCATGAGCGTTTGAGGTCTTGTGTGTATGGTGAAAGTGAGGAGGGAGACTGGGTTGTGAATTACCGCAATCGTGTGGATTGCGAGGCCTTGTGTGGCTTATTGGTTGAACTGATGTGATTGATTTGAAGTGCTTAAATGTGATATATGTGATGTATGTGCTTAAATGCTTAAATTGCTTTATATGCATAAGAGTGAGTTTTTCCCAAAGAAAGATTTCATGTTTGAAAAGATAGTAGCCATAACTATTAATGCATGATGGCCTATTTTAATTAAATGAAAACAGTTTTGGGAGTGAACTCGCTTGAACGGGGGAATCCCTAAAGAGCTTTATAACGGTGTGAGTTATACGTTAAATGATTTTACGATTTGAAACGCAAAGTTATAGCCGTTATGGCCGATACGCTTTAAGTGGCTAAGATAATGTGCTGCGGACAATATGAAATGATATGAATTATGTTACCTAGGGGATAAGTCCGGATAAACCCTAGAGGCCCTGACGAGGGTTGATGTAAAGGTCCGATATGTTATATGTAGCCATCCCGGGAATAAGAGCTTAAGCGTGAGCGTTAGGTCTCACTATGAGGTCGAGAATAGTTCTCACCTAATCAGCACCATGTAATGATCTTATGCCAGAAGTACTTTGTATAAAGATAAGAGAAGCAATTGGCTTTTGCCATTCATTATGTTTTAAGGTTTTAAGGAAAAGAATGTTTTACGGGCCAAAAGAGGTCATATGGAATGAGTACGAAATGTTTATAAGAGTCGTTTTACGACATATACGAGATGTAAACGCTTTCAAAAGAATAAGAACCTCAAGGTTATGAAATGCTTTCAAATGTTCAAAGAAAGTTTCATTGCTGATTTAAAGGAAATGTTCTTACATATATTGATCGTGTCTTCAATTAGAATTGTGATATGTTAAATGAATCATGTAATGATATGCATATGTGCCTGGTGCATACATAAGTCGTGGCTTGCCAGATGTTCATGTCATATAAACTATGTCTGCTAATATGTCTCGTAATATTATGTTAGTATTAACTAAATGCTTGATAAGTGAATGCTATGAGTATTATTGCTTGCAAGGCTTTGTTTTAAGGAGCGGAGGGACACTCACTGAGCATGTGGTAGCTCACTCCAATCCTTTTCCCCTTTTTCCCTTCCCCCCAGGTGATGAATAAATGGAGTTGTACCAGCTAGTGCGTGTGGAAGTTATGATGTGGAAGCTACCTGAATGATGTTTTGCTTGACAAGTGCATGAGATGGGGCATGTAGTGGCTCTAGTAGTACAAGACTGTTGTAAATCCTTGTAAATAGTTGTTTGTAAAGGCTTAAGCCTCGTCTGCGAGTGTGTGACTCGCTAGAACCTCCTAGTTCTCTTTGGGTTTGGTTGTAATGTTGCAGGTACCAAGTGTAAATTTTGGAAATGTCGCAATTACAGGCGGAACTCTTGCAGTTTCGCTCCAGAATTCCCTAACTAAATTAAAGTTAGGTAAAATTTCTGAAGTTAGTAATTAGATTAAGAGCCTTAGGGGTCTCCCTCGGGGGATCCTGGCGGTGTGACATCCCTAATAGGTAGTAGGGGTGTTACAACTCTGAAGCCACAAAGAATGCCTGCAACAACTTCAAAAGCAATGATACAACTAATGCCCAACAAGTTACTACGAAATACTGTCAGTTCAGCAACATAGCCTTATACACATGAATATAGTTCACAACCTCATTGACTTTCACACAACCCGAACTCCCTCCTCTCAGCACCGTCCACAACAATCCTTAAAACCACTCAATTTCAAACCTAAATTATTTAATAATAGATTAGGAAATCAAGAATCACCTACATCGATTCCATGCTAAAGGACCCAATCTAGGGTTTGGTTGGGGTTGGCTTCGACATAGTCTGGATCACCCTTCTGCTGCCCCACCCACTAGTCGCTACTCTACCACCAAGCTGTTGCTGGCAAACTGCGGAAGAGTCACCCTGACCACTTTTGCTACCACTCTCTTACTAGGCACGTGTCTGCTATAGGTGGAAGAACAAGGAACATGGCACTGTAATAACCTAACCATAACCTATATTTATTTAATTAAATCATATTTATTTATTTAATTAACTATGTTTATTCAATTAATTAATCATGTTTATTGATTTAATCACTCATGGTTATTTGTTTAACCAAATCATGTTTATTAATTCAATTACACTCAATTTATATATTTACCGAATTACCTTATGTCATTTAAATTTTCTGCTTTTATTTATCGTATTTAATCATCCCGATTGGGGGATATTTTATTTGGGTTCCATTTTGCTATTCAAGTTTCGGTTTTCATTGATTGTTAATTCAAGTTTCGTTAATTGATTAAATTTCAGGTGAATCGATAGTAGGCCTTTATAATTATGATTGAGCGTTAATTTTTTTTTTCCATAACATCACAAAATTTTAAGTTTTAGTTACGCAAGAACTTGGGCCCAAATTCATTTATTTTGGCCCAATTCCATTGGGGTCAAATTTCGGCACGAAAATTTTGATGCAATTAAATTAAGTTAATTGATATCATTTGTGCCTAATTTTAATTTACAAAAAGATATTTTTGTAGGCTTAAAAAATTATCCAAGTAATTTTCCATTCATTCTTAACCGAGTAAAACACTCACACACACATTCCTCTTATCTCTTTTCTCTCTCTACCTCACTCTCTTTGCAGGAAACAGGGGCAACAGCTGCTGCCCTTTGTGCCACCATTTTTAGTGGTTTCCAACCAATTTTTCGGCCACCTCCCGACTGCCCGACTTACCCTTGCTGCAGCTATCATGTCCAACCACCGAAATTACTCAAAACAGTCTCTTCCTCCCTCTAATTCAAGCCTAAAGTAAGGTATACCCAAAACCCTAACTTATTCTAATTTGAGTTTTTGGAGTTGTTTTAGTTATGATTATTGTTTATATGGTCAAATTAATGGTTATTATGAAATTTTTATTGAGTTTGGAGATGTTTGGAGTTATGGGTATTTGATCAAGAACATGATCAAGTGACTTGAAATTAAGCAAGTATGAGTTTGAGCTTGTTTTACTTGCTTGTTGTGATCTTTGATACAAGAAGTGGATTTAATGTTGTGAATGATGTATTTTTGGTTTTATGATTGTTTTACTTATGATTCATGCTCTTGAGATCAAAGCAGATGTTATCATGCAAATTCTATTGGCTTTGGGGATGTTGATCATGGTCGAATTGAGCTTGAAGCATGTTAGGGTTAGGGTTTGTCATGATCAAGTTAGCTTAAGTCAAGTGATGGATTTATATTGTTTTATATATGATTTTTGTAATGTTTAGTCTTATTGACGATTATGATGATGTTTTTGGTGATTTGGAATGATTTCAAGTGAGGATTTAGGTGATAAAAAGAGGAGAAAGCAAAAACAGTGAGGGCTAGAAATGGCAGAAAACAAGGGTGACTTTTAGATTAAACTGATAATGATTGGCCCACTGAAAAATTATGATCTTTGGTAGATAGATAGCTCAGTGTGTTAGATTCCAAATTCCTTTTAAATCTCTTTAATCAAAGTTTTGTAGAAAAAGTTATGGCTTTTTGCTAGAATTGCGCAGGTTTAACCAAAACTAACACACTTGTGTTCTAGCCTCATTTTGGGAACTCTATTGTGGGAATCATGTTTTGTATGACAAATGAAAGTTTTTTGGGACTTCTTAATCTTTTCATTTTGGGTTGTTAGGTCTCCATTTAGGATCAAGGCTGATAGTTATGAATTTTTGAAGTGAATTGACCTGTTTTGGTGCAAATTGGGCTGCTATTGCAATTTCTGTGCAGCGTATACTCGGAGGAAAATTCTAAAAAGTTTACTGTAGATTGTTCATATTATTTTTGAATTTTCTATAAGAATGCATGAATGTTGGTTGAGTATTTTGAGTTCGGTAATTTTTGGAAGCATTTTGAGTAATTGTGTAAAGAGTAATAATAAAGATTGAGTGAGATTAATCTTACACTCATTTTGTGTGTTTTGGGCCAAGTAAGGTCATTTAAGGAGGGAAACAAATGTTTATGGGGTTTAATAGGGTATTTAGCTCAATTATGGAGAGAAAGGAAGACAAGCATGTATTGTGGGAGTATATTTATGAGTTATGGCCTTTACAAAGGAAAATATCAATTTTAATGAGTTTAATAGATTTTATGGTTTTCAATGAATCATTTGGGGTGGAAAACTACATTTATTGGGCTTATGAATGAAATATGAGAAGTGCGGAGAGTAATGATTCAAAAAACAGTGTTTATCAGATCAAATTAGTGGTATATATGCCATTTTGAACCAAGATATATCTTTCTTGGCCTCAAACCTTTATTACTTACTCAATTAAGAATGTATCAAATGTATTTATCAAGCCAATCCAGTGCACTCGTTGTTATCTTGAACCATACGATACCTTAGTAAGCCTGAAACCTATATCAGCATCCTATCTCAGAAAAGGCCAAAGCCATTCTTCCATTTGTCACCATCAAGACCTTTCCTTTTTTAATCTCGTCTATCTTATTGTGGTTTATTTTACTTTCATTTAACTTTACATTAGATTAATTATTTTCAATTATCCTGTTTTGGGGTTATCTTAGCATAACCTATCTTACAAGTTATAGGAGTTACTTACTGAATTTCTATCAAAATTACAAGTTATGTGAGTATCATTTACTGACTACACATATCTACAATGGCATTTATGAAACAGAGTTGAGGCCTAGTTATCATTCCCCGTTATGCATAAGTGTTATCAAGTCAGAATATATTTATCAAATCAGATGACATTTATGAAACATATGACATTTATCAAGTCAGATGACATTTTTTTAAAGACTCAAGGTACATCCATTGCCTGCATCTTCAAAAAGCAGAACATATTTATCAAGTTACAACTCTTAATGAGTTTATAATTGAATCAGTTTATACAACGAATAGTCATTTAACTTGTGACCTCATCAGTCATCATCTATAGGGCGTCAACCCATCATTTACCCGCACGACTTCAAGCCAACTCTTGATTGGATTGGCAGGTGTACACCTATGTATAGATCATATCATTGCAAGGGGTTCACATCCAGATAATAATGAGCAATTCAGTTTCATATTACTTTGATTTTCATTGTTATTGCCAACTAAATGAATTGCAAAGGCAAATACCCATCAACAGTGTTTCTATGCTCATTTTACAATACAGGAATGCATGTACTGAGTTTTAGCTCACATTTTCGAATTGTTTTCACATTTTCCGTTTTAGGAGATAAAGTATCACATGTTTCTCCATTTAGTAAGCCCTTTTGGAAGTCATCAGATGCTCACAGTGGATTCAACAAAGCATGAATGTTGGGATCGACCTCATGGCCAAGTTGGGTCTATATTCAATATACTTGTGTAGTGTGGAGTGCAAGTTAGCGCATGGAATGATTAAGTCGATTGTATTGAAGTTGAACTATTATGGACTTTGGTCTTGGAGTGTTTATGTTTAATAGATATTATGATTTGAACATGAGTTGCAAGATTAAATACTTTCAGTGAGCCTTATCATGATCAGGATGACGGTAGCGCCTTCTATCATTAAGTCTCCCGCTACAGTTTTTCGTAAATCATGTCATTAGCATTTTAAGGGAGTTACAAGCACCTTCTCTCACCGTCGGAGCATCACACACAGGTCTCCTCGCTGCCCCTGTCTAACCACACCCTCTCTCTCTGTGATCAAGGGCCACATGGATGTGAAGGAAAGGAAGGAGAACAATCCCCAGTTTGGTTTTTGCGAAGGAAGGGCTTGACCCCCTCCTTATCCCCCCCCCTCTTTTTGTTTGTTTTCTAGTTGAAACAATTTTGACTCTACTAATTTAACCTCGATTAGTCTCGAATCTCAATTATCCTAATCCAATTGCCAATCTCTCATAAGTAAGCACAACCTAATTTTATCGAACTCACTAATTTTGTACAATTATGTAACAAATTAGGAAAATTAATAAAATTACTCTGCATAAATATTACACCTAATTAGTATGCAAACAAATAGTCTAACATAGTGAATTAAATCGGGCATAGTTAACGAAAACATTAATCTACATAGTTGGCCCCAAATTAACAACCCCGACTATTACAGTGCAAATAACGACTCAAAAGTCATACAATGCTATGAATTACATAAGTTAAATCATTTGGCTAATTTACTCACATGCCTAAGCAAAATTGAAGTCAAGCAAATACCAAGAAGTGCATTTACTAAAAATTCATTCACAAGATACCTAATGACAGTGCATAACGAACCTAAGTAACCATATATGCTTCCATCACCTTTACATTGTGCATACTGTTATGCTTATGCTTCAAAACACAGAGGTTCATAGTAGCGTCCCATAGAAGCGCATGTAGATGAGTATACATGAGTGCAACCCTCATTTATAACCTAGGATCAACGGTATGCCTTGATGCTTGTCCAAAATTATTAGGAACTAGCCACCGATAAGCTAACAATGGCATTAATTACCTCACGGATATACAATGAGGCATTATGACACTTGTGTCTCATAGGGTGGTCTTCGGAGTCATAAGGACTTGTAGTGCAGAAGGGAGGTCCTACCTTTTACTATGGAGCATTTTGGCTTCTGTACTCAGTTTTAATGCTTAAGAAAGTACTGGAAAGGTATGGATCATCGCCCTAGAAGGTGACGAGGTGACATTCATAGTATAACGATTCAAAATTTTGTCAAGTTATTCCTTTTGTTTCCTTGCTAGGTGTACCAGGGTTTGATATAACGATGATGCTACTAGTCCCATAACAAGAATAACATCCTGTGCGATAGTAAGCATGTACCTAGTTGACCAATGAGTATTGGTAGTTGCGTGATGGGAAACAATAGATACTTTCCATGTAAGGAACAACTCTAGATCACGACCATATATAAGCAACAATGACAAGCAACAACTCTGGATCACGACCATATGTAAGCATTAATCAACAAGACTCTATTTATCACCCAGATTTGCAAGCAGGTACATGAAGACCTCGCTTATTTTCATTGAAACAATTCAGAATTCTCATAAATAGGGTAACCATCTAGTAGAACTATCAACACAGAAAGAAAACTCTATCTTCCTTCTCGACAGTTCATCATAATAGATCTCGAGTTAAGCATGTCTTTGCATCGATACACCCATAAATAACATCAAATTAGGCAATATGGCTACACATTCATGAATTTAACCCATGCATTTCCTTACAATAGACGCAAGTTTCGATTATAAGAGCAAAACCTAATTCAATCGTTATAGAAGAACTCAAAATTCCAATTTTTTTTTGTTTTGACAAATGGGGGATGGTTTAATGATTCCTAAGTTCTTCTCTGCCATCTTTAAGTATGTCTGCTCACTCCATTATAGGGTCTGATGAGCAAATCGCACCTTAGGGGCAAACAATAAGCTTAGAGTTAAGACCTTTTCAATTGCTTGAGTTCAAACCAAGCGCATTTTAAACTTTCAACGAGATCATTAAAGGTGCATTCATGAAACATGACACATCGAGCTAAAACTTAGCTTATTCGTGAGAAAACAAGTCATTTAGCCTATAATTCTAACAAATAGCTCACTTTTTCAATCCATCAGTTTAATCTAGTCACATAACAGTTAAGTAGTCATATTAATTAAGCACGTTAGGAATACATTGCATTGCACCCAAAGGTACATCTTATGACATTTCATAACTCTATGTACCTAAGCAACTATATAAAAACGTAACAATTAGGTTGTGGCTGAGGTCACAAGACCTTGCTCTGATACCATTTATAACACCCTTATACACTAGGGTCAGGCACATAAATGTTTTTCTGAAATCTTGTGGCAAACCGGACAGAGTTTCGTTTAAAAATTGACCATTTCCTAGCCTTAAAACATTACATTAGGTCCCCGTAGTGATCAAACATACTAGATATATCCATAAGCCCGACAACTACATGGCGGAGACCACAACATTTGGGTCATAATCTACGTATATAACTCTTATCCATGGTGTTGAACTTGGCTTACATGAATCAACTTCTACCTATCACATCAAAAACCTAGGAAAGGGGAAATAGAGAGGGGATGAGCTAACACATTCTTAGTAAATGATCCTTAACCCCAAGAAAACAAAATCGTGGCACATAATTCTTTTAAGTAGCAGTCATGCACATTTTAATATTTAATATCATATACTAATCACATAAGGTCTCCCATCTTCATTATTACCTTAATGACCTTCAACATTCAAAAGATATTCCTATCCTCCATCTATTTCATACGCAAGAGTTCTCAACTGGTCTGAACTATGACTTTGTAGCTTAGTAGTGATGATCATTTTCCTAACATCACAAAGCAGGCACACCCGACTCAAAAGTAAATTGATTCATGCACAAATTTAGGTATGGAGAACAGTAGAGCACTTATTTCACACATAAACACTTATTATCAAGGAGTTCAATTAAAATCACCAAGTGCGATCCTTTTTACTAAGGAATTGAAATTAAAGTATAAAGGCAAGGACCATCACTTAAATCACTTAAATCAAAGTAAGCATTTATAAAACAGTCGTTATTCATTGGAAAATCATGTGCAACTCAATAAAAGCTCTTTTCAAGAGTACATGCACTTGTCCAAATCTTTGCACTAGCATAGTCCTCAAATGAGGAGTTTTCATCACATAACAAGTATGAAATCATTTCATAGGGCTTCGGATTCTCATATTCGTGCTTGTTAGGGGAGATCTACACTCGCCCTTCATACTATCGTCGGGGATTCTTATAATCAGTTGACCATTACCCTCGTTAGAGTCTTCTAGGGTTCCCACTTCTGGGTCTACTCCCTAGGAATTAGGGTTCCTGTATACGGGGTTTGTTCCCTAAACTTATGTCAAAACATTTAGCACCATTCTCCTAGCCCAAACATTATACTTAAAAATTCTCATTGTATCACAACAATGGTATTTTAATTCTCAAGAAGGATAAAATCCCTGAATAAGGTCATTTGACTTTCAAAAAGCAAATAACCATTCATCTTATGAAACATGCTTCTAACAGGTTAATGACTAACTACGCATTCACTTTTCAATGGAAATGTTACTAAAAGTCAACTTAAAAGCGTGCAAGCCTACAACTTATTTATAATCAATTTCGCTTAAAAGCATTCTTATTAGGTGAATGGCCTAACGGTCATTACTAACCACAAAGCTGAGCATGTTTGACATATCAAACAAATTCACTTACAGACTTATGAACACACGACCTTAAGCACATTTTACCAAATTCATTCTTAACGGGCTTCACTTGAAAGAACTTTAGCAATTTGGTTCAACAAATTAGCCATATGCTTTCGGCTTGCAAATTCATTTCAAGTTACACGAATGAAGCATTTAAAATAAACTCGCAATATTATAACAACACACTACCGAATTTAAAGTCTCCAATTTCAAGGAGACCTCAACTGTACCGTTCAGCTAAAATGTTTAGCGGCCTATATGCTGTCTCCTCTACCGGTGCTACAACAACTAAAGCATTGAAAGCAATCAGCAAGAAAGTGAGGCTCTTCAAGGACATGTTGGAACAACTAGAAGGCCACAAAGTTCACGAATCTGGTTCACCATCAAACCAATTCATGAACTACTCGGCCAATTTGGAACACGTTACGATTTACTCTGACATCACAAACCATGCATGCAAGGACCATAAAAACAATGACACAATTAATGGCCACCAAGTTACTACGAAATATTGCAAGTTCAACAACACAGCCTTATACACATGAATATACACTTCACAACCTCATTGATTTTCACACAACCCAATCTCCTCATTGCAGCACTATTCACAAGAATCCTCAAACCCACCCAATTTGAAACCCAAATCAACACAATTAGCTAACAATCCGCCCACTACCTAAGATTCTTACTCACTCACTTAGATTCACCTCCACATTCAAATAATCTAAGTATGTATGCATGTATGATAGCATATAAACATACATACATATATATATATATATATATATATATACATATATATACATATATATATATAGACATATATATATATATATATACATACATATATCTATATATATATATATATATATATAT
>JACYFF010010365.1:47223754-47240522 GCA_017589665.1 Selenicereus undatus | reverse complement strand
CAAAACTAACCTAAAGCTAAAATTGAACCTAATCTAACCTAGAATTACCTAAAATTACCTACAATTACCTACCCCTAAATTACCTAACCGAAGCTTCAATGTCGTCTTCCTCCTTTTATACTCGAGCGCTCGATCTCCAGCCTTCGATTGGGATGATGTCGTGGATGGTGACGATGAAGCCAGCGAAGGTGTAGACGTGGAGTTTGCAGCATGAAATGCGGTGGTGGGTTGGGGTTGGACGAAGGTGGTTTCGGAGTTTCGGTGGATGGGGGTTACTGTGGGCTGGTTTCTAGGTTTGGGGATTCTCTGGGTGAGGTTGTTTTGGGAAGAGGGAAGAGATAAGGGAGGGAGAGAAAGCTGGGTCGAGATGTAGGAAGGTGCGAGAATGGCGTCGAAGGTTCTGGGTTGAGGAAGAGGGAGTCGGGTCAGAGGAAAGAGAAAGACGCGAAGAAGAGAGAAAAAGTGGAGGGGAGGGCGCTTTTTAAGCGCTGAACCGGGTTTAATTAAACTGGCCGGTCCGATTTTTTTTTCTGGACCGGTTCTCTTGTAAATCTTGGGCCCATTCTGTGGAATTTTGGACCGGTTCTTAATTCCCGACATTTTCTCTATTTTTCTCGCATTTTTCACCATTTTTGGCCCTTTTTTCACATTTATTAAAAATGTTCAAAATAAAATAAAATCAGTTAAAAACCTTAAAAATATTATTAAAACAAGCATAAAACAGGTGTAAAAGTATCTTAAAAATAGCTCGTTTTTATCTCGAACATTTTGCATGGTACTCTATACAAGTAATGTCTCCATTTTTTCACTGCAAAAACTACAGTTGCTAACTCCATATCATGGGTAGGTAATCCTTCTCATAAGACTTGAGTTGTTGGGAGGCATGAGCCACTAGTTTAACTTCTTGCTAACTTATAGCTTTCTTCCACAAATTGGTTAGGGAGGACAATATTTGTCAAATCCTTCCTTAACTCGATAATTCCCTACTAAACCCAAACAATTTCTAATCTCAATGCATTGGTGGATCTTCGGCACTTTGTAACTGCTTTCGCCTTTTGCAAATTGACCTGAAGCACATCCTATGGAACCATATGTTCCAAAAATACCATTACTTCTAATCAGTACTCATGCTTCTTGTATTTGCTATGTAATTGATGTTCCTTCAAGGTGAATAATACTGTCCTCAAATGAACAATATGCACATCTTTATCCTTGGAGTATTTCCAGATATATTTTATAAACACCACCACACTTGTATAGGTATGGTCTGAAACTCTATTCATAAGATCTGTAAAGGCCGAGGGGCCATTGATTAAGCCAAAAGGCATCACAGTGAAGTCATAGTGACCCAAACATGGTCCATAGTTTACTTTTGGATATGTCTTCAGGTACAATCCGAAGTTGATGGTACCCTGACCTCAAATCCATCTGAGATACAACTCATGTTCTTTGCAATTGAGCAAATAAGTCACCTACTTTAGGCGATGGGTATTTGTTTTTTTTTTTTTGGATGGGGATCGTGCTCAGCTCCATGAAACAATACATAACCACAAGGTTTCATCCTTCTTCTTTATAAATAGAACTAGGCATCCCATTGAGGAACATTTGGATGGTCTGATAAATACTTTCTGTAATGGCTCATCTAACTTGATCTTTAGATCTTTAAGCTCAATTGGGGCCATACAATATGGGGTTTTGGAGATAGATTGAGCATCAAGGATTAATTCAATCCCAAAATCAATTTCTCTTGGGGGGGGGGAAATCCTGATGGCTTTTTAGGAAAACATCTTTCAATTCACAAACTATAGGGATATCTTCTGCTTTTTGTTCCTTTGGTTGAATGTTAGTAGCATAACACCAATACACAACATATCCTTGTCATAAGAGCTCACTTGTTTTCATGACAAAAATTAAAGGACAAGGTTTTTTTCCTCTCTGTGACCATGAAACATAGTTCTCTACCTTGTTCATCTCTTGTAATAACCTTAGGGTCATCACAATCCATCCTGACCCCATAAGTATACAACCAGTTCATTTTCAGCATGACATCAACGTCTGACGAGTCAAATTAAATCAGAACTCTAGGGAATACTATCCCACCAATATTAATTGAAACAAGTTTATGAGAGATGGAACACTAGACTCTAGAGTCATTGGATAACTTGAGTCCATAATTGGTTTATGCCTCCTTATTCTCAAGGTTCAATTGTATGGCATATTGAGTGGATATAAATGAATGAGTGGCAACTGGATCAATCAATAGACAAAGGGGGTTTCAAAATTAAAAGAGAGCTTCAATAACTACTGCACCAGAGATGGCAGCTTCCTTCTTGCTAAACATAGAAGCCTTTCCTACAGTTGCAAGCCTTGAAAGTGATAGCCCTTCTCTACAGCCTTCAGTTTTCGGGAACAGGTAGCGATCAGGTGCTTTGGGCTACCGCACCATGTGCATTTGTTAGTTCCCATTTAGCAATTCGGAGTGACTCGAGGTGAATTTAGGCCCTAAGAACCTATTCTTAACAATGTTCCACCAAATATTAGTTTCACCAGTTAGATAAAATGTTCCAATGTTCAACCTTTTATCTCCTAGAACCTCTATTACAGTGAAACTTTCTCCACTCCTGGAATTCATTCTTAAGGTTCCATTGGGTCATACTTTCCACTCTAGAGTCCTTTAGTATGAATCAACTGAAGACATTTTTCCACGGGGAAGTAACCCGTCAAAATTTCTCACTGACGTAGTCCAAATGCATGACAAAGATTTTGATTGTCCAACTTAAGCTTTATGAAAGTGATCTTCAATAGGAAACTGCAGTTGAATCAGCCAAAAAGGGTAGACACATCGCATTCCCCTTAGCAATGGATTCCACAAGTTGGATTTCCACAAGTTGGACAACGCTATACAAAGCATAGTTAAGATCTACCTTCTGTTCAGGCATGCTACAAAATTATTATCTATAGTCATGGGTGCAACCCAACCATAATCCAACTACTAGCAGCGATTGGGGCCTTGAAAACAGGTAAAAGTGATCAGAACTTATGAACATGTGACATGAGAGTGAATGGTGCTGCAACTGGATGGGGAAATGCCATGAAGACAGGATGACTGAGCCCCTGGTGAAAGCGAGGAACATCCAAACAGTTGATAATCCAACCAAGACAATGGTAAATGGTATGTTACTAGAAAATGCAGTGACATATTTTCAAGAATAATATCTACTTCACATATTGAGGTGGAGTCAATGGACTACTTGAAAGAGTTTGGGCAATTTAAGCAAATCTTGAATTGCAGTAAATTGAAGCAAAATGTGTCTCTAAAGTGTCCTTGGTTTCTCTTATCTGAAATGGTCGGTATTCAATCGTCTCAAAACTTATGTATAACAGAATAAGCCTTTTCAAAATCCTGCAATTCAGGGAATACTATATCAAGAACCCCCCTATAGCTTGCTTAGATGGAATCCTTTGATTACAGAAGAAAATATATATGCAATCATTAAAGCATGTTAAAGTAGTTATCACTTGAATCCAAGAATGCACAAAATGACACTGATATGATGAGGAAGCATATGCTCAAAGTTGCAAGTACCCGCTGACTTGGACAGTTTGTACCATCAGACTTCTACAGACTTCTAAGTTGAATTTCATTGACTAATGGTCTCCAATGTGCTATAACATGGGTCATTGGAAAGCTTACTTCCTGTCCTTTGACATGGACTAACCAAAACATCCTTATATGATGGAATGCATAAGCTACAAGTGAGCTAAACTCAGACCTTGTGCATTAGGATTTTGCCCAATTTGCAGACTTTGATTTGTCTATTTGAATAACCAAATGACCTCCAATCCACTTGAAACTTGTTTCATATGAAAGATATCTCCTTAACCTTGAAATTGGGATGGAAAACCCTTGCGTAAATCATATTGATCATGGACAAAGGTTATCTCAAAGTCGGTCCTTGTGCAATGATCAACACTATCAAGTTGATTGAACTTACGTATTCTGCCCATACTTGGTTTTCCCTATGCATTTAACCTCAAAATGAGTCAAGGGCCTTCATAGGATACATTTGTAACAACCCCCAACCCTATGGCTAAGAGTGTTAGTGATTCTTAAATTTCTGGGGCGAAACGGACAGAGTTTCGCTGCAAACTGGCCATTTTCCAGGCTTAAAGCCTTACATCAAATCCCCTACATTGACTAGAAGTATAAAAGGACATCATCAAATCAAGCTCAAAGGCTATACACCGGAGATCAAAACTCTATGGGCCACACGCCCGGAGTACATGAGTTTACATCCCAAAAATAAACAATTTTAGCTAAAAGGATGACATACCATTCAGATGGGTGGCTCTTATGGCCATACCGAGCAACTTCTGGACAATATGGCCATACTTACCTAAATGCATTGAAGGCACCTTTAACTTGTTGTTTAAAATCACCCTCGAATCTGATGCTTGAGATCAAACTATATACATATTGTATGGATCCATCTGAAACAGATAAGAATATACGAGTAGACTATGTGAGAGATAAGCAGACATTACTATTGTCACAACTCTCCCATGATATCATAATAATCTTCATTCCTCACTAACCAACTTTCTCAGTCTCTTCACTCCATACTCCATATCCCATAAGGAAAATCTCAACCTGGCTCTGATACCAAATCTGTACAACAAACAACAACAACAACAACAACAAACTCCCAATGTGGGTCCCGCTTTCGCGGGGTCTGGGGAGATCCAACTGTAGGCAAACTTACCTCTACCGATATTCCTACCCATAGAGAGGTTGATTCCATCAGACCCACAAAACAGCTTTGAGAAAAGGTTTGAAGAGAAAACAATTGCAAAACCATTGACCAACGTAAGAGAAAGGGGAAGGGGGGATACCAAATCTGTAACGTCCCAAATTAGACATGTTTCACTGCTTGTATTTTCCTTAATAAATCCCTTAATTATAATCTAAACAACCCAATGATAGGGGCATTACCGCCGTCCAAAAGGACAAGGCTTGAAACATTAGTGCTATAAATAACATGGCTAAGCATAACCTCAAACATATACACTCACATCAAGTGTTAACCATTTAAGGGTTTATAAACCATAGTAAAATAAATCACTATATAGTCTACATCTTCATCCATAGAAGAATTCAATATATAGCTTTAAGGTATGCATATACTGCATTACTTCTTATCCATCCGAATTTCCTTGCTTCATGTATTCTCTTCAGCTGATTTGTTAGCATGAGGGCAACTCTCTGAGCATTTGCCTAAAACAGAACATGAAAGCATTTTGAACTATGAGCTAAAGCTCAGTACATGCATTCCTAAATTGTTAAATGATCATTGAAACACTGGTTGGGCCCGCTTTGCAATTCATTTTAAGTTAAAACAGTGAATGAGATAAATGTAAAACTGTATTGCTAGTTATTATCTGATAGTGAACCCCATGATACTGTTACAATCTATGGATAGGTGTAAACCTGCCAAGCCGATCGGGAACCTGGCCTGACGTCGCGCAGGTAACTGAAGGGCGAATGCCCTATAGATGATAACTGACGGGGTCACTAATTAACTGATAAATCACTGTGTAAACTAATTCATTGATGTACTTACCAAAATATGATAACGTTGATAAATACACTCTAATTTCTAATGATACTGGCAATGGACGTACCTGAAGTGTTTAAGATGATATTTCTCTTGATAATACTTATGCACAATGGAAACAAAATACTAGGCCTCGATTCTGCTAAAGAAATATAATTATAGGTAAATGTAGTAAGTAAACCATATTCACTGAGTAAAAAATATTCACTGGCATAAATGATTTATTTAAAAAGACTCCTACAATTCCAATAATTCGATATAAGACAAGTTAAACCAAAATGAACTTATTTTAATTCAATATAAGACAAGTTAAACCAAAATTATTTGAAAAATAAATCAGTTAGGGTTATTGAACTAACAAATTGAAGCAAAGTAGACCAAATGAAAATGATTGAGGTAATAATGAAAAGATGTTAATTGATATAAATGAAGTATGGGTTTCTAATATTTCTGAAATAGATAATGGAAACTGTGATGCATCTGAAATGGATAATAGAATGGTTAATGTCTCTGAAATGGGTGACAAATGGTTTAATGCCATAATGGGTGCTGTGAGGTTCATAAAAGCTCATATAACACCCTAATTTGGTTCAAAGGCACTGATTTTGAGTTATTACTCTGCTCACTTCCCAAATTTCATTTTCATGCTCACTTAATTCGATTTTCAAACCTAAGTAAGCTTCTATACATAATCAAACTTGTTAAACTCACTACACTTTGTAATTTCCTTGTAATATCCATAATTATATAGAAGCTTTTGAAAATATTTCCAAATGTCACGATTTCTGCACTCACTCATGTTACCGTTTGATGGTCTGCAATAGAAAATCCATATCTTTCACTCCTGACCTCCAAATAAGATGCAAAACCCCAATATGAAAAGATAACAATGTCCTACAAAACTTTTATTTAGGACACAAAGCATGATTCACATAGTAATGTCCGTAAAAGTAGGGTAGAACACAGACGTACACAATTTCTGTTCAATCTGCGCAGTCGTAGGAAAACAACCATAACTTTTTCCGCAGAGCTCCGATTAAGTTGATTCAAAATGCATGTGAAATATAACGCATTGATATATCCACACACCAAAAATCACAAATTTTCAATGAGTCAATCAATACTAGTTTCTTCGTAAATTCCACTGTTTAGAACTGTTCCCAGTTTCAATGTATTTTGCGTAGTCTTCAGTAAATTGGTCGTAACTTTGTCCACACAACTCAAAATTAAGTAATTCCAAATCCTATTGAAAGCTAACGCATCCAAATATCACTACACCAAAAATCATGAATTTTGGATGTGCCAAGTAATACCAGTTTTCTCTCAAAGTGACCCCCGTTTTAGGTCTGTTGACAGCTCAATAACCACATATTTGCAATCTTTTCTCCACATAACCACACACTAAAATCACTCTTTAACTCACATAAATCAGTATAAATATCTTGATATTCATTACGAATGCCAAAGATCACAGAATCTCACTTAAACAATCAAAATCCAACACTTGAACATGAAGCTTGCATGATTAAAATAAAACCCCAACCCTAACTTCATCTCCACCATGATCCATCACCAAGATGATTCTTAGTTCAATAAAAACAACATAATCCACCATCAAAACAACCAAAACAAGAAGCAAAAACCAAAAATTCAAAGAACAAGACTATAGTCACTTACTTTGAGCTTGAAACAAGTGGAGATGGAGATGATATTTGGTGATTTTGAGGGTGGAAGATGATAGCCGGTGGAGGGAGGTGGTTGGAGGTTGCAATTCCTTGCCAGAGGCTGGCCGAAAAGTGGTCGGAAAACCACCACAGAAGGGCTGTTGCTGCTGGTCTGGTTGGGCAGTGGGGTAGACAGGAGGAGGAGAGAATAAGAGAGAGAAAGTGACTTGAAGTTTGCTTGGTGCAAATGAAGCTTAGGCAAAAAGAATACTTGGCTAAGAATTACAATCAAAATCTACATTTTACTAAGTATAATTAAGGCCTAATAAGGGTAATTAGCTAAACAAAGAGGGTCAAGTCTTAGTGGACCAAAATTGGCCTTAACCGGGCTCGAGTTCGAAAACTAGCTCATACCGAGTGCGCTTGAATTTTTTTTATTTTTTTATTTTTTTTTGGTTGCTCGAAATTAATTGTGATATCATGAAAAATAGTTAAGTATTTTAAATCATAATTGTCGACGCCTAATATCAATTTCTCTAAAAAATTATTTTCGGTAAATGAAACTCGAATTGCAAAGTAGGACCCAAAATGAATTCTCCCAACCGGGATAATTAAATGAGATAAATAAATGAGAAAAATGATTAACATGGCTTAATTAAATAAATAAACATGATTTAGGGTCGGGCTATTACAGCCTTCCCTCCTTAAAGAGTTTCGTCCTCGAAACTTATGAACTTAACCATATCATGCAGGGTGATTTGAAAAAAATATGAGTACTTGGCTTTCGCTTCTTGCTCAATTTCTCAAGTAGCTTCTAGGAAGGTACAATTTGCCCGAGGCAATTTGATTTAAGGTATCTGCTTGACACTTAACTGCTTAATCCTGTGATCTAATATCTGAATTGGATGCTCTTGAAACACAACATCCTCAATGACTGTAGTGGATTTGATTTTGACAGCATGGTCAGGATCTGAAATGTACTACCTGAGTTGTAAGGTAAGGAACATGGAACATATTATGCACTTGTTCGAGTTATATAGGCAAATCTAGTAGACAAGTTATGGAACTGATATGGTCCAAAAGATCTTGGCCTCAATTTAGGTCGTAGTGCAACCTCCTTACACCCTTAGTTGGTGAGACTTTCTGAAAAACTTTATCATATACTGGAAATTTCAGGAATCTCCTTCTTTTATCAACATAGCTTTTCTGTTGGTTCCAATAGTATGCTTTCAAGAGTCTTCTAAAATATGCCGCCTTATTGAATGCTGAAGAAGTTCTTCATGACTCAAAAGATGATTTTGTTGTCAATGTCTGTCGTCATTTTATCCTGATGTTTTATGTTGGATTCTCTGCTAGTGCTATAACAATGTTGACCGCTGGAAGTTCCATACTTTCTTCAAATGCAAATGTTGGTCATAGGTCGTGAAGCACTACAGGCGCTAACTTAGAAGAGTTGATCCATTGATATTTTTAGATGCTTGCCCATCTGTTTCAGGATAATAAGATATGCTAAAGTTCAATCTAGTTCCAGAGGCTCTTTGAAGTGCTTGCCAAAACAGACTTGATCCTATCTGAGGGAATCCCATGATAAAGTTTATTGAAGTTGAATCCCACTTCCAAGTGGGGATTTCTAAAGGTCTCAATTCACCTATGGTGCGTTGGTGTTCTGCTATGGCTTTTTAGCAAATCAGTCATTCATCCACAGATTCTGCAATTTCCCTTTTTATATTATTTCACCAAAAATATTGCCTCAGATCTTTACACAACTTGGTATCCCCTAGATGCACCGAATTGTAAGTGTGTGAGCCTCCAGTAAGATCTGCTCTCCTAAGAGATTCAATTGAGTAGTTACTACAGTGTTCAAGGTATGTTGTGCCTTCCTATTCAGGGCATCTGCCATAATATTTCTCTTTCTTGATTGACATTTGATCTGCCACAAATGATGTTCCATGTAGACTGAGCTTCTTTTGAGAGAAGATGTACTTCAAGCTTTGATGATCAGTATTGATTTTGTGTAGGTGGTTTTTTTGAGGGGGGGAAATCAACTAAAGAAAGGAAAAAAACCCTCAAAGACACGATTGTCAGTCGTAGTACTTTGAGGGCCGATCCATAGGGATGACGTTGAAATTATGGTCATTTAAAACAAAACGGTTAAACAAATTAATTACACTAAGCTAAGCAACATCAATGAAAATAACTAAACCAAACTAAAACAACTAAACCAAACTTGAGCATTCATTCAACCAAAACGAAATTAACTTATTAAACCAATCTTCAGAATCAGCAACTAACTAATATTCAACATCAATCAACATTCAGTAGCTAACTAAACCAATACAAAGACCAGTCAACTAAACTCAGACTGAGTTGAGCAACATTCAGCAGCATCATTAAACATTACGTTACTAAAATCAATCCATACCAAGCTGAACAGAAACATCAAAACAGAACACAAACAAGCAGCAGCAAGAATAAACGGATTGAAACATAACGCAAAGAAAACAGCATGAACTAATTGAGCAGAATCGAAATAGCAAGGATAACCCGACTACATTAGAACAGAGAAACAATAGTAAGATTGACAGAACCAAATCGAAGCATAACCAGAACCGAAAACAACAGTAGGGTAGGGGTTGCAAACCTAGCTCATTCAGCATCCTTAGCCACCAAGGGGGTGCCAGAATCAGCCTAGACACGGTGTAGATTCATCGTGAGGAACCTAAACAGAAAGCGAATCAGGGGAGGGGGAAACCAGATGAAATGCAGCAAAATAACATTCGATTTTTGCAAATTCCAACCAAAAGCGTTAATTACAACTAGGAGACTTCGAAATTGCAGTGAATTCAAACCCTAAACCGAATCTAAAACCTAACCCCAATTATGAAAATTGACATTAAATCTGATGAATTCGAAAATGAACGAAATTAAACTAAACTAACCTAAAGCTAAAATTGAACCTAATCTAACCTAGAATTACCTAAAATTAACTACGATTACCTACTCCTAAATCACCTAACCGAAGCTTCAATGGCGTCTTCCTCCTTTTATACCCGAGCCCTTGATCTCCAGCCTTCGATTGGGATGGTGTCGTGAATGGTGACGATGAAGCCAGCGAAGGTGTAGATGTGGAGTTTGCAGTGTGAAATGCGGTGGTGGGTTGGGGTTGGACAAAGGTGGTTTCGGAATTTCGGTGGATGGGGGTTACTGTGGGCTGGTTTCTGCGTTTGGGGATTCTGTGGGTGAGGTTGTTTTGGGAAGAGGGAAGAGATAAGGGAAGGAGAGAAAGTTGGGTCGAGATGGAAGAAGGTGCGAGAATGGCGTCGAAGGTTCTGGGTTAAGGAAGAGGGAGTCGGGTCAGAGGAGAGAGAAAGACGAGAAGAAGAGAGAAAAAGTGGAGGGGAGGGGGCTTTTTAAGCGTTGAACCGAGTTTAATTAAACCGGCCGGTCCAATTGTTTTTTCTGGACCGGTTCTCTTGTAAATCTTGGGCCCATTCTGTGGAATTTTGGACCGGCTCTTCAACTCCCGACATTTCCTCTATTTTTCTCGCATTTTTCACCATTTTTGGCACTTTTTTCACATTTATTAAAAATCTTCAAAATAAAATAAAATCAGTTAAAAACCTTAAAAATATTATTAAAACAAGCATAAAACAGGTGTAAAAGTACCTTTAAAATAGCTCATTTTTAGCTCGAACAAACACTCCCACACCAAGATTTTGCTCGTCCTCGAGTAAAATAAACTAAGCTAACTAAAAGAAAATGAAAATAAAAGAAGAAAATCCTAACTCACTGTCGTAGGAATCACGGTTGTATTTAGCGTATGTAACAAGCCCTTTAAACGCCTTGGACTCCCAAGTGGACGAGTGAGGTCTCGTGAGGGTTTCAAAGTGAAATACCCACAAAATTATTTCAAAAATAAAAGAAAATCTTTTTGGGTTTTCTCAAAACTGATATGTACAAAACTCGGGAAACATATGCACTACTCCTAATCAGCTAAATCACCCATGTGCTCAATTATTGACCTTTATATACCTAAAATGTACATCAAGGCCCTCTAACCTCTAAATGACATCAAAACACTAATTTTCACCCCATTGAACATCAAGATTTTGAATCCATCTCGGTGCTCGTGTGCAAGTGTATCGTCATCTCCAGGACTCAGATTTACCAGAATTAGATTCAATCCCACTTGGTTGACATAACTACATTATTATTATACCGACTTTGGAAGCAAGCTTTCCCAGTAGCAATATTGCCTCAAAGGGTAACACCCAGTAGCACATGCCTCAAAGGGTAACGCCCAGTAGCGCATGCCTCAAAGGGATACTTGTCATTCCAAATTTTATTCTTTCTTTATTTATAATACAATTTTTTTTCAATTTTTTCCAAAGTAATCATGCCACAAGCTAGTGGGAGAATCATTCATGAAATCTAAGACCTAAAGATAATGATGAAGGAATAAACAAGGACTGGATTTACACAACCCATAATGAACAACTGGAGTTAGAATCAGGGCTTAGACTATCACATTTGAAGTTGGAGACTTATCATGCACATCCTATTCATATACAAACTAACAACTAAAGCACAGGGGATTCAAACTAATCAGAAATAGTACAAACGTCCCCAAAAACAACAAAATTTTCAAAAATTTTGAAAAAAAAGTGGCACCTCACCCCCACACCCAAAACTTCACAATGTCCTCATTGTAGGAACTAAGGCGCTAAAAAGCAAGCACATAAACTATACAACCCTAAAACCTAAAATATATACAACTAGGATACCACAAAAATTAAAAACAAAACCAAAAACAAAACCATGATAAAAATGAAAATCAAAACTAAAATCAAAGGAAACACACATTTTTACAAAAGCAAAACCAAAAATCAAGGACCTACTAAATTGCAAACTAAACCAAAAGAAATCTAAAACAGAAAAAAAAAGAAAAGAAAAACAAAAATGAAATTACTAAACAAAAATAAAATCAAAGGAAAAACCAAAACATGCTAAGCTATAGAAACAAAATGAAACATAAGAAACAACCCTAGATATTTACACTTAGCAAGTATTTACAAAATCCTAATATATACAACTAAGTACGAAAAGGAAGAAAAGAAATGAAAATGAAAAGAAGAGTGGAACGGTCATACCAGGTTGGATACAGGTTGTACCCAAACTATAAAGCTTATGGAGCATCAGCCACTCCATATTAAGCTGAAAAAGTGCTATTGAAATCAAAACTCGTTAGAGCACGCAACAGCTTATCAAACAAAGATGCCCAACTCTCAATAGTATAGCAACTATGAAACGCAGTGAGTTGGAACCAGATTGAGTACATCCACATAGTAAATAAAGCATAGGTAAGGGCCCGTTTCAACTTATCAAACAATGGGGCCCAATCAAGAAAGAAATGAACGTACTCAGAATGAGCCAGTGGTGAGGTCATTGGCCTAGAAATTGGATTAGCATGAATGAACTGTCTAGGCAAAGCAAAGGGTCCTAAATCCACAAGTCCTTTAAGGTCAATGTGTGCAAAAGTCTGGTCTAAATCAAATGTCTTAGTGGCAATGTTCTCAGACTCAACATAATCAGACTTGCAATAATCAAAAAGAATGTCAGTTTGAATAGGATCAACAGAAGATGATTCATACTCAACACCAGAATCCTTACTCAAACTCATATTGACATCAAACTCACAAAAAGATTCATATTCTATATGCAGAATATTATCATCTGATTTAAACAGGAGGTCAGAGATGATGGGATCAAAAGAGAACGATTCAAATTCAACATGAAAATCCACATCAAGACCTTCAGGAATATCAAGCTCATATGAAAAAGATTCAAATTCTGCACAAAGAATATCATCATCAAAGTCAAACATAGTGAGTTCAGTCACTTCTTCATGCAACTACTGTGAAATATCTTTTGAATCATCCAAGTCATAAAGCTCAACTGCAGGTGCGATGCTTATTTCTAACTCACTATCAAGATCAGATTGTTTACCGACTTCTAATTCACGAAAGTTGTTCAAAGTGGTGGGTAGGTCGACAGAAACTAGGACATCGTCAGTGACGCCCTTAGGTGAGCTAGTGCAAGGTCTGTCGATAGAGACTTAGGGAGGTCACTTTCTTGACCTAGACTAGGCACAGGTACGTATTCATTCAAATCAGGCCTAGCAAAATAAGAAGGTTCAAAGTCAACATCGAGACTAATATCAGGTTTAGGAGATCCTAAAGTAGAATCAATCTCACTAGAAGTCCCTCTAATCTGGTTGAAACATTGAGAATATTCAGCAATTCTCAATTTTATAGTCTCTATCATTTGATCAGTCATATCATTAATTTTCTTTTCAAAACTTGCACGTGTAACATCAACATATTCACGATAAGGACAAGTAGAAGCATCATGATCAAGAGATTCACAATAGTCGCACAAAACAGGAGGCATATAAGAGTGAGATAAGTCATATGAGTTTAGAAAATAATCTTGGGGGGAAGGATTAGCAGGAAAAACATACTCATCGGAAGTTAGGTATCCAAAATTATTTTTAGCTTGTTCAAACTCGTAAGTATCCCAAACTAATTTTTCAAAGAAATCCCAAACCTCATCTTGAGATCTAGACAACAATCCTAGCAAACCCCCAGGATAAATAGACTCAACATGACCACGAAATTCAGAATTTAGACTTACAACAATGACCTCACAAATTTCCCATTTCTCAAAAGTTTGATTCAACTGAGCACGGTAATCATTAATCCTTGAAATGTAATTCCAAAAAGGTCTGTGCTCATATTGCGGGAAAGTAAAAACTGGCATTTGGAAAACTTTTTAAAGTTTTTAAAGATTTTTCAATTTTTTTGGTTTTTGAAATTTCTAATTTTTTTTGGATTCTTCATGTTTTTCAAATGTTTTTGGATTTTTGGTTTTTTTCAAAAAGGGCTAAACTAACCAAAACGATACCAAAAAGAAAAATTAAAAAAAATCGATTTGAAACTAAAGTTACGAAATAACAATTGACTGAGTAAATAACAACTAAACAAAGTAAAAACTAAACAAATCAAATACGAAAACAACTAAGAAAATAAAAAAAAAACATGACCAAATCTCACCGTCATCCCCGGCAACGACGCCAAAAATGTTAGTTGTTTTTTGTGTGGTGAAAAGTAAATTAACGAAAAACAGGAAATCCTCAAGCACACGATTGTCAGTTGTAGTACTTTGAGGGTTGATCCACAGGGACGACGTTGAAATTATGGTCATTTAAAACAAAACGGTTAAACAAATTAATTACACTAAGCTAAGCAACATCAATGAAAATAACTAAACCAAACTAAAACAACTAAACCAAACTTGAGCATTCATTCAACCAAAACGAAACTAACTTATTAAACCAATCTTCAGAATCAGTAACTAACTAATATTCAACATCAATCAACATTCAGTAGCGAACTAAACCAATACCAAGACCAGTCAACTAAACTCAGACTGAGTTGAGCAACATTCAGCAGCATCATTAAACATTACGGTACTAAAATCAATCCATACCAAGCTCAACAGAAACATCAAAACAGAACACAAACAAGCAGCAACATGAATAAACGGATTGAAACAGAACGCAAAGAAAACAGCATGAACTAATTGAGCAGAATCGAAATAGCAGGGGTAACCCGACTACATAAGAACAGAGAAACAATAGTAAGATTGACAGAACCAAATCGAAGCATAACCAGAACCGAAAACAACAGTAGGGGAGGGGTTGCAAACCTAGCTCATTCAGCATCCTTAGCCACCAAGGGGGTGCCAGAATCAGCCCAGACACGGTGTAGATTCACCGTGAGGAACCCGAATAGAAAGCGAATTAGGGGAGGGGGAAACCAGATGAAATGCAGCAAAATAACATTCGATTTTTGCAAAATCCAACCAAAAGCGTTAATTACAACTAGGAGACTTCGAAATTGCAGTGAATTCAAACCCTAAACCGAATCTAAAACCTAACCCCAATTCTGAAAATTGACATTAAATATGATGAATTCGAAAATGAACGAAATTAACCAAAACTAACCTAAAGCTAAAATTGAACCTAATCTAACCTAGAATTACCTAAAATTACCTACAATTACCTACCCCTAAATTACCTAACCGAAGCTTCAATGTCGTCTTCCTCCTTTTATACTCGAGCGCTCGATCTCCAGCCTTCGATTGGGATGATGTCGTGGATGGTGACGATGAAGCCAGCGAAGGTGTAGACGTGGAGTTTGCAGCATGAAATGCGGTGGTGGGTTGGGGTTGGACGAAGGTGGTTTCGGAGTTTCGGTGGATGGGGGTTACTGTGGGCTGGTTTCTAGGTTTGGGGATTCTCTGGGTGAGGTTGTTTTGGGAAGAGGGAAGAGATAAGGGAGGGAGAGAAAGCTGGGTCGAGATGTAGGAAGGTGCGAGAATGGCGTCGAAGGTTCTGGGTTGAGGAAGAGGGAGTCGGGTCAGAGGAAAGAGAAAGACGCGAAGAAGAGAGAAAAAGTGGAGGGGAGGGCGCTTTTTAAGCGCTGAACCGGGTTTAATTAAACTGGCCGGTCCGATTTTTTTTTCTGGACCGGTTCTCTTGTAAATCTTGGGCCCATTCTGTGGAATTTTGGACCGGTTCTTAATTCCCGACATTTTCTCTATTTTTCTCGCATTTTTCACCATTTTTGGCCCTTTTTTCACATTTATTAAAAATGTTCAAAATAAAATAAAATCAGTTAAAAACCTTAAAAATATTATTAAAACAAGCATAAAACAGGTGTAAAAGTATCTTAAAAATAGCTCGTTTTTATCTCGAACATTTTGCATGGTACTCTATACAAGTAATGTCTCCATTTTTTCACTGCAAAAACTACAGTTGCTAACTCCATATCATGGGTAGGTAATCCTTCTCATAAGACTTGAGTTGTTGGGAGGCATGAGCCACTAGTTTAACTTCTTGCTAACTTATAGCTTTCTTCCACAAATTGGTTAGGGAGGACAATATTTGTCAAATCCTTCCTTAACTCGATAATTCCCTACTAAACCCAAACAATTTCTAATCTCAATGCATTGGTGGATCTTCGGCACTTTGTAACTGCTTTCGCCTTTTGCAAATTGACCTGAAGCACATCCTATGGAACCATATGTTCCAAAAATACCATTACTTCTAATCAGTACTCATGCTTCTTGTATTTGCTATGTAATTGATGTTCCTTCAAGGTGAATAATACTGTCCTCAAATGAACAATATGCACATCTTTATCCTTGGAGTATTTCCAGATATATTTTATAAACACCACCACACTTGTATAGGTATGGTCTGAAACTCTATTCATAAGATCTGTAAAGGCCGAGGGGCCATTGATTAAGCCAAAAGGCATCACAGTGAAGTCATAGTGACCCAAACATGGTCCATAGTTTACTTTTGGATATGTCTTCAGGTACAATCCGAAGTTGATGGTACCCTGACCTCAAATCCATCTGAGA
>JACYFF010010365.1:47199407-47209407 GCA_017589665.1 Selenicereus undatus | reverse complement strand
CACTCAAATCTCATTCATAAGGTATGCATGAAATATGCTCATAAGGCTTTCTTTTTCATAATCGTATCTTACTTAGCATCTCATTCATAGTTCTATGCTTTTTTCCAAATCATGACATTGGCATATTAATTGATAATTGGCATATTAATTGATAATGCTCATTTAACCATTTTATATAAAATTCATTGAAATCTAGAGGTGAAATTGATGTAATATGATTGCTTAAGATAATGCCTATTTCCTCTAATCGTTGATTTATTTCTTGCAATTCCCTTTTATCATTATTGAGTCGTTTAATGACTTGAAGCCTTTCTAATTTATACCAATATTTAGAATTGTTACATTCAATTACATTTATTTGTCTTGATATTGAGGAATTTTTTAATAAAGATAAATCTTTTTGATAAATAGGGGTAATAAATTTGAATAATATTGTTGTTCCCATAATTTCTGTATGCACACCAAATTGATCTACTTTAAATGGATAAATTTGATTAGTAAAACGAGTTCCAAGGATAACTTCTTGACCTATATATCGTACTAAAACAAACGAATTTTTAAAATGATATCCTTGATTACATATGTAAGCATTTGATAATTTATATTTAATTTGTAAAGTCAAACCATTAGCGCTATGAAGATGTTCTTTTGTTTTTTAATAATATATAGAGGGAATTAATCCTTCTCTTGTACAATTTTGATCCGCACAACTATCTAATGGTGCAATAGCATTTAATTCAAAACTATCTTTAATTTTAAGAGTAATATGAATATACCATTTTTGAAAATCTATTTGACTAATAATTGAAACAAAATGTTGATTCGTAGGAATATCTTTTGATTGAATGTTTGAAGAAGAAGGTTTGTGTTCTATTAATGCTAGTCTTGTTTCTAATTCAAGATCTTTTGTCTGTAATGAACACAAACCTTTTTTGTAAATTTTTAATTTGCTCTTTTCAAATATTAATTTCTATTTTTAGGTATTGAATATTAACTACCTTTAAAATATTTGGAATCTCACGTGTATCAAATATTTTATCGATACTTACCTTATGAGGAGGTTCTAAAGAATCTTGTTTTATTAATATAATTTTGAGTTTTTGTAAATACTCTTTTCTTAATTCTGTATCTTGGATTTGATCAATTAAATCCAATAAAAAATCTTTTTCACTGTTATTATTAGTTATGACATTAATACACTTATAGCATATTCTTGAGGACTCATTGCTTTATGAATATTCACTTGAATCACTTTCTAATTCATTGATACTATTGTCTTCTTAATATGAGGAGGACGATGAATTTTCTGATTGAATAGGATTATCTTTGAGTTCAAATAAAGAAATTAACTTGTCTTGAATATCTGGATGTTCTGCACATATTTCATTTAGTTTCTTTTTAACTTTATAATTTTTTGCATAATGACCTGGTTTGCCACATTTATAACAAGTATTTGTATTATTGATTTTCTTTTTTGCAGTAGTCTTTTTAGGACTTAATTTTTTGTAATTAGGATTTCATTTGCTATATTGTTTCCTCTTATTAATTTGAGTTTTCCTTCATTTTCTTACAGATGGAGCTTCTAACTTTGAAAGACAAAATGCTTCACAAGAAAAACCTAATTCTTTTCATTTGGCGGCTTTATCTGTTGAATATCTTGCTTGTAATATTAATTCATTGCATAATGAAATTCCTTCTTTTTTTATAAAACTTAATAATTGACCAAATGCAATTTGTTCAAGTGGAATTGGACATTTACCAATGACTTTACTTAATTTATTAAGTATTTTTTGAGAAAATAAATATGGTAATCCCTAAACAAATTTTTCTTTCCAATAAGGTTGACGACAGTCTTCTCTTTTTAATAGATATGTTTAAAATGTATCTTTATACCAATTGTAATCTTCGAGGGTTGGACATCTTAATTTTGTTAAAAGAATATTTATTGCAGCATTAATATCTTTGGGGCTTCCAAGAAAATTAATAACAATTGTGTAAATTAATGTTTCTATATTGTTAGGTTGCCCTCGAGAATTTGTGCGAGTTCTGTTTTTATTACGTTCATCCTCTTGAATATAATTCCCCCACCAATTTTTAAGTATACCAGTGAATCCAGAGGTTAATAAATCAAAAGCTTGTAAATCTATTGCACGTTTAGTAGAATCAACTGTATAAGCAATTAACAATCTTTAGAGTGTTACAAATATTTTGTGGTCACTATGACCATCAATATTCCATTCATATGTGGAATCACCAACGAAATTTTCAGTAATTATTGTTCTAGCACTTTCAAGATGAAGATTTGGAGGAGTTTGCTTGGAATAATATTGACATTCCTTTTTATGTATTTTATTAATATTTTGAAAATCATCATCTGATTGAGATAAATCTTTTCTAAAATATTAACTGTATTGTTAGTTGAATTTTCTACTTCTTTTACTTTTTCATCTATTTTTGAAACTAAAGGAGTACTATTATCTGGTAGTTCTAATTTATTTGAGCGTCTTATTTTAAATAAGGGTTTTGCAATATCATCTGAGAAGTTTGGCTTATTCTTTTTATTATCATTAATATCTAAATTTTTTAATTTTTCAGCTAATGAATCAATTTCATGTTTTTTAATGATTGCTTCAATTTGAGTAGAGACTATATTGACTTGTTGAGACACTATATGTAATACTTGATTTGTATAATTATTTTGATGATATACCTTTTCAATATCACTCAAAAGTGCTTGACTATTTTCTAGATCATTTCTAACTATTTTGAATGGAATTGCAAGAATATTACCTTCAGAGGTAGTTGATATAATTTCTCTAATGGAGGAGTAAAAGAGGCAATTACATGACCATTTTTTAGTGTCCATTTTTTAGCAAAATTAATATTAGTATTTATCTCTTTGACATGGAATGGATCTGGAAAATTATGATCAGAGGCAAATACAGTCCACCAATTAAGAAAAGGGACATTTACTTTATGTCGTTCAATAAATGAATGCCACTCTTGTCTAATGAATGATTATGCATTTAAATCAAAGTGTAAGAGAAACCATTCTCTTTTGGCTTTATTCTCTATTGAATTGAAATTTTGTCTTAAATAATCTTTACTGATTTCAAAGGGCTTTGAAATCACATTAATTGAAGAAAACGTTCGGGGTTGCATAGTTAAGTAAGTTGGTGAACCTATTGAAGAAGTACCTTCACCTATTGGCTCCGCTATTGAAGCTTTATAATAAATTTTTTGAGTATCTTCTACTTGATTATCATTCAAATAATCATAATTAGATGACCTAGAAGGCATGGAATATGAAGTAAGTGGGAGTTCTATATTTTCTGAAAATCTTGAAGACGAACCTTTTTCTTTACTTGAATTAAATATTATTAGTATTCTACCATCATGCTCTTCTATTATTTGTTGAATATTCGTTTGAGCAATATTTCTTTGTGGTCTAGTATTTCGAATAATAAATTCTTGAGGAATAGCAATTTCATTCCAATTTAATAACTTTGGAGTAAAAGTAGTAATATTATCTGATTCAGCTTTTAATAATATGGTTTCATCCAAAGAAGGTTTTAATATACATTTAGGGTTGAGTTGGGATGATAGTAATTTGAAATATACTCTCTAAGTAATAGAAAAATTTCTTGAAAGCTCGTGAAATTGAACTTTTAAATCATTTTGAATATTGGGAAGATGGATATCTAACACTAAAGTATCCATAATCCAGGGGTCATTTAAATCTACTGAATAATTTGGACAACAACTAAAATATATGGGACCATTGCAAATATTAGTTTGGATCATGGCTAATAATGAATCTTTGAAACGTATTAATCTATTGTCTCTAAGGGCCATGAATATAGGACAATCTAATCCCAATCTTGTTAAAGGTTTGAGAGCAACTTGAATCATACCAAAATGAATATATTTATATTTCTCTTTATATTTTTTAATAGCAACTTTCAAAAGTAATTTAATAGTTTTAAATTCTTTGTTTAAACTAAATGTTTCTTCATGATCTTTTATTGATAAAGCGGCATTGAAGTCAAATTTACCTATTTGATCAACTGTTGCTATCCTTTGTTTAGGAATTTTCCAATTAGAAAAATCAATTTGACAACTAACTTCCTTACTATTAACTACTACCTAAACTAAGACGATCTCTAAACCAAGAGGCCATCTTAGTTACATTTGATCACTCAGCTAGGAGTCATCCACATTCTACCGGGACCACTAGGACCGCCCCACCGGTACCACCTAACACACGGCTGACCAACGGACTTACCGGAGTTGATCAACAGCTAACCAACGCTAGCAACGGCTAGACACTAACTAAATAAACAAACTTGGCTCTAATAGCAATTGGGGGCAGGATCGACCTAGGGGGTAGGAGTGAGGGCGTAAATGTGGGATTAATGCAGGGGAGCAGAGTAGCAAATTGATTTGAGTGTATAATTTTGAAAAGATGATGAAAACGAAATTGGAAATAATATAATTGAAACAAAGAACTCAAATGAATAAAAACTTACTTTTATTTGAATGAATAAAACTTGGTACAAGGAAGCACTTGGTAATGGAGTACTAGGGAGATGGAGATAGACTCGTGGGAGCGAGGGCCTGTGCAAGATGAATGGGGGGAAGAGGTGTAGCATATTGATTTGAGTGTATAATTTTGAAATGATGCTTAAAATGAAATTGGAAATAATAGAATTGAAATAAACAAACAAAATGAATAAAAACTTACTTTTATTTGAATGAATAAAACTTGATACAAGGAAGAACTTGGTACAAGGAAGCACTTGGTAATGGAGTACAAGGGAGATGGAGAAGGCTTTGTAAGAGTTTGAGAGGATAGTGGATTACATGAGTGAGAGTGTGAATATGCCACGAAAATTATGCTTGCCTAAAACAATGCTAAGGAGTACCTATTTATAGAATACAACATGAAATTAATTGTTAACACGTGAATGGTAGAGATTGAATCATGAAAATGGAATCTTGTTTTTGATAACTTCTGCCGACAATCTTGAATTATTGATGCTTGTTGTTTAACTTGGATTGGAACCACGTCAAAAGTGAAACAGTATTGAGTAATAATAGACTGTGGACTGTTCTTGAATTATTATTCTGATGAGCTGTCTTGAATAGTGATGTTGCATAAATCCCGATGATGAGTCATAGTCTTGCATAATTGCTTGTCTCGATGAGTCATCCCCATTGATGTTGACACGTTGATGAGTCATGATAAAATTGATGATTGCTTCTCTTGATGTTGGTTTGATTGCTGGACATCCCTCCCGGGGCTTTTGAATTGATTCAAATTCAAAAGCCTTCTCCATCTCCCTTGTACTCCATTACTAAGTGCTTCCTTGTACCAAGTTTTATTCATTCGAATAAAAGTAAGTTATTAAAACGGAATGAAATTAATATTTCTCAAGAATTTATTATTCAAAATACTAGACCACAAAGAAATATTGCTCAAAAGGATATTCAACAAATAATAGAAGAGCCTGATGGTAGAATATTAATAAGATTTAATTCAAGTAGAGAAAAAGGTTCATCTTCAAGATTTTCAGAAAATATAAAACTCCCTTGAACCTCATATTCCATCCCTTCTACGTCATCTAATTATGATTATTTGAAAGACAATCAAGTAGAAAATACTCAAAAAATTTATTATAAAGCTCCAATAGCTGAGCCAATAGATGAAGTTGCTTCTTCAATAGGTTCACCAACATACTCAACTAGGCAACCCCCAACATTTTCTTCAATTAATGTCATTTCAAAACCCTTTGAAATTAATAAGGATTGTTTAAGACAAAATTTCAATTCAATGGAGAATAAAGCCAAAACAGAATGGTTTCTTTCACACTTTGATTTAAATGCACAATCATTCATTAGACAAGAGTGGTATTCATTTATGGAACGACATAAAGTAAACGCTCCTTTTTTCAATTGGTGGACTATGTTTGCCTCTGCTCATATTCTTCTAGATCCATTCCACGTCAAAGAGATAAATACTAATATTAATTTTTCTAAAAAATGGACACTCAAAAATGGTCAAGTAGTTACCTCTGTTACTCCTCCATTAGAAGAAATTATATTAACTACCCCTAAAGGTAATATTCCTGCAATTCCATTCAAAATAGGTAGAAAAGATCTAGAAAATAGTCAAGTACTTTCGAGTGATATTAAAAAGGTATACCATCAAAATAGTTATACAAATCCAGTATGACATACAGTGTCTCAATAAGTCAATATGTCTCTACTCAAATTGAAGTAATCGTTAAAAAACATGAAATTGATTCGTTAACTGAAAGTTTAGAAAATTTAGCTATTAATGATGATAAAAAGAATAAGCCAACCTTCTTAGATGATGTTGCAAAACTCCTATTTAAAATAAGACGCTAAAACAAATTAGAACTAATAGATAATAGTACTCCTTTAATTTCAAAAATAGATGAAAAATTAAAAGAAGTAGAAAATTCAACTAACAATACAGTTAATATTTTACAAAAAGATTTATCTCAATCATATGATGATTTGCAAAATATTAATAAAACATATAAAAAGGAACTTCCATGTTATTCCAAGCAAACTCCTCTAGGTCTTCATCTTGAAAGTACTAGAACAATAATTACTAAAAATTTTACTGGTGATTCAATATATGAATGGAATATTGATGGTCATAGTGACCACGAAATATTTGTAACACTCCAAAGATTGTTAATTGCCTATACAACTTATTCTACTAAACATGCAACAGATTTACAAGCGTTTGATTTATTAACATCTGGATTCACTGGTCTGCTCAAAAATTGGTGGGATAATTATATTCAAGAGGATGAGCGTAACAAAATCAGAACTCACACAAATTCTCAAGGATAACCTGACAATATAGAAACATTAATTTACACAATTGTTACTAATTTTCTTGGATGTCCCAAAGATATTAATGTTGCAACAAATATTCTTTTAACAAATTTAAGAAGTCCAACCCTCGAAGATTACAATTGGTATAAAGATAAATTTTTAATATATCTATTAAAAAGATAAGACTGTCGTCAACATTATTGGAAAGAAAAATTTGTTTCAGCATTACCATCTTTATTTTCTCAAAGAATATTTAATAAATTAAGTGACGTCGTCGGTAAAGGTCCAATTCCATTTTAACAAATTACATTTGGTCAATTATTAAGTTTCATCAAAAAAGAAGGAATTTTACTATGCAATGAATTAAAATTACAAGCAAGATATTCAATAGATAAAGCTACCAAATGAAAAGAATTAGATTCTTTTTGTGAAGCATTTTGTCTTCCGAAGTTAGAAGCTCCATCTATAAAAAAAACGAAGGAAAACTCAACTTAATAAGAAGAAATAGTATAATAAACGAAATCCTAATTACAAAAAATTAAGTCCTAAAAAGACTACCACAAAAAAGAAAGTCATTAATACAAATACTTGTAACAAATGTCGCAAACTAGGTCATTATGCAAAACATTGTAAAGTTAAAAAGAAACTAAATGAAATATGTGCAGAACATCCAGATATTCAAGATAAGTTAATTTCATTATTGGAACTCAATGATACTCGTATTCAATTAGAAAATTCATCGTCCTCCTCAGATTATGAAGACAATAATATCAAATAATTAGAAAGTGATTCAAGTGAATATTCATCAAGTAATGAGTCATCGAGAACATGCTATAAATGTGTTAATGTCATAACTACTACTAATAGTGAAAAAGAATTTTTATTGGATTTAATTGATCAAATCCAAGATACAGAATTAAGAAAAGAGTATTTACAAAAACTGAAAAGTATATTAGTAAAAGAAGATTCTTTAGAACCTCCTCATAAGGTAAGTATCAATAAAATATTTAAAATGTGTGAGATTCCAAATATTTTAAAGGCAGTTAATATTCAAGACTTAAAAAATAGAAATTAATATTTTTAAAGAACAAATTAAAAATTTACAAAAATATTTGTATTCATTACAGACAAAAGATCTTGAATTAGAAACAAGACTAGCATTAATAGAAAACAAACCTTCTTCTTCAAACATTCAAGAAGAAGATATTCCTATGGATCAACAATTTGTTTCAATTATTAATCAAATAAATTTTCAAAAATGGTATATTCATATTACTCTTAAAATTAAAGATTGTTTTGAATTAAATACTACTGCACTATTAGATAGTGGCGTGGATCAAAATTGTATAAAACAAGGATTAATTCTTTCTATATATTATGAAAAAACAAAAGAACATCTTCATAGCGCTAATGGTATGGCGTTACAAATTAAATATAAATTATCAAATGCTTACATATGTAATCAAGGATATTGTTTCAAAAAATCATTTATTTTAGTACAAGGTATAGGTCAAGAAGTTATTCTTGGAACTCCTTTCATTACTCAAATTTATCCATTTAAAGTAGAACAATTTGGTGTGCATACAGAAATCATGGGAACAACAATATTATTCAAATTTATTACTCCTATTTATCAAAAATATTTATCTTAATCACAAAATTCAATATTAAAACAAATTGATCTTCTTCATGAAAAGAAAAAACATATTCATGTTTTACAAAAAGAAATTATTTTTAAAAAAATTGAAGAAAGGTTACAACAACCTTCTATCCAAAACAAAATACGTGAATTACATGAACTATTTAAGAATGAAGTATGTTATGATCTTCCTAATGCATTTTGGCAAAGAAAAAAGCATATGGTAACACTTTCTTATGAAAAAGATTTCTCAGAAAAAAATGTTCCAACTAAAGCTAGACGTATTCAAATTAATAAAGAACTCCTTTAATTTTGTAAAAAGAAATAGAAACATTTTTAGCAAAGGGATTAATTAGACCATCTAAATCTCACTGGAGTTGTGCAGCATTTTATGTTAACAAGTAGGCAGAAAAAGAGCGAGGCATCCCTTGTTTAATTATTAATTATAAACCATTAAACAAGGTATTGCAATGGATTAGATATCCAATTCCTAATAAACGTGATCTACTCAATCGATTATATGATGCAAAAATATTGTCAAAATTCGATATGAAAAGCGGTTTTTGGCAAGTTCAGATTACAGAAGAAGATCGGTATAAAACAACATTTACAGTTGCATTTGGACATTATGAGTGGAATGTTATGGCCTTTGGACTAAAGAATGCACCTTTAGAGTTTCAAAACATTATGAATGATATTTTTAATCATTACAGTCATTTCACAATAGTTTATATAGATGATGTCCTTGTCTATTCAAATAGTATTGAACAACACTTTAAACATCTTCACACCTTTTACGTGTTATAAAAAAAAATGGATTAGTTCTATCCGCACCTTAAATGAAATTATTCCAAACTAAAATTACATTTTTAGGACATGATATCTCCCAAGGCACTATACCCTCAATTGCAAGAGCAATTGAATTTGCGGATAAATTGCCTGACGAAATTAAAGATAAAACTCAATTACAACAATTTTTAGGTTCTCTTAATTATGTATTTGAATTTTATCCAAATTTAAGAAAGTTATGTGAACCTCTATATAAACAATTATGGAAAAATTCTCCTCCTTGGTCTGAACAACATTCCAACAATGTTCAAATACTCAAACAAAAGGTCAAAGCCTTACCATGTCCAAGTATACCGCACCCAAATGCATTCAGGATAGTTCAAACCGATGCATCAGAAATAGGTTATGGTGGTATACTTAAACAAAAGAAACTCGCCTTTCATTCCATCGAAAAAAAATTCCGACAACATTCCGCCATCTGGAACGAAGCCCAAAGTGTTACTCAACTATTAGAAAGGAAACTTTGCCAATCGTTTTATGTCTTTCAAAACTTCAAGACGATTTATTCAATAAAAACGTTCTTCAAATAGATTGCAAATCTGCAAAAGAAATTCTTCAAAAAGATGCTCAAAACATTGTTTCTAAGACAATATTTGCCCGCTGACATGCTATATATATATATATATATATATATATATA
>JACYFF010010365.1:47173464-47183702 GCA_017589665.1 Selenicereus undatus | reverse complement strand
AGAAGAAGAAGAAGAAGAAGAAGAAGAAGGACCCTTAGAAGGAGAAGGGTCAATTGACTCAGAGGAGTCTTTCTTCTTAAGCTCCTCTTCCTTAGACAGTGACTCAGGAAGATGATGAGAATCAGAATTATTGGGGACACCATCAGTAGCATACCCTAACTCATTAGATGAGCCAGTCTCTGGAGGTGAAGAAGAAGAAGAATTCTCGAAGAATTGGTGAGGATACCTGCAAGGCTCATTAGGACTTCTAACCTGGTTATTAATCTCTCGACCAGAACGGAGAGATATCACTGCATTCACTTTCCTCGAAGGCTCACTAGGGTTACCTGAAGAAGAAGATGTGTGACCCTTAGGGTTCACCTCAGGCTGACTTGGAAAAGTGTCTGGCTCCCTAGATGATGATGCTAACTGGGAAAACTATTCAGTCATCATTCTCATCATTCTTTCCATGTTGGCATTAGTCATTCTCTCCACATTATTATTAATTCTCCTCTCCATTTTATCAATATCACTGTAACCAGGAGGAGGTTGAACTTGAGCCACAGGAGGTGGAGGTCTAGGTGCATTAGGTACACTTGGAAAAACCGGCCTCTGAAAGGAACTAGAAGGGTGAGAGACGGGCTGGGAGTTAGGAACCGCATCATTTGGTCCATTACTCCAAGAGAAGTTAGGGTGATTTCTCCACCCTGGATTGTAAAAAGGAGAAAAAGGGTCGTTCTTAGGTCTTTGGAAGGCCATACTCGCTTGCTCTTGCCCAGTTGCTAATTGGTGAGCAAAGTAGGGACAAGCACTCAATGAATAATCTAAGGCCTGACAATGAGAGCAAGACACTAAAGAAGTCTGGGATAACAGAGTCATCTGTGGAGTTAATCCTTTCAACATGTTTTCTAAAGTAGCAATCTTAGACTCTAAGTGACTCACATCAAAGACAGAATATAACCCACCCCTTGCAATCCTAAAACTTAAGTTGTCATCCCCAGCGGTTTCCCACTGCATAGTTTTCTCAGCTAAATCCTCTAAAAATTCCCAAGCATCTTTGGCGTTCTTAGAAAGAAAGTCACCCTGACACATAGACTCTGCCATGGTCCTAGTCTGTTGGTCTAGTCCTTCATAAACAATCTGGCACAAACGTGCCTGGTCTAAACCGTGATGGGAACATTGGGACAACAAATTCTTGAACCTATCAAAATATTTCCAAAATAATTCCCTATCTAGTTGCACAAATTGATTGATTTCATTCCTTAGCTTAACAGTCTTAGCATTAGGAAAATATTTTCTTAAGAATAATTTCACAAAATCATTCCAAGAAGTTACAGAATTAGCAGTCAAGCCATACATCCATCGTTTAGCAGAATCTTTCAAAGCAAACGGAATTAATTTCATGCGGACAACATCAATGGGAATATTAGGAAAATGCATCATAGAACAGACTTCTTCGAATTCCCTCAAAAACAAATAAGCATCCTCTAAGCCAGTGAACTTAGGGAGCATCTGAGTATAGTGAAGTCTTAATTTGAAGGCCACATTGGGTCCAAGGTCAGGTATAGTTAAGCAAGATGGCAAAGCAGTCCTAGGAGGATAGAAGATATCACTCAAAGGTCTTTCTTGTGCCATTTCTTCTAATTCAAACTTAGGTTCAAGTTCGGGTTCTAAGTAAGGGTCGGGTTCACTTCTAACAAGTCTATGGTTTTCAGGATTTCCAACCCCAGTCATATAAATCCAACACCCTCACCCAAGTTTCTAGTTTTTTTTTCTTTTTCTCTTTTATAATTTTTTTCAATGAATGATAAAACTAAAAAAAACACTATTAAAACAAAAAATAAACAAAACTGAAAACAAAAGCACAAACACAAAGAATCTACAAGAAAATAAGAAATAAAACTACACCTAAACACCCTAATTCTAAGAATAAAATTAAAACAAAAAATAACACTCCTAAAACCAGAACTAAATATACAGAAAAGTCCTCACAATCACATAGGACATAAATATAATTTTTTTCAAATTTTTTCTGTCCCAGAATATTGCAGAAAAATGCAAACAAAATATTAATTCTAAAATTCACAAAAAAATCTAAACAGTCCCAAAAATTCCAAACAAATTCACACACACTCTAAAAATGATGTTGAATCTAGGAAAAATATCCAAATAGCATAAATCATACCAGAACAGGTCCAGAAAATTCAAATAGAATGCGAAAATTGGTGAAAAATCTGCACTGTCAATATTTCCGGATCAGTTCAACCTTGAATTTTTCCACTGCACATAAACCAAACTTATTATTATAGTTTTTTTAAAATAAATAAATAGCATCTAAAATTTAAAATTAAACTAATCTTGACAAAAACAAAAATCAAAAGCAAAATATAAACTAAATTCAAAATTAAAACTAAACTAAATGAAATAACGACTCAACTAAAACTAAAAAAACGGAAATGACTCTAACGACTCTAATAATTAAACTACGACTCGATGTTATCCAATTTCACAATGTCATCCCTGGCAACGGCGCCAAAAACTTGTTGTGTATTTCCCGCAAGCATACGGTTTATCGTTGTACACAATTACGAGTATCGTCCTCAGGGATGGATGTAAAATTTGGATACCAAAAATTCTAAATTAATTTAAAATTAAATGCTAATTTACCAACTCTAAAATCAAGTTATTCTACTAATTGCTAAACTAAGTAAACCATATTAATTCATAGAAATGGAGGCCCTCACTTGCAAAGACAAGGAAGTAAAATGCAATTGGAAGACCAAAATGTAAATAATTTGATTATACCAACACTTGGTTGCAATTATTGCATCAACTTAAATAAACAAAGCACAGGTTCTCTTTTGTTTTGGACATCAAATAGAGGAACATGAAACAAACAGAGGGACATCAAATAGAGCACCAGAGTTGTAAGAGTTAGCTTCCAATGCACGAATTTCAACCGAACAACTCGCAAATTCAACTCCAAAGTTAGAGTTCTCTTTCGTTTTGAACCAAACTTAAGCTAATTACATCAATTTTCAATTGCTAAGAACGGATTTGGAATTGTAAAAGGAGAACGAAAAATAAACGAAAGCATGAAAAATAAACGATGCCCCTGTACTCTCTGCTATCTCTGCCTATAACCTTCAATCCAGATCCTCCCAGTGCCTCGTTGCCCACCTCTTCCTTTTCCCCCATTAATCCTTATAATTTCTAAACTTGTAACTCCCCAATTGATGAAAAGTGATAAGAAGTGTGTAACGGTCGGATAGAATGATGGACTAATGAATGTTGTGACTAAAAAAGAGAGAGAAATAGCCATGGTTGCGCTGGGCAGAAGATGAAGCAGCAAAAGGTTTTGTTTCGGGTTCTGGGTTTTCTTGCTAGGCAACGAAGGGGAAGAAGGCCAAGGAGGAGGGGAGAGGAATCATATGAGGGGCATGTGACCATTCAAGTGAATGTGTTGGTGTCTGGGTTAGACTGGCCTGGGAAGGGGAGGTGTATGGAGAGATCTGGGCTAGGCCCATGCGCGAGAAGGTCGAGGGGAAGGGAGAGAGAGGAATCAATCTAGGCTTAGCTTTTAAACCTGGTTGGACCTAGCCTAAGGAAAGAAAAAGAAAGGGGCAAAGAAGGAAGAGAATGAGCTGGTTCAGTTCATAGCCCGGTTGGGCCTGGGCAGAGCGAGAAGGAAAGGCAAGGCCGAAAAGTCCAGGGGGAAGAAGAAAAAGGCGGTCCTTGGGCCAGGCTTCACGAAATGGGCCATTGGGCTATCTTGTTTTTTTTTTCTGTTGTTTCTTGATCAACAATCCTTTGACATCCAATTTATCCAGATTCCGTTATTCCTACAAAATAAACAAAAATATTATTAAAAACCTAATTTAACAATTTATTTAGAGCAAATATTAGATAATAAAAGGGTAAAAAAATATCATAATTTCAGGCTGAACAAATACTCCCACACTTAAGTTTTGCTCATCCTCGAGTAAAACAAAACCAAAAGTCCTAGAAAAAGAAAAGAGATACCCACAAAAATAATATGTACAAAACTGGGGAAAGATATATATACAATCTAATCAACTAAACCACCCATGTAGCAAAAATATTGGCCCGCATATAAACATAGTGTACTCATCAAGGCTCTCTATTCGATGGATGACATCAAAGCACTAATTTTTCACCCCACTTGCACATTAAGGCTTTGAATCCTTCCCTGTGCTCATGTGCATGTGTCTCATCATCCTACGGCTTAGGTTTACCAAAATCAAACTCAATCTCACTTGATTAACATAAATTACATTATTAATGAATCAACATAGGAAGCAAGCTTTCCCAGTAGCAATATTGCCTCAAAGGGTAACACCCAGTAGCGCATGCCTCAAAGGGTTGCTTATCATTCCAAATTTTATTTCATTTTCTTTTCTTTCTTTCTTTTTTTTAGTTTTTCTTCTTCTATTTCATCATTTTTTTTTATTTTTTTTTAATTTGTTTCTCTTTTTTTTTCTTTTTTATTGGTTTTTCAAGACAAAAATCAAAGTAATTGTGTCTAAAATAAGTGGGAGAGCCGATAATGGAAAACTAAAACCTTAAGACAATGAGGATGATATAAATAGTGATTGAATTACACAGTGATAATGAACAAATGGGATTAGAATTAGAGCTAAGAATGACACACCGAGGACAGAGACCTAACATGCACGCATGCTTACATACAGGCTAATAATCCATGCACAGCGCATTTAAGCTAATCAGAATAGCATTAAACCTTCCCAAAAATAAAACAAAAATCTTTTTGGATTTTCAAAATTTAGCGATTTTTTTTTGTTTTTTTTTTGTAAAAATTTCCCCACCCCCACATCTATTCCGAGCAATGTCCTCATTGGGAGTAGAAAGAAACATAAAACCACAAAATAAAACTAACAAAGAAAACAAGACTCACAAAGATACGACTCAAAATCAAATAGTCAACATATATACAAAAAGAAAGACAAAAAGAACCAACCATACAAAAGGAAAGAAAAAGGGCAAAAGAGAAAAAGAGTAAACGAGAGAAGGGATGAAAAGAAGTTCTTAGCAAACCAGGTTGGGTGCTAAGTACACCCGAGCTATCATCTCAACACATCACAGAGTAAGACTCGGCTCGCGGAGTATCAGACACTCCACATCTTCCTTGCTAGGCAACTCCAGAAATAGCTTCAATCTTTGGCCATTCACCTTAAAAGTAGCACCACTGTCAAGGTCCTGAATTTCGACTGCACCATAGGAAAAAATACCTGAAACAATGTAAGGACCAGTCCTTCGGGACCTTAACTTCCTTGGAAACAAATGGAGCCTAGAGTCATACAAGAGCACTTTCATGCCTGGGGCAAACTCTCTCCGAAGGATACGCCTATCATGAAACAATTTCGCCCTTTCTTTGTAAGAACGAGCACTCTCATAAGCTTCGGCCCTAATCTCATCAAGCTCATTCAGTTGCAGTCTACGCTCCTCACCAGCCTCGATCAAGTCATAGCTGAGTGTCTTAATGGCCCACCAAGCTCTATGCTCTATTTCCACAGGAAGATGACAAGGCTTACCATAAACAACCCTATAAGGTGACATACCCAAGGGAGTTCTGAAGGCTGTCCTATAGGCCCAAAGAGCATCTGCGAGTTTGTCAGCCCGATCCTTTCTATTCCGACTCACTATCCTTTCAAGAATCTACTAAATCTGTCGATTAGAAACCTAAACCTGGCAACTGGTTTGGGGATGATAGGGGGTAGCAAGCCTATGGACAATTGAATACCTTTTCAATAAGGCATCAAAGGACTTATCATTGAAATGGGTACCCTGGTCACTAATAATAGCACGGGGCATGCCAAATCTAGCAAAGATGTTCTCCCTCAAGAACTTCACAACAACTTTAGCATCATTAGTCCTAGAAGGGATGGCTTCAACCCATTTAGACACATAGTCCACAGCTAGCAAAATATACTCATTCCCAAAACAGGATGGAAATGGTCCCATAAAGTCTATACTCCACACATCAAAAACTTCCACCACAATGATGGGGTTCAGTGGCATCATATCCCGCATGCTAATTCTACCCAATTGCTGGCACCTAGGGCAACTCTTATAGTACTCAAAAGCATCCCTAAATAAAGTGGGCTAGTAGAATCCACATTGAAGAACTTTGGCCGCAGTCTTCCTACCACTAAAATGCCTCCCACATGCTTGATCATGACAGAAAGAAAGGACACTTCTCACCTCATCGTTGGGAATACACCTCCTAAACATTTGGTCAGAACAGTACTTAAACAAATAAGGGTCATCCCAAATAAAGAACTTCACAAGGTGAAAGAACCTATCCCTATCATTCTTGGTCCAACTCTCAGGGATCCTACTAACAACTAGGTAGTTCACAATGTCAACATACTAAGGATCAGAGTGGACAACATACAACTGCTCATCAGGGAAGCAATTAGAAATAGTGGACTCACACCCTTTATTAGACAGAATCCTAGACAAATGATCAGCTACAAGGTTTTCAGAACCTTTCTTGTCCTTAATCTCACAGTCAAACTCTTGTAAAAGCAAGATCCATCTCACAAGTCTAGGTTTAGCATCCTTCTTAGAAAGAAGATGCTTAAGAGCAGAGTGATCAGTATACACAATCACATGAGACCCAATCAGATAAGGTCTAAACTTTTTAAACCCAAAGATCACAGCTAAAAATTCTTTCTCAGTCACAGTATAGTTCAGTTGGGCATCATTCAAAGTATGACTAGCATAGTAAATCACATGGGGCTTCTTATCAACACGCTGTCCTAGAATAACCCAAACAGCATAATCAGATACATCACACATCAATTCAAATGATTCTCCCCAGATGAAAGGATGAAGAACAGGAGCAGAAGTTAAGGCCTCCTTAAGTTTAGAAAATGCCTCAAGACATTCATCAGAAAACTGAAAAGGCACATCTTTAGCTATTAAGTTGAACAAGGGCTTTATAATTTTATTAAAGTCCTTAATGAAGCGACGATAGAAGCCAGCATGTCCAAGGAAAGACCTCACTTCTTTCACACAGGTGGGAGGGGAAAGATTGACAATCAAATCAATCTTAGCCTTATCAACCTCAATTCCATCTTTAAAAATAACATGGCCTAAGACTATTCCCTTCCTAGCCATAAAATGACATTGCTGCCAATTCAGAGTCAAATTTTTCTCCCTACACCTTTCCAACACTTTTCTCATATTAGACAAACAAACATCAAAGGAAGACCCAAACACAGAAAAGTTATCCATGAAAACTTCCATGCATAGCTCAATCAGATCTGAGAAAATGGAAATCATGCATCGCTGAAAGGTAGCATGGGCATTGCACAGTCCAAATGGCATACATCTAAAGGCATAGGTTCCAAAGGGATAGGTGAAAGTAGTCTTCTCCTGATCCTCAAGAGCAATAGATATTTGGGTATAGCTAGAGTATCCATCTAAAAAGTAATAGAAAGAATGTTCGGCCAACCTCTCTAACATCTGGTCTAAGAAAGGAAGGGGAAAGTGGTTTTTTCTAGTGGCAGCATTCAATTTTCTATAATCTATGCAAACACGCCATCCAGATTGCACACGAGTAGGGACTAACTCGTTCTTGTCATTCCTAATCACGATGATCCCGGTCTTCTTAGGCACAACTTGAACGGGGCAAACCCACTTACTATCAGAAATGGGATAGATAATCCCATGGTCTAACCACCTCAGCACTTCTTTCCTAACTACTTCCTGAAGAGTAGGGTTCAAACGCCTTTGACAGTCATGGTAGGGCTTAGCATTGTCCTCTAACTGAATCCTATGTTGCACAATGAAATGACTAATGCCCTTAATATCCCCTAAGGTCCAACCCAAAGCTTCCTTGTTCTCTCCAAGTAGGGTAATCAACTTAGTCTCTTGGTCCTCGTATAGGTCAAAAGCAATAATGACAGGCAAAGATTCATTGGGGCCTAGAAATGCATACTTAAGAGAATCAGGAAGGGGTTTCAGTTCAAGAGCAAGAGGGGAAATAGTTTCAGAAGTAGATTCAGACGTAGTAATGAGCAAACAGTCAGTAGTAGAGTACAAGTCATCAAACTCAAAAGCATCGTACTCAGGCTCATCATTCACAAGAAAGGACTCATACTCAACAGCAAACACATCATCACAGGAATCATCAAGTATAGAATCCTCTACCCAGTGAAGAGTAGAGAACTCCATATCATCAAAACCAAAGGGTTGCCTTTGCAGATTAAAAATGTTAAGCTCTAAGGTCATGTTACCAAAAGACAATCTCATCATGCCATTCCTGCAATTAATGATGGCATTGGCAGTGGCCAAGAAAGGATGTTCTAGAATCATAGGGACTTGACTAGTTAAATTAGACACAGTCTCAGTCTCCATCACAACAAAATCCACAGGGTAAATGAATTCACCCACTCGGATCAGCACATCCTCAACTATCCCCCTAGGTAATCTGGTCGACCTATCAGCTAATTGAATAACCATCTTAGTAGGCTTAAGCTCACCTAACCCTAACCTCTCACACTCAGTGAAGGGAATCAAGTTGACACTGGCCCCTAAATCAAGTAAGGTTCTATGAATGAGCTGGTCCCCTATAACTATAGAAATAGTAGGGCAACCATGGTCCTTATACTTCACTGGGATCTAAAGAGATAGAATAGAACTAGCACTAGAGGCTAAGAAAGCCTTCCTAGGGACATTGCTAGCTCTCTTGGTTGTGCACAGATCCTTTAAAAACCTAGCATATGGGGGCATCTGCTGAATAGCATCGAGCAAAGGAATGTTGATCTTAACTTGAGAGAAGGTCTCTCTCATCTTCTCAACATGAGCTTGGTCTTTCTTCTTAAACCTATGGGGAAAAGGAGGCAAAGGCATATGGACTTTCTTAGAATAAGAAAGAGAAGAAGAAGAAGAAGAAGAAGAAGAAGAAGAAGAAGGACCCTTAGAAGGAGAAGGGTCAATTGACTCAGAGGAGTCTTTCTTCTTAAGCTCCTCTTCCTTAGACAGTGACTCAGGAAGATGATGAGAATCAGAATTATTGGGGACACCATCAGTAGCATACCCTAACTCATTAGATGAGCCAGTCTCTGGAGGTGAAGAAGAAGAAGAATTCTCGAAGAATTGGTGAGGATACCTGCAAGGCTCATTAGGACTTCTAACCTGGTTATTAATCTCTCGACCAGAACGGAGAGATATCACTGCATTCACTTTCCTCGAAGGCTCACTAGGGTTACCTGAAGAAGAAGATGTGTGACCCTTAGGGTTCACCTCAGGCTGACTTGGAAAAGTGTCTGGCTCCCTAGATGATGATGCTAACTGGGAAAACTATTCAGTCATCATTCTCATCATTCTTTCCATGTTGGCATTAGTCATTCTCTCCACATTATTATTAATTCTCCTCTCCATTTTATCAATATCACTGTAACCAGGAGGAGGTTGAACTTGAGCCACAGGAGGTGGAGGTCTAGGTGCATTAGGTACACTTGGAAAAACCGGCCTCTGAAAGGAACTAGAAGGGTGAGAGACGGGCTGGGAGTTAGGAACCGCATCATTTGGTCCATTACTCCAAGAGAAGTTAGGGTGATTTCTCCACCCTGGATTGTAAAAAGGAGAAAAAGGGTCGTTCTTAGGTCTTTGGAAGGCCATACTCGCTTGCTCTTGCCCAGTTGCTAATTGGTGAGCAAAGTAGGGACAAGCACTCAATGAATAATCTAAGGCCTGACAATGAGAGCAAGACACTAAAGAAGTCTGGGATAACAGAGTCATCTGTGGAGTTAATCCTTTCAACATGTTTTCTAAAGTAGCAATCTTAGACTCTAAGTGACTCACATCAAAGACAGAATATAACCCACCCCTTGCAATCCTAAAACTTAAGTTGTCATCCCCAGCGGTTTCCCACTGCATAGTTTTCTCAGCTAAATCCTCTAAAAATTCCCAAGCATCTTTGGCGTTCTTAGAAAGAAAGTCACCCTGACACATAGACTCTGCCATGGTCCTAGTCTGTTGGTCTAGTCCTTCATAAACAATCTGGCACAAACGTGCCTGGTCTAAACCGTGATGGGAACATTGGGACAACAAATTCTTGAACCTATCAAAATATTTCCAAAATAATTCCCTATCTAGTTGCACAAATTGATTGATTTCATTCCTTAGCTTAACAGTCTTAGCATTAGGAAAATATTTTCTTAAGAATAATTTCACAAAATCATTCCAAGAAGTTACAGAATTAGCAG
>JACYFF010010365.1:47150527-47165390 GCA_017589665.1 Selenicereus undatus | reverse complement strand
TATAGACACACATACACACACATTGATTGGGGAAATAAGATTTCACCGTTGGGCCCATCTCAACCAAGCCAGGGACCAGGCCCACACCCTAGAAAATGTGCCCCAAGTAGGACCCTAGGGGCACTACCTAGGATCCTTTTTTGCCAAACCAGTGGCCCATCCGGGGTACCCAGGTAAGATTACTGTTTCATTCTCTTTGCTAAAGGGACTATAAATAGTCACCTACTCACCTCGGGAAGGGGGTTGGCAGTCTGACTTTCTACTGATTTCGTATTATATCTTCTCTCTCTCTATACATCGAGTTGGACCTTTGACTGACTTGACCGTCAGAGAGGCATTCCCCGGTACATAACCCGGTGGTGCCCTTTTTGCAGGTCGGACCTTATAGAGAAAGGACATCAGGTGTTGCTCACGTGCCTTCAGATAAGCCTGTTCTTTCATCCCACGTCACCATCAACAGCATCCTAGGAGAATCTCTAGAATCATCGTCATCACCTTCAGCACACCGCAAGAATCTCCGAAATCAAATTAGGGGTTGGCAGTTTGACTTTTTACTAATTTCATATTATATCTTCTCTCCCTCTGCGTCAACTTGGACCTTTGACTGACTTGACTGTCGGAGATGCGTTTCCCTGTCCACAAACCTGGGGTGCCCTTTTTGCAGGTCAGACCTTGTAGAGAAAGGACATCAGGTGTTGCTCACGTGCCGTCAGATAAGCCCGTTCTTTCGTCCCACGTCATCATCAACAACATCCAAAGAGAATATCCGGAATCCACGTCATCACCGTCAGCACACCCCAAGAATCTCCAGAATCATAATGGCGTCGTCTGTGGGGAAAGAGCGGTAACGATGGTTGTAAGTGAAGCAACACGGGCACGGACTCGAAAGGACAAGGTCACTGTGGTTAACACCTCTGCACCTAAACTAAGCAAATGCCGTTCTTTCAAACTAATTTGTCTTATTCCAAGTTAAACATCTTCGATTACTTTCTAGTCCTCTAAACATGCAAATCTCTCTTTCGAGACAACGTTATGTCAGGTTTTATCAAGCAGTCCAACAATCAACTGTCACTTTTTAATTTTTCACCCGATTGTTTCAAGTGTGCAAGCAAACTTTGGCCAAAAATCTACTCACAACATGATAATCACTTGATAGAACGAAATCAAACCAATCTTGAAAATAAGTACAATTCTTTAGATTAAAACATGATCCAACAACACTTTTATAAACTACTAAATTCGTAGACAAAGATTAAACTACTCACATATGATTAAGGATTAAACAACAAACCAACGTTTTGCGAAATTTGAGCGGAAGGGCTTGACTGAGAATGACCTTCAACCAAGGGCTTCAAACTTCCTCAAGATCAAACACTCACACTCAAGATTACTCACCACTACAAATACCGAACTAAAAATTAAACTAAAGGGAACTCAAATTTGAGAAGGAGAATAAACTATACTGCTCTATATTCCTATACATCTTCTCTTTGCTGCTACCTGAACGAAGCCCTTTTATAGGAGAGCTCGGACATTTTCATATCAAAATACATCTATTAAGGGTCAAATGCTGGGTAAAAAGGTCTAAAATCTTGCAAATCATATCAAACTACCATACCTAAGCATAAATCGAGAATAGGAGTATAAATAATGACATTAAGCACATAATTCTCCTAAAAATGAAGCAAAATAGCCCTAAAATGATGTATACGTTAAACACTTATCAAACTCCCCCATGCTTAAAATGTTGCTTGTCCTTAGGAAATGCTAAAAATAAAAAAATACATAGAACCTCCTCATGATAGATGTAAGTAACATTCAAATAGCAAAGTTGATCCAAAGGTAGCCCAAAAATATATAAAAATCATTAACAAACATATTAGGGAATGAAATTTTCGAAAACGTTTTGATAGACCACAATGTCAAAGTTGAATCAATCTATCCAAATTGTCAAATACAGTCATTTTAATGCATGAAACAAGTAAGGCTAGTAAGGCCGGTAGAACCTCACTGTAGTTATATGGCTCTCATCACTCATGTGTTTAATAATAATGAAGGTTCTCTCAATTCTCATTCCTTATACTCAAATCTACCATAAGCTTGACAAGACTCTCAAATTCACCATTACTAATATACAAATACACTAGACAATCATGAGGACTTTTATAGGGTTGTAATGGGGCCATGGGTAAAGGTAAGAGGGGAACAAATGTTTTGGAAATAAGGAGCTAGAAGCTAAAGATTAAGAGCTAAACAATTCCAATGCATCATACTACATCCTTCTTAGACCATTACATTTATCAAAAAAAAAAAATACATCCCCTATTGAAGAGAGAAAGAGTTGAAAATCGTAAATAACTTACAATCCCAACAAGGCCAACACTTTGCTCCATTTTATTCCTTTTTTTCTTTTTTTTCCTGTTTCTTTCTTTTTTCTTTTTTTCACTTCCATTTTTTTTTTCAAAAAGGGATAGCCAAGGGGAAATCCATAACGAACTTTAAATTTCAACTCGTCTCCAAACTTCGTATAATGAAACAAGGGATTTATCAAAATCTCACATCCCTTCACCAAACAGCCAAAATTTACTAAAAGATAACAATCCTCCCTACTAGTGCCCTATCAAACTCGATGCAAAAGAATAAAACGCTCCTCTAGTCTTGACTTAAGAATAAGACATATATTTGGTCATGAGCTATAATAGGATGTTCAAATTATGAAAATCGGATATAGGCTCAAAGGGGCTAGCAAGGGATCCATTACACAACAAAGGTGGCTATTTGGCCTTGGGGTTTAACAAATCAAAGAAAAAAAAAATGCCCCAATCATATTGCCTAAATGCATATGCGAAATGTGATCTTGAATGAGAGTCAAAGCAAGTTCCAGAGAAATGACGTCAGGGAACAATCGCACATGAAAGAAACATGAGACTGAATTGATAAATAGCCTCTAAAAACTCAAAATCTCACGGGACATCTACCAAGGTCTAAACTAGTTCATTAGTAAACACATGCCAAAATTCATGTTCAAACTTATGGGGTAGATCAACTCGCATCTAACATGTGGTCAAAACATGGAGATCATTTTGAAAACTCATTTTGCAAACATTTTTATGCACAATTTGGGCAAATCAAAGGATCAAATTAAACCATAGAAGTCTACCAAATCTATAAAGATCATCATCGAATGATTTTTTTATTCTTTTTTTATTTTTTTTGAACTTTTTTTTGTTGAAAATAAGCATCAACTACAAAAAATAGTAAAAATAAAAGTTAAAAAAAGAGAAAGGAAAAAGAGCTTGGGTTGCCTCCTAAGAAACGCTCTTTTAAGGTCAAGAGCTTGACCCTTCTTCTATGTTTGGTCCGGATCAGAAAGTGTATAGACATTGGCTTTATCCCATACCACAAAGTTAAACTTCTTCAGTCGAACGTATCATCTTAAAAGCTCTGGTTGAAGGTCCTTCGTTTTCATGACACGGTGCCATAATGCATCATTTGCGTACAAAACAAAGCACACTCGTGGCCGATTTGGCAGGTTACTATCAGCTTGTTCAATCCCTAAATCAAACTCTGCATCAAATCCTTCCATAGGGGGCATAGAGAGAACAACTTGTGTGAACCTGCAATAATCACTCATAGAAGACTCGTTAGATACAGGGACCTCAACCTCGGGCGTGTTAGGTGGCATAGGAGCAGCAAACTCCACCTTAACATACCTTTGGTCGGGATCCTCATAAGAAATCCAGTCAGAATCAAAAGGGTCTTCACAATTCAAGATATCCTCCATATCAATCTCAGGGGAAATGGGTAATGCATCCAATAAAGAAGAACTAGGAGAAACCACGTCTTCCTTCGTATGACAAAACACAACATAGCGCCCTTCCACCTCAAATGTAATCCGTCCCTTTCTTACATCAATGTGGCAACCAGCTATAGCCAAAATGGGCCAACCTAGGATAATCTAAGCATCATCAGTCTCAGGCATATCAACTATAATAAAGTCCTCGAACTCCCAAATATCTCCTATATTGACTAGCACATTGTCCAATCTGCCTATGAGTTGCGTCTCATAACCGTCAGCTAACTATAGTGAAAAAGGGTGCAGCTAGTAATGGTCCTAGGTGAAGCTTATAAAACAAAGAATATGGCATTATACTAACACTTGCACCTAGATTGCATAGAGCTATCTCAATTTACACTTTTCCCACAATGCAGGGGATAAAAAAACTGCTTGGGTGAGGGAGCTTAGGGGGGAAATTATCGGAAACTCTACAGTTTCATTCTCTACCAATGTGGCAGTCTTGCCACCATTATTCCTTTCCTTACTTCCAGCCATGATTATTTTCCTACCCTCTTTCATTGGTACATCCTCGGTGTCAGTTAAGTCCTCTATTTCTTCCTTCAAAGTGACGTAGTTGCAATGCTCACAAGGGTTAGGTTCGGGCTTGCTAGGAAGCCTATCTGGAGGCGTAGATGAAAAACTAGCCTTTTGGGCAATCTAGGCTTCCAACATCCTATTATGAGTTGTAAGCACATCAACCTTTGAGGCTAATTGCTTAATATACTCATCCTGTTTTTGTTGTGCCATAAGCATATTTTCCACCATCGCTTCTAAATTAGACTTTTGGGGCATTTCAGAAGGGAGCGGGGGTCTTTGAAAACTAGGGGATGGTCTAGCATTTGTATGGGGCACATTCGATGAGTTTGGATTAGACCTATAGGAGAAATTCAGATGATTCTTCCAACCCGGATTGAAGGTACTAGAATAAGGGTCATTAGCGAGTCTCGGGTTGAAGTTTTGAATATAGTTAACTTCACCAGGGTCTTGGGAAAAAGGATTCCCAACTTGACAATTCAAAGTTACATGCTCAATAGAACCACAAATTTCACAAAGGGAAAGGGCATTAGAATTCATAGCATTAACATTCATTCAGTCCAGTCTTTAATTCATAGCATCTACTTCATCATAAAGTAAAGTAAGCGCATCAACTTCAAGCTTACCTTCAACCCGTTTGGGTTGACCTGGTTTGGTGGATCATTGAAAATTATTAAGTGTCATCTCCTCAATTAGGTTATAGGCTTAATCCTCAGTTTGGTTCATCAAAGTTCTTTCTGCTGCCGCATCACACCATTATAAAGGGCTTAGATAATCATCCAACGCTAAAAACCATGATGGGGGCATAAGCGCAACAAATCTTTAAACCGCTCCCAGGCTTCGTAGAGCGTCTCTTCATCTTTTTGCGTGAAGTTAGTGATCTGACTTCTCAAGCTTGTTGTTTTGTTAGGAAGGAAAAACTTGGCGAGGAAGGCTCTTGCCAACTTATCCCAAGTGGTAATGCATCCAGATGGCAAGGAATGTAACCAAGCCCTTGCTTTATCCCTCAATGAGAAAGGAAATAGGCACAAGCGAATCGCGTCAGTGGAGACTTCATTAAGCTTTAACGTACTGCAAACCTCTAAAAAGACCAAGTGGTGTAGATTCGGGTCTTCCAAAGACGTTTCTCCAAACTGGGATTGTTGCCCCATCGAAATGAGTGCCGGTTTGAGCTCGAAATTGTTGGCATCAACAGTAGGGCGAGTGATGCTTGAGGCAATCCCTTGGACTCCAAGGGTAACGAAATCTCGAAGCGTTTGTCTTTGGTCACCTCCTCCACCTACCATGTTTCTTGGATTCCTTCTGGCCTCACGTCTTTGTTCTTTAATGCTTTGCTTCTTCCTCCTTAAGCAGAAAGTCCTTTCAATCTCAGGATCAGGTTCGTACAAGATTAGATGTCACATAAACAAGAAAAATTCCTACAAGCACTATCACCAACACTAACAATGCAATCAAACAAGAAAATAAAATAATAATAAAAGACAATAAAATGCTTAGTCACTTTCGTAAGACTAACTCAATAGTTAACAGTTTAGTCCTGATAACGACGCCAAAAACTTGACCACTGCCACAAGCGCACGGGTAGTCTTAGTATAGATAAAAGATATTGTTCCTTAAGGACTAATGTAATCTATCGAGTCTTGTCTATCAAAATATGTGAAGTAAAATTCTAATTCAAATGGTTTCAATTTAACAACTTCTAATTTACTAATTTTTAAATCAATTAAGGGAATATGCCTAGGAATTTATGTAGTTATGAAAAGTGATTGGATCAAAACAACAAACTTGTACTTTTTCTCTAATCGGTTAATCTCGAGGAATCGCAATCTATCCAAAAATTTGACCTATTCTTTTGAAATCAACCAAATTTGCCTAAATTAAGCAAAGTCGTTCTTTCGAACTAATTTGCCTTAATCCAAGTTAAACATCTTTGATTACTTTCTACTCCTCCTAACATGCAAATCTCTCTTTCGAGACGACGTTATGTTAGGTTTTATCAAGCAGTCTAATAATCAAATGTTACCTTTCAGTTTTTCACCCGATTGCTTCAAGTGCGCAAACAAATTTTGGACAACAATCTACTCACAACATGACAATCACGTGATAGATTGAATCAAACCAATCTTGAAAATAAGCACAATTCTTTAGATTAAAACATGATCCAACAACACTTTTATAAACTACTAAATCCCTAGACAAAAATTAAACTACTCACGCATGAGTAAGGATTAAACAACTAACCAACGTTTTGCGAAATATGAGCTGAAGGGCTTGACTGAGAATAACCTTCAAGCAAGGGCTTCAAATTGCCTCAAGATCAAAAAATCACACTCAAGATTACTCACCACTACAAATAGCAAACTAAAATCTAAACGAAAGAGAACTAAAATTTAAGAAAGAGAATAAACTATGTTACTTTATATTCCTATGCGTCTTCTCTCTGTTGCTGCCTGAACGAAGCCCTTTTATGGGAGAGCTCGGACATTTTCAGCCACACAGCTAAAGGAAAATGAAGAGGCAATGGTTTCTCTATTCACCACGGTTCGTGGCAGATACCACGGTCCGACCATGGTCTGTGCTGGAACCGGTTTTCTACTCTTTTCTTGCTCGACGGGTGTAGCATCACATGGGTGTCCATGGAGGAGGTCAAAATACATCTATTAAAGGTCAAATAATGGGTAAAACGGTCCAAAATCTTACAAATCATATCAAACAACCATACCCAAGCATAAATCGAGAATAGGAGTATAAATAATAACATTAAGCACATAATTCTCCTAAAAATGAAGCAAAATAGCTCTAAAATGATGTATACGTTAAGCACTTATCAGCTATTCATCAAAACCCACCAAAACTCGTAACAGCTTGTCAAATAATCGGGCACAATCTTCATAAAAATGAAAGTAGTAAGAAACAGTAGGTGTAGCCCAAATAAAGTGCATAAGTGGAATGCAAATCAAGACTCTCTTGAGCACATCAAAGCTCTCAGCCCAATCAAAAGAGAGACGTGTATATGCAAAATCAAACACACAAGTCAATGGTCTAACAATTACATAATTATATGAAAGCATAAACCCTCGAAAGTAGTCTGAATGACCTAAATGAAATCCAACATCTCTAAGAGGGGATGGGAAAGGACCTCGACAAAACTAATCAAATGATATGTGACAATCAAAGCCCATAGGATGGCCTAAAGTCAAGTCCTTCACCTTAAAATGATCCTCGAGTCTCTCTATGTCACTATCATCAAGAGTCTGATCTAACTAAGGAATGCCAAGCACAACAGTCTCAAACCCTACAAAAGTAAACTCAGTTGGGTCTAAAGAAGGGAGAAAAATAGGGAGGGACGAAGGAATGGATGAAATAGGAGGGGTCGGAGCTAAGTAGACATGTTAGTTCGGGCGGGCGAGTAAAATACGAGTCGGCTGTGTTCGGCTTCGGGTAAAATACGGGTCGGGTGTAATTCAGGTTTGAGTAAAATACAGGTAGGTGTATTTTGATTTTACGGGTTTTAGGTCAACCCAACGGGTTTGGAGCGCCTTTTTAGTGAGTTATTTTTCTTTTTATCAAAATCAAAATCTTGACATATTTATTACTTAAAATTGTCTATATTTAATGAACAAGCATTCCAATTGTAATTTCTTAAAAAAAACATAAAAAATATTCGAACTTTTCAATATGATATATGAACGCCATGTACCGGCAGACAATGAGTTACATTTGAGTGGACTGATCTGTGCATTAAAATATTAATAATAAGTCGATTCATTCACGGGTTGACCCATCTAAAGCATGATAACGGGTTGGAGCAGTTTGATTCATTAATAACCCATGTAATAATTCAATATTTTGTTAACTAACTTACCATTACCTAATCATGTATGCTTTATCAATTTGACAATCCTAACATGAACACAAGTTGGTCCATTACCCAACTAACATCAAGTTCGGGACCAATTAGAAAGAAGCCAAATGAAAGAATATTATAGATGCACAAGAAATTACAATTATTTATTAATTATAACATTCAAATTTTAGATTATTACAGAGTAATATTATTTAAAATGTGATGAGACATATTCATTTAACTAAGAATATAATGGTACGACTTGAATAAATTGATTTTCTTAAGACTAGATATTTTATGCCGCTTTTCTAAATTGTTTCATTTATAAGTTGTATATAACGTTATTTTATGGGAAGGTATTTCGAAAAGAGTGAGTACAATCGTCTAATTTGCGAAAGGATGTGATAGTCATACAATGTCCCTCTAAACATTCATTATAATGAAAAACTATTATTGTTAAAGGAGAAAAAAATTAAAGAAAAATAAAAAATCGGGTTGAGCAGATGGGTTTAGGTCGGGGTTTGACCTGAAAATTTTTTGGGCTTTTCGAGTTCGGTTTATCTCGAATTCAAGTCGAGAAAATCGCGTTCAAAATCCAAAACTTTCGGGCTAGTTCAGATCAGGTTTTCGGGTCAGGTCAATTTTTGCCAAGTCTATAACTAATTCATGGGAAGACTTCATAGAAATAGGATCAATAAACTCCTTATAAGGCATGACCTCCCTACAATCCATAACAAAAGACTCATTAAAAGACTGCTCCTCAGTAAATGTATCCTCTGACTCAACAAACATGCAACACTGATCATTAGAACTAGCATCAATCTTAAATCCATCTCCCTCCTCAAGCTCTCCTAAGGGAGTCAAAGCAAGAGGCAAATCATGAACAATCAAACTACCCTTGGGGTGGTCACTAACTGTGCTAAAACCTAGGGAGGGTGCAATTGCTAAAGAAGATGAAGGATCACTCGCTTCCACGCGTCATCACAATGTGTATCATCATGAAAACCATACCCTAAAAGAATCGGTGCCTCACTCCTAACATCAAAGTCCTCACAAGACCTAACCTCGGGTGTAGAGGAGCCTAAACTAAGGTCAGTCTTAAGTAAACCATGCAAGTAGAGCTCCCTATCAAAACCCTAATATGTGTGGTCTACCAAGCACTGGACAAGTATCAACATCATGTTAAAAGGAATACAATAATCACATGGAATAGGAACACATGGAGTATAAGAGTGCTCATAAGATATACCTCTAAACTGACTCTCATCTAAAGGTGTAGCATGCATTATAAAAGGGTCAGAAACGGGGTGATTAAACATCTCTCTAGCATTTTCACACTCCCAAGTCTCATGAGCCAAATATTCAAACAAATCCTAAATTTCATCAGAAGTCTTAGTGAACAAATATCCCAAGCCCCTGGGGTGCATAATCTCAACATGACCCCGATCTTCATCATTAGGGCCTTCAAAGATCACTTGGCAAACTTTCTGTTTCTTAAAATATCAACAAACACATTGAACATGAAATTCATTCAATACACTCAAGCATCGCCAAAATATTTTATGCTCAAATTGAGGAAAGTAGAAAATTGACATTTGTTTTGAAATTTTTTTCACTTTTTTTCAATTTTTTAGGGGTTTACAAATTTTTTTTCAGTTTTTTGAACTTTTGACTTTTCTAATTTTTTAGGATTTTTTCTCAAGAAATAAACTAAACTAAGTTACTACCAATAACAAAATAAAGAAAGCAAAACATGTACAACTAATAAGAAAGTAACAAAGAAAAAGCAAATGTGACCTAATCTCATACCATCGTCCCCGGCAACGATACCAAAAACTTGTATGGGATTTTTGAATGTAAATTTAAAGGTCTCAAGCATATAACTTTCGTTGTAGTACTTAAGGGTCGTCTCTTTAAGGACGAGGATGAAATTGCGGTCACAAACTAAAAATTAATTTACTAACAACTTCTAATTAATTAACTACTAGATTAAATCAATTAACCTTATTGAATTAATAATTTTCATATTTTGGAGAGTGAAAAGAAAAATGACCTTCTACTAAGTAAGTTCAATTTATATCATAAAATTTGTTAACTTCGAACTAAATTTGTCAAATAAGATGAAAGCAAGAAAACCAGATAAACCTAATAACCATCAAGCCCAAGGAGGCAAGTACTACCATCATCAAATTAAGAGACTTGACTTAATTCACGTACTTTCTAACCAAAATTCTTAAGACAAGAACCTAAATAATGCAGTAGCATTAGCACTACAATTAAATAAGCTATAAAGTAATAAAACAAAACAAAAACATAGTGAAATAAAAATTGAACAAAATTACCCAGGGTCTTCTTAGTTGATCATCACCATCAACCATCATCTTCATTTACAACACATGCCCAACTATCAAAATCAAAGAAGAAAGACAGGTGAAGGCCAAAATAGGGCCTTCTTGCTCATAGCTCAACCCTAGCCTCAGACAACCTCCATTAGCATAGGTGACATGAAGGGGCTGAGAGGAACGACATAGAAAAGAAAAGGGAAGAAACTGGGGAACAATCGAAAACATGAAACAAAGAAGAAAGGAAGGGGTAAAGGTAAAATCCAGCATTAGGCCTACTAGCTCGTTCAAGCTCAGCCTACAATCAAACCTCCTCCATTGACGGAGATTTTCACCAAATCGAGCTTCATAACTCACTACAATGGCGGATAGTGGATCCAAAATCACACGACAAGAACTGAACCAAAACCAAATTCAATCTCACCCAACAATTACAATCTAACCAACAATTCATGAAACGTAGAAACGCATATGAACCAGTAGGCTTAAACCTAGCTTTTGATGAACCGAAAGCAAGATGAATAGAGCAAGAACAAGGGAAGGAGATTTGAGAAGTCAAAGCTAAATTCTCACCAAGCTTAAGCAAGTCCAAGCCAAAAAACATAAAATAAGTTCCAAAATAACAAAATTACAATCAATTCCGTGAAATTGGAAACTAATAAAACAGAACTCGAATCGAAAAAAAATAGAGGAGAATGAAGTGAAATTAAACCCTAATACGTAATATGAAATTACGAATTTAAACCCTAAAAATTAAAACCTGTATACCTCACTTCGTGCTGCTGGCTTCAGTTTATACTCCTTCCAGATTGATCATGATCGTCTAATTGGAAATGAGGTGAATGGTGGAGATGAATGCAAGCTGGCGTTGCAGGGTATGATTGCTTGGCGGTGAGGCGCATGATGAAGATGGTTGTGAGGATGGTGGAGTTGAATGAAGAGTGGGTCCTTGGAGTCTAGCGTGGTTTCTAATGGTGGAGATGCGTTGAAGACAGAGAGAGAGAGAGAGAGAGAGAGAGAGAGGGGGGGGAAGAAGAAGAAGAATAAAGAGGAGGTGATATAGGGGTGGTCATGTGCTACACACGAGGGGGCAGGTAGTTTTGTTTTTGATTTTTCCTTCTTTTCGCCGCTTTTGAGTTATGTGGACTGCGCTGTGAGAGAGAACCAGGTTCAGGCTGATGATAGTTGGCCCAAATATCTTTCTCAGCATTTTTTCCATTTTCCAAAAAGTTTACCAAACCTACAAAACAATAAAAACTCAAATAAATGTCTAAAAATCATAATTATTAGGAGCTAAATTAGGTGTAGGAATATTACAAAAATGATCATAATTTGGGCACAAACATATATTAATGATGATCAAATTGGCTACTTGGGGAACTTGAGTGTTGCATGAGCAAACAAAATATGTCGAGGTGGAGATTACATGGCATGGGACTAAGACGAGAAGACGGTTGGGCAACATGGTGGCTGAAGTTGGTAGGACAAAGGCCTGAACATAGGCTGTAGCCCAGCCTAGAGAGAGAAAATGGCAAATATAAGATAGTGGTGTTGGTATTTTTGTGGTCTGTATCAGATAAGGGGTTGTTGATTTTGTTAATCTGACCATATGGGGTTGTAGATGGAGATACATGCTATAAGTAAAACACATTTCTCAGCTAAAGCGGCGGGTAGAGGGTCTTGTTTTGGTGGCAAAATTGAATTATCACCACAGTTTTGATAAAAGTTCTAGTTCAACAAATGGAAGAGAGAAAGAATGAGTATGACAATATGGTTGTTGTTACTAATGTTGGTATCCATTGTAGGTTGATGGTGGTGGCTAAGGGGGCTTCTTGTAAGTCTTTATGATGGCAGCGGTGGTCACAATGCAAGCTAGTTGGGTTAAGATATACCATACATACATATAAAATGTAAGTAAGAGACTCTTGAGCAGGAAATATATGGTTTATGATACAATTTAATTATCTAATTATTCAAAATGTTCACTCGGGATTAATAAGCAATATTTTATAAATAAATTTTTAATTAGTTATTTTAATTTCATAATCTAAATTACAAAATATTACAAGATAAATAAAATCAACCTCTATTTTAATGAATAATTTAATTAACCACGTTGTGCATCAACATGTTGGATTAATTATAATAAAGTACACTTGAAAAGTATGAATATTAATATAATTTGATCTAATACATAGTCAATTTACACAAATACGAATCGATAATTGAACCCAATATAGAGAGTGACTCATCTTTGCTAAATCTGGATATGACTAAGAAAGATGAGCGAAATTAAATTAGTAATTGAATAATTATTTTATATAAATTATTTTTTATACTTTAATAAATATAATTAACCTCACTAATCACTTTAGGAGGGACTGAGATGCTTTAAATTCCGATATGTACCTGGGTTAACCAGAAAATATATGCAGAACAACTTGGTTAACCTAGGTACATTTTCAGGGTTCGATCTTTTTTTAATGAATTATTAATTTATCTAAGTTTAACATTTTAAGATTTTGTATTTAAAGTTCAATCCAAAGATCCAACCTAAAAATGAGTACAGAACAACCTGTGTTAATGCAAGTATATTTTTGAATTATATGATATATTTAGAATGCATGTTGAATATCTGACATTTGTGATTTAGGGTTTACAATTTAGCTTTTATAGATTAAGTTCAGGGTTTTTAAGAGTTAGTGTTAGGGTTTGAGATTTAGGGTTAGGGTTTGCCTTTTGTGGTTCCTTAATAGTCATCTACTATGATTTAAGGCTAATGCACAGTGAGGGTTGAACCCTTAGATGCAAGGTTTACCCTAACCGTAAACCTTGATTCTCATGTACATAAATATCGATAGATCTTAACGAGTTTGTAGTTTCATTTGTCACAAAGAGTGGTTGAAGTTTACCCTAACCCTAAACCTTGATTGTCATATAAGAATTATAACTTATGGTTAAGCTATATTTGTACTCTTAATTTTGAGCGATTTATATAGATAATCTTGTAAATTAATGAAACTAAACAGCTTTTAAAGTAATATCTAAATTGCTTTTGAGGAACCTGAGGTGCAAGGTTTACCCACCCTTTACCTATTGTATGGATTACTGTCTGTACACCCACGTCGTTAGTTTGTCCGAAGAGTAAGCCAATTATTCCGTATGAATCTAAAAAGATGCCTACTCCTCCAACTTAACTCAACATTTCTCTTTCTAGGTTGGTCAATAGCCCCCTCTTCGCGACCCAATTCTATCACCTCTAGCTATTATATTGACCAATTGTCTTCACATCTTGCTTCCTCGTCATGCAAGCACCGTGACCATATCTTTTCTTTGCTCACATGGCCTCTAGATTTATCTGCACGAGCTCACAAAGTGCCCAACCTCACCACCCTGGGTAGTGCGTACAATTTTAGGTTACTTATAACCTCACTAAGGATTAATTATCATCCTCTAAAAAGATTTGCTTACATGATTTGTCACAAATATTCATTTTAAGAGTTGAACTTGAGCAAATAATGTATACATTACAGTTTTTTCTTATTTTTTAGATAAAACAAAATATGAGAGAAAACGAAAAAAAAAATCAGTAACTATATTAACGCAAGTTATTCTACTCATACTTGTAGGTCAACATGTATAACCTCACAATCTAACTATGTAAGCCCAGGTAATTCAATAAAAATTTCAAGATATATATATATATATATATATATATATATATATATATATATATATATGTGTGTGTGTGTGTGTGTGTGTGTGTGTGTGTGTGTGTGTGTGTGTGTGTGTACATACATACATGTACATATACATATACAATATACATGCATACATATATATGTGTATGTGTGTGTGTACACACACACACATGCATACATACATATATATCTATGTGTGTATTTGTGTGTAAATTTTAAACTACTTATAGAATTATCCAGGTTAACATATCTAGATTTTCGGGCCATATAAGTTAATGTAAAAGTATGAGTAGAGTAACCTAGGTTAACCGAACTAGTTTTTGAAGGATATGATAATATGTTTAGATTGTACATTGAACACTTAAAGTATATGATTTAGGATTTTATAGTTAACTTTTGTGAATTGGGGTTTAGGATTTTAAGAGTTAGCGTTTAACAGTTTCCTGGGCTAGCTTAAGTAGATTTTTTCAAAATTATATAAATAAAATATATATATATATATATATATATATATATATATATATATATATATACACATACATATACATATACACATACACACACACACACACACACATATATATATATATATACATATATA